>JACDJE010002438.1:4237139-4315917 GCA_016647715.1 Pavo muticus
TTTTTACTTCCTTTTTTTTTTTTTTTTTTTTTTTTTGTCACATTTAATAAACGATCAAGGAAGAGAAAGCCAAAAATGCAGAAGCTCTCTGAAAAGCGATCATGGATTCTCCAGTTACTGCTGAAATAGCTCCCTGAAGATGATGTGTTATGCTTTCCATTTTTATTTGGCAATCCTCAAATGCACATCACATGTGTGACCTCCCTTGTCCTATCTTTGTCCTCAAACATTAATTAGTTTATGCTTTGTGACTAACTCCTGCCGACTAGTATCTCTGAAGTTAATCATGTCACTTGGGACATGTGTATAAGCTTAGATTCTATGTAATAGCACTAATTATAAAATGAGACGTAAGGTTATTTGGCTACAGAATTGTATTATTTTGTGAGGGTACAGAAAAGCAAGGTAAGTTTTCAGATGTTGCTGGTGATAGGAAAAGTTTGAGTGTAAAGTGCTGCTCACCGGTTCATTAACACCTTTATTTGTCTTTCTTCACTATCTCTTTCCCTCTTCCATGGCAATATCCTACGGCAATGGTAAAAGCTACAGTTGGTGCCAGTGAAACCAGTGGGAATTCTGATAAAGTTAACACTGATTGTTTTAGCAAGAAAGCATGGTGTTTATTACTGCAATGTGGCTCTGAAGTGATCTTCAGTTAGGACAGTGGCATAAATATAGATAAACAGTTTGAAACTTTACCTGCAGCACTGATTGCATCATTTTCACCTTTTATTTATATCAGTAATCTTAAAAATAAGGCCACTATAAAGCAAAAGTATTCACCACTACTTCAAAAAAGGGATGATAGGAAATTTTTTCAGATGCTCAGTAAATTTTAACTTAGAAGAGATGAACTTTCTGGTTAAGAAAAGGAAGAAAGAATTAACTAATATAGAAGCTGAAACTATATTTAAAATTAAAAGATGATTGTCTCATAGAGTAAGATAGGATAGCTGCATTTTGTAAATTATATAATAGGCTACTGGAAGTAAATAAGTGCCAGAAAACATGCTTTGACCATAAAAATGATTACCAAGGAGGATAAAGGTACATGGTGATACAAGAATAATCCTGTCCCTCATAGCACACCTATTCCAGTATGTGTGGATAACAGAACAGCTGTCTCAACAACTAACACTTTCAGCATATGACAGCATAAAAGCTGATGCCAATGTCAATCATTCCTCCTGATGATAAATCATTTCTTCTGATGCTAGATCTATAGCAGAAGAGTGATAAAACCAAACTGTATTCATCTGCAAGTGGTGGTGCAATCCAAGGCTGGCAGAGCCCCACCTGTAGTCCTGCAGCCAGTGGCAGGCAACAAGACTGAAATGTTCTTCAAGTATATGTCACCTGATGTGTGAAGTAAGAGGATTTCATCAGCATGATCCCCTTGCCCACATTTTAAAGGGGGCAGTTAAGCAATTTAAATCAGGGACAAGACTGATTATGTAATTATACCTAAATATTTTTCTGAATATATGCAGTGAAAATGTGATTTTTGTCTAGGAGATTGGTTGGCTTAGCACTTCCTCCTGCAAGCCTGTTTGAATTTAGAGTAGACAGAATTTCTTGGAAACTGCTGTGCTTCAATATGCTTTTATTTGTCAAAGTTATATTCATCAAAAATTTCATTACTGTGTAGTCTGAAACTACTATCACAACTAGGAGTCGAGTATGCACTTTTTGGCAGTGTTAATGAGGAGAGAAACTATCTCCTATCCTTCCTGTGTTACAAAGATCATGCAGACTATGTTCCTCGAGGCAGAGTGCTTCGAGAAACCCATCACTGCCACTGTTCTGCTGTATGACTTTGATAGAAGATTCACAATGTGATGGGAGCCAATCTGTTAGCTGCCATTAAAGCCATTATTTGGTTTTCTATCTATTTGTAAAATAACTTCCTTTAAACTAGTAATTTTGTCACTTTCTACATATACTCAATTGAAACTATGGTTTTGAGTTAACAGCTAAGTGAGGAGTTTTCTTCTTTAAATGAGCTAAAATTGTTATATATTCTATTCCAGATCTAGTTAAGTAGATATAGCAAAACAAATTATTATTTTTGCAACTGCTTGGCAGGGCTTTCTTGTATTTTATGCTAAGTCTTCTCCCCTCCTTCTCTTAATCTGAATTCTGAGTATCTTACTTGTCTGTACAAATAAACAATGTAACAGCAGAGAACTGTTTAATATAGTCTTTTCTATATAAAGGAAAATACTGTGGAAACAGGTACAATAGTGAACTCAAATCTCCACAAAGATCTACACACTGTACTTACTGTCTATGTTTTTTCTATTATAAATATGCAAGAATTCAGTCTCTTAGATGTTTTTGGTATGAGAACAGCTAGTTCTGAAATGTCCTACAAGCACCTAAATATAACATACAAGCAAAAATGGTTTCAGAGGAAATACACTTGGAGCTTGTGTCTCTGCTGTATAATGCTTGTTTTTTTGTTTTCCTTGGCTATTCTGTATTTTCGAGTCCTAAACACACGTGAAAAGAAAAAGCTATTGATGGGGGAAGGGAGAGAGAAAAGGAAGTGGGGGGGTCTCTGGTGTCCTTGAAATGGAAACCACTTAGGCAAAAATAGGGTTTTGAGGAGAGATTTATCTCATTCAGCTTTAGCTCTGTGAAGGTTAAACTTCTCCATTATCTATGATGAGAATCGGCAATAGACAACCATCCATGACAAATATCCCTGAATGTTTCTGCCTCTCTCTTTTGGCTATTGGAGAAGCCTGTTGACAGCCTTGGCCCAGGCACCTGATTTTTTGATATCTAAAGTTTGGATAAATTAAATCTATCCATGGCCATCATAATAAATGTCACAATAATCTTTATTTATTATAATAATTCCTTCAGCATGGGGAAGATCTTAGTAGATCAATTTTTCTGTGTTTGATTAACAGTCCTTTATTCAGTGTTATATTTTACCTTGAACGCGAAGTTGTCTCTAAAAATGTAAATCAAAATAAAACTACAAATATGCCTCCATATTAAAAGAAACTTCAGTATTTCAAATTCCTCATGCTTCATATAAAATACGATACTCATCTCTGAAAATCAAATTGCTTCTACAAGAGCACTATACCAATTCAAACAGAAGTTTGCAAGGAAAATAAAAAGTGGCACTGGTTAAATAAAAGGGTTAAAGAGAAAATGAGACTTAAAATATTCCTGGAGAGAACTATAAATTAATAACAACTCATAACGAGTTCTCTGTTTGCGAGCAAGCTCTACCTACAAACATATTTCATAGAAGAACATTCATAATATTTTGATGACAAAGTAATTCCCACCTTAACCTACAAGAGTAACACTCCCCAGGGGCATAAGTGCTGTTCTGTCTGCATGTTTCACAGGTTTTGAGTCTAAATGAAAAATTGCATTTACCCTTCCTTTCGGAATAAGGAAAGCAGAGAGGCAGGAAGGGTCTGACTTCTGGAATAAATACTGTTGTTTAAAAAAACAAAAAAACAAAAAACAAAAAAAGTGTTATCATTCAAGAAACTTCAATATTATCATTCAAGAATAACAATCTTGTCTATTCTAAATATATTAATATTTGTCTTAGACCCGTAAAATCCTTTGGAATAATTACTGTACAGAAACTTGTGGCTTTGCCATAGAATGCTTTAGGTGCCAGCAGTATCCTTTTTACAGCTACCCCTTTATTTATTGCCATGTCAGAAAGGCAGAGGTCAGGAAAGAAGATGTGAAGTGGTCTGTTCACTAGCAAAACACTGACACTTTGGAGGCTATATCTTAATTTCTCCACAAACTGGTCCTGAGTCAACAATGTAAACTCCTATCATTACGCACTGAAAATGCCCTAGGATATATGCATCCCCAGACTGAATCCAGAGATGAATGTCCTGTCATTACTGTACTGATATACACATTTTTACTGTTTCCTCTAATTTTCTTAGAAGACAGGGATTCACACCATGCTACTACAGAGTCTGTAATTCAGATAACCAGAGGACCAACACAGTGACCATATTTGTCAAACAAGAGACACCCAGTTTGGGCTAGAAATGAGGCCATAGTTAGATGTACACTAGAAGAACTTGCAAATTTGTAGCCACTTGACCCTGTCCCCCACAGAAAGCATCAACATCTAAGTGATTATACTTATGAACAATCTGATTAAAGTCCTGTTTTTTTACACAGAATATTATTAATATTAAACAATATATACATATTCTAAATACTCTAAATTATCTGAAGCATTTATCCTATATATTTCCTAATGATTCCAGAAGAATCTTTCCATGCATTATGACAGCACAAAATTCTTTAAAAGACAAGCACTTTAAGACAAATGCTGCTACTACGCCTTCATATCCATTTTTATGACTTTTTAAAATAATGTAACAAGGAAATAATAGGAACCATCATTTAACCAAGGTGACTTCAGAAAGGACATTTCAAAAAAGAAACCACAATTTTTTAACATAGCACATAATCTGTACAGACCACAGCCATGTAACTCTGAACAGACAACACTTGCTGCTTTTAGGATGTTGGTGAAAAGAGTGGGTATGTTAATTGCATAATTGCAGCTTTATATAATGGTATTTGTGATAGGTGTGAATTTCTAATTTACTACTACAGCATGTTACAATGGATTACCATCCACTTATCAGTCTATGAACAGCTGTGTATCCATTACACTGAGACTCACTTAAAGGTAGAATAATCACACTAATAGAATAAATCTATTCTATACCCTGTTCACAGGGTAGTCTTTTTATTCAGAAGAGTATGTGAGATCTCAGCAAGGACAGAAAGTCCTTGAAAGGGTTCTCTGCCCAAATATTAGCCAATTAAATGTAAGTTCTAGGCTACTAGTGAAAGTCAAATTTAGCATAATCTTCCTAAATAAGGAAAAAACAGGTAATTTTAGGGTTGTAACACTCCAACTTGGTCCTTTGCATTGCTGATCATTGAGGTAACTCCTTGCAGTTTCATCATCGATCTGTATCCTAAACAGAGTGAATGGTCAGTTAAGGTGATAGGGATACACAGAATCAGTACCTTTACATCAAGCCGATAGTTAAATCACTCTGTAATGAGTGCATGACAGGAATACGCTGAAATTAATGAGATTTTCTATTGTTATGTTAAAAATGAAAATTTTTAGAACTCTTTATCTAGATTATCTTTGTTGGTGGCAAACTGTAGTCACCACTTAACTCTTCTTCTAACAGAGCTTAAAATGCAAACAATGCTGGAAGACTACTGACCAGAATATCGGGATGAAATAACAAAAAATTTGTTATCAAAAGAATAACAACTAGTGTATAGCTTTACTGTAATATTGAAGGTTGCATCTCAAATTAGATTGCAGCTGTAGTAGAATTTCTCAACCAGAGCAGAACTGCTCACACTGTCACCCCAGAAAACATGGTATCACACCAGAGTTTAGGCCATCACCATGTGCCAATGGCACAGTGATATGGGCACACAGCTGAATTGGTGTCACATAATATGGAGATATGTATACTTCAAATGTTTATTTGTGGTCAATTTAGGGGAGAAGTACTTCGAATACCCCAGCTGATATAGTCACAGCCTTGCTTCAGTTTGATCTCTCCTTGTAGTGTCACAGCATTATGCAGACACTGTGTGGGACTAAAGATGGAGATCCGTTTCTGAAGCAGTCGTGTCTTTTTCTGTTACAATGAATTGGTAGAAATAAAACACTGCTAGGATACAATTCATCTTATCCAAAAATAAATGCCAAAAATAAGTCACACAACACCTTGAAAGTGCCTATTTATCTCCACTGACAATAAGGACTGCCTGAGGTTAGATCTAGAACCCATGTTACAGGCATATTTATTGAAATTAACTAGAACTTCAACGGAAGTAAACAGTTGCGCATCTCACTCTCTTTGATAACATCTACAGTTGTTTTTCTGTCAAGGCAGCAAGCAAACAACAAAACACTATCTAAGTGTAGTGGACCAGCTTATGGCTGTACTGATGAAGTTTTAGGAGCCCTAAGAAGCACAGGCTGCATCCATAATGTAGATCAGTATATTTAGGATCTAGTTCCCAGCCCATCTCAGACTGTCCTTTGGTCTGTGTGTGGGATTTAATACTGTAATGATTATTTGATTTGCATCAGAGTAGAGAAAAAAAATCTGTGCAATGCATTGTAGTTATCTATCTGTCTACAAACATATTCATATTAATTGATATGTAAATTAATCACATATTAATTATGTTGTATTACATGAATACATTTATATTTGTATATAAATATGTATATACTATCTTTTTATAGAAAACAAGGCTTTGATCATACCTCAGTGAAATAGTAGCAGCAAATGGCAGGTGCTTGAAACAATAACAGTCACTATCCAAAGGTGCCCTAAGCAAGATAAAGACTTGTCACGTTTCAGTGGTTCTGCCTACTGATGTGACTTTTGCTTGCAGCAAGAGGCAAAATCTTATGTATCCAGCTGTGTAGAGACAGGGGTTTATTGATCAATATATGTCTTACTGTTTTATGAACATGTATTGCAAGAGATTGTGTGTGACAATCACTGTTCCTTATGTGTGTGTGTATATATATATATAGGTAGCAGCTACTGATTTGGTTATCTCACATATAGCTTTATGATCATCTTTTCTTAGTAACATAAATGATATAGAGGCTACATCTACTACAAATGTGTACACATTAATTGAGATATTTAATTTACTTCAGATTGTATTTCTGTCTTGATATGTAAATGCAGAACCAGATAAAAACTAGTCCTATTTATGTAAAGCGTCATATTATGAGATAATCTATATAATTCATAATCTATAAGATTATGAATTTCTCCCACTGAAAACATGCCTGTTCTCCTCATGATGCATCAAAGTATCTGTTTAGAACATATAATTTCTTCAGTGCAACTTGAATAGACCAGATACTACATTTAGTCATATAGAGTTAATCCACCAATAATTTCTGTTATTGAATAAAATGACCAAAGTGGTTTAAAGATATATCTAGGTAGGTAGGTAAGAGGAAAAAGTAGGAATGGAAAGGAAATATGCTGTCAAAGCGCAAAAGACAGAAAGCATAGATCAAGAATATTGTGACTGAATGAGAGTTGTGGTAGCTGAAAGTCATCAGTTAGAATGTGCCTGATGGCAATTTATACAGGCAAATAAAATTTCTGTATGCACATGGAAATGTCAAATGCAAATATATACATGACAGCATTATTCAAACTGTGCAATATGACCACAAGCTAAACAGTTCTATATCTGGTCAGTGTACTCTAAAAGTAAAATGATTTAAATAAGAACTCAAAAGAGAACAAGAAGAACAACAGATTCAAAAATTCCTTTGTGATCTCAAAAAGGTTAGATAAATTACCAGGTAGACTCTTAAGAGGAGAAAAACTGCACTGAGAGTAATTTAAATTTACATTCAACTACTGAAGTTAAGCCTTACGTATTTGTGTGACCAGCAGCTCCAAAAAGAGTGATAAACAGTATGTGACAGCTCTGGAGCAGCATGTCCGCAGTACGTGTCCATAGCACATGCCCTAAGTGTTAAACTTGCATCTCACATTGAAAAAAAAATGCTCAAAATGTTCTACACGATATTCTTACAGTGGGGTAAAGTGTGCTGATAATCTACCAAAAGAACAAGGTATCTGAATACCCACCATCTGTGATAGGTAGGCAATGCTTGGATGTAGTTCAAGTTCCTTAAAGAGACTGGAGTCTAAGAGAAGAGTTAACTCATGAGCAGAGACCAAATGACTCTTTACAGTATTTACTATCTATATTGTGTTTAAAAATGAGTTATCTTGTGATCTTTCTCACATTTTAATCTCATCAGATGCATTTATTCTTTTTAAAGTATAACATGTCTGAACTAGGGGATGAAACATCAATAAGGGTAAGCGTTGCCCACAAGCTATTGCAAAGAAATGTTAGTATTTACAATGTAGAAGTTAATTCAGTGGTGATAGTAAGTTGATAATGGAGGACAATTTCCAGCCTCCTTGAGTTCAAGAACTGTAAGGTTAGGTAATTGCCTTTGAATTAGGGTCCAAAGAGTTTCTGAAGGCCCAAAGACTAGAGATACACTGTAAAAACATTCTGCATAACCACATTTAACAATTATTTCTTCAATGTCAAAACACTGCAGTGTTTCCTACATTAAGAACTAAAAAATAATTACTTCCTCATCCCTTATTTTATAGGCAAGTTTCAAAAACTCAACGGCATTATTGTATTGTCAAAATGAAATTTTCAAACACTGTCTAGAAAGCATAAAAAAAAACTGTCAAGGATAAAACATGCCAGAAAATTCATGCACTGCACTCAAGGTACATCTTCTTAATAGACATGAAGAAAAGTCAGTATGTTGGTCTAGCCCAGAATGCCCTTTGCCTTTGCTACTACTCTAGATGATTTCTCTGAATTAATATAGACAGGCAGATATCTCCAACGGATAATGTATCCCAACCGAAGATGGACACATAAGATTTAGGGCCTCTTGAATTGCTCTCTTGAGTTTCTTCTGCGTCTCTGAGGAAAAACTAGACAGTTTGGATTAGGCAGTAGACTTTTAGATGGCTCTAGTTAGGTGAGATAAACATGCCTATGGTACATTCATTCTAACAATACAGCAGCAAAGAGAGGCAGTCAGATTTCAGAGCTGATTCATACTTTGTTAATGAATATGAAGGAAAAGATGTAACTCTTCATTTTTGCCATTGCTAACAAGCAATAAAGAAAATCATGTTAGGTTTCATCTGTAAACAATAATGAAGTAATAGCAGGCAAGTGAGCATTTGGATTACTAGTAAATACCAAATAAATACTAAACAGTGTTTGTGAAATAATGAAATGACTGTCTATGCCAGTAGCTTGGAAGTGTGTTTCAGTGCATTTCTTCCTCTGCAATCCATACAGACATAGCAGGACTGATTTTAGAAGAGCAAGTGTGGAACCTAGAGAGAAGTCAATATTGTACCTAAACCTTCACATTGTACTGTGTTGTGTACTGATTCTCTCCTTGTAGATCAGAAATCCAACCAAATGAAGAGCAACTGTTTTAATGTATCCCTAAAATTTGAGGTTATAATGCAAGACCTCCCAGAATAGTTAGGTGAATAAAATCAGAAATGAGGACACATTTCCTCTGGGTTTACCCAGCATTTAGTTATGTAGATCGAGAGGAAAAAATATAAGTTGAAGTGATGCAAGGAACATATTGTTTCTTTCAGATAAGAAATGTTTTATGAATTCCTATGAAGCATAGGGAAATGCATAATGAAAAATTATGCCATCAATAATGCAAACTAGAAGGGGAGAAATGGAACAAGTTAGGCCTGCAGCATTCTATTTATGTAAAAGAGCACTTCTGTAACCTTGTCCTGATAAACAAGGAAAAAAGGTTTAAAACATTCCTTTTAATAAATCTTCCTGGTCTCAT
Organism: Pavo muticus; assembly: GCA_016647715.1. Taxonomy (NCBI): domain Eukaryota; kingdom Metazoa; phylum Chordata; class Aves; order Galliformes; family Phasianidae; genus Pavo; species Pavo muticus. Next base: position 4,246,609 of record JACDJE010002438.1, read on the forward strand.
TCTACTGATGAAATAAGACAGACTGTAATTGGTAAAAGATACTAAGTATAGCGTTGTGTCTTTAAAAGCAGAATATTTGAAAGATTTACTTTGATGGTGTTTAAATAGAGGATACAGAAGGAAAAAAAAAAAAACATATTGCTTATTCCCTTATAATGCTTTGTATTGGTAGAAGCCCATTGGGAGATGCTTATCCTTGCTTATTTCTGGAGGTAACCCTTTGCATAGGAGAAATGAATATTTTTTTTGTGCTGAAATGTGCACTTATTAGCAGTACAAGGAATTGTCCCTAACATTATGTGCGAAGCTGCCTGTAAAAATTGTACTTGGTAAATGTGCAGAAAGAAAAGAGATGGTCAAATTTTTCCAGAAAGAATATATTCTGTTGTAGTTACTAAGAAATTCATCTTTAGCCTTGCTCTGTCATAGTGTCTCACCTGTGAGACAGGCGGCAGTCCCGATATGGTAAAGATTTTGTCTCCAGAGTGGAATCAATTGAAAGAAAGGACATAACCTGATTCAATGCCATCAGTACAGAAAGGATGAACAGAGTTTTGACAGCTTCTAATAACAGGATCAAATTAGAGGGAATCCTAATTATCTGCTGTGGCTTTATTTGTGAAACAGCAAATTAGAATAAATTTATATGACTAAATAAAGGAATCAGCAGACAAGAGTGCTTACAATGTAAAAATAAAAAATAAAATAAAATAAAATAGTGCTGTTTTTCAGGACTCCCTTGATTTAAGAACTCTATGTGCTAAAGGATGCATTCATAACATAGCGAAACCAGTGCTAAGTGGTAAGTGTAGGATCTGGCAGCAAAGTCTGGATCTTTCTTGATTTTCCTTTAATTTAACAGTCAACAAAATGTCAATAATACAGATCTCTGCATTATATATTTCACTCTGAAAGTTGCTTTCTGTCTGCCAGATGAAGGAAAGAAACAACACATGTTCTTGATAGGACTCCAGAGATCACTGGAAATGTCTGGAATCTGCAGAAGTGTTACAGATGTCGTGTTTTTGTGTGTGTGCTTTTGCTTCCTGTATAACATGGGGGTGGTCTCTGTGTGTTTAGGAGGATGTTTTGTGCGCTTCAGAAGTATTATGCAGCAGTTGGGGGCGCTGTCTAATGCTGTTAATGAGCTCTCGGCATCGGACACCCTCACGGAGGATGAAAGACATTTTTAAGTTCAGTCAAGCACCATTCTCCGAGTGTAGACTCTGAGAAAATAAATAGACCAGATTCAAGGTATTGCCTAAAAAAAGACAGATGAATGGGAAGGTGCCTTTATATTAACTGAATTGCTATGAGCTTAGATAAAAGAAGAAAACCGTATTGCTTGGAACAGCAATGGTATTATTAAAAATGGCTGGTCTGGGTGCAATCTCCAGCTAAGTGCCTGAGGACAAAAACTATCACGGTTCTGATGCTGGTGTTTAATATGAAATTATATCTGTGGCTGGAAAAGAGCTCTTTGTCTGACAGAGCAGGGAGCTTTTGTTTATGATGTTTATTAGAGATTACCAGGAAAGGTGGCTAATGTAGGGTGATAAGAGCATTACTAATTTTCTTTGAAAAATGGCTCTAAGATATTTTCCATTGTGAATTGTACATTAAACTGCAATTTCTTTCATGAATTTCCTTTTCTTATAGCTATGCGATGCTGATTCCATACCCATCATATGGCAATTCTAATGCTTATGAACAATGAAGTAGTAAAACGAGTGCTAAGAAAACAAGATTATAATAAATAAACATTGGGCTAAATATTTTTGCAGTCATGCTTCTTCAAACAAACCACAGCAATACAAAGCCCAGAGTAATTCAAAAACACATACCTAATATAGAAATGCTAAAAGAAATTATTGACTTCTCTTACCATAATTTTTGGTTTGCCTTGATTCTAAGTAGTTCTATCATTATTAAATATACTGCTTTCTGCTAAAATCTGAGAATACTGCAAGACCTGTTTTATGCAAAAGAATGAGGTAGACTAGTATAGATTTCTGTCCTTTTATTCCCAGCAACAATTTGCTGAATAGTATGAAGAAAGGACAAACAAATTGTGAGATGAGATGTTGGCTAGAGAAATTATTCCCTTGCACTCTCATCAAAAATATCAGAAAAAAGTTGAGTTTAAAATAGCAATAATAAAATATTATTTTCATTAGGGTTTTTTATGTTTGTTTGTTTGTTTGTTTGTTTAATAAGGTAATTAGTTTAACAGGAAATCTCTAAAGCCTGAAAAACCCTAATGTTCTCAGCATTTAAAATGAAATATTTCAGATGAACATGACTAAATCCTGGAACTATTGGAGACATAAAAATGAAAATTAAAAGTCTTGGAGTATGGGGGTGATAGTTCTTTTTCAGTTTTCATTGGAATAATAATGTTGAAATAAATTATTTTTTTCACTGGGACAGATGAAAAGTGTGTGGACTTAGTATGAAGCCTGTGGGATTTTTCATAGTGATTCATTTCATACAGACAGTCTCTTGCCAACTTTTACAGTATTGAGAAGATCATATGTCAAGTTCAGTTTCCATACTATGTTCTCCTTGAAGACCAACAGATTTCCCAGGAAACTTCTATTTTTATCTGTCATTTTCATAACTTTGAAGAGAGAAGCCAGGTACAAGGCAATAGCATCACGTACCCTACTGCACCCGGCCTTTAACCCCAGAATCTTCTCTCCACAATTATGTTTTTTGTAATGTTACAAGTTCCTGGAGATAGCATTTATTTTTGTGTTTGATACTGCAAGATATTTTCAGAAAGCAAATACATTCAGCTCCTTATAAGCCTGAATTATTTAAGTATAATAGCAACTGCTGAACCTTTGTCCTGTAGCAAGAAGTATACTGGATGACAGAATGAGTAGTCTGAGAGAAAATGTGCTGTTGAATGAAAGCCAGTCAAACTGCCACCATCAGAGAGTGAAATCATCTGTGGACCCTGAATTCTTTCCTGCCTAAGCATTAGTAATCTCTCACTGCCTGTGAGTCTGTTTTATTTTGCAGTGAACTAAGCCATTTTTGTACAATTTGTGTAGACTTTTCACCTAAGGATTCAGTACCTTTTAACAATCAATACAGTTGTCCATATACTCTTGAGCACTTAACCCCAGCACAGTTTTCATGTCCTCCATAACTTCTTTGATTTTTCAACATTCCTCTTCTGTATATTTCCATTTCTACTGCAAGGGAGAAAATTATTTTCTGCAGCTGGAATATGAAGTTTCAGTAGATGTCCTTTCTGCTGTTTTAATATAAATGTCATCTTCACTCATGACAACTCATAACATTGATCTCCTGCTTTTTGTTACTTATAATTCATTAGCTGTATTGCAAGTGTCAAAATATTGAGTGCAGAACACTGAGGAACCATCCAAGAAACACAGCTTTTAGAAATTTCCAAAGTTGGAGAGATTTGAAGGAACAAATGCTGGACAGCTCCATACATTATTACAGTTATCCTTGCTCATTGGTCTCAAATTATAAACTATTATGTGTAAAGCTGGAAAAGGGATGTGAGGAAACTAGGTTGCAAGGAAGGAGTTCAAAAGAAAAAAAACAAAACTGAGAACATAAGATGATAAAAAGGAAAGGAAGAAAAGCAGTGCATTTATTGAAAAGGGGTTTAAGGAAGGTCAGATTAACTCTGGGTTTTATGAGCATTAATATGAAAGAAAAAAAGATCACACACACACCCCCAAAAAAGAGGTTTATTAAAGTGCTTATATACAAAAGCAAAAACCTTAGCAGCAGAGATAAGAGAGCTGACAGCACATATGCATTTGAGACTTATGGTATTGTGGGAATAACTCAACTGGGCTAGAAAACAAAAAGAATGAAGAAACTACTGTGAAAGAAGATACTTTTGGGAGACAGGGTTGGAGAGAAAGAGAGGGAGAAACCTGCCAATTGGTAAGAGAGTTTAACACTGTCACAAAGAATAATTCAAGTTAGATATAGAGATGTTTGAAAGAAGATTCTGTTATTTTAGGCCATTATTTCACTATTCCTTTATTTAACAAATGAACAAAATCAGCGTGCAAGTTGTAAATGAAATGAAGGATAAACTTGGAAAGCATAGTGGATGTGCAACTTAACTATGCACATAATACAAGGAGGTACCAAAATGCTATTTATGCATTTCTACTTGGGACTCCCATCTACTAGGCATTATATATAGTAGTTATGGACGCACTCGGCTGTTTGTCTGTGAGGCTTTTACTATTCCGACTTCTAACCTTAACTTACTGATTATCTCAGTTTCCACAGAACTCCACAGGACCGGAGAGCACACAGAAGGAAAAAATAAGCTTTCTTCCACTTGATTTTCATTTATGAATTTATGAATATGCATTGCAGTCATCTGAAAAAGAAAGAAATTGAGAGAGGAAAGTAGGAACAGCACACAAGTGTTGCTGGTTGGTGAAATCCAGCAGTATGAGGTTCCGCTGCATGCCAACCCACTCTTCCACATGCAAGAGTAGTTCTTTGGAAGGATAGTGTCATCTCTTGTAATGCTTTCTAGGGTAAGCAGCACATCAATTTTTCAAGCTCTTAAGATTATTCTGATCTGTTATAGGTGAACTGAACTTCTGTATGCAGCCTGAAAGAGGTAACACTTTTTTCACATAGCTACATCACAGCTGAGTTTTTATTTTTGAGCTGCTGTAGATCTAGGATGGAGAACCTATAGAAAAGAGATAACACTATGAATTTAAAGGCAAAGATCTGCTGCAAATTACTTTGCTAACTGTATTGTGATGGCAGCTACTATGGAAGCTTTTTAGAACATGACTGCAAGAATGACCACAATTCTGCCAAAGGCCAGCGAGCCTTGTATCCTGTTTCTGACAACAGTTCATCAGGAAAAACAGAAAGAAACGGCAGATAAGTTGTGAAATTCCTCTAAAAAGACTCCTAGTTTCACTAATGACCAGCTCACAGAGACTCAGTACCAGAGGCATTGGATTTTTATTTAAAGGATTTTTTATTCTTGAATTTGTCTCACCATTTCTTGGACTCATTTTTTGCATTTGAAGTAAAACATGTCCTGTGACAGTGATTACATGGCTTGATTATGTACTGTGAGAAAGTATGTTTTGTTTGCTTTAAGCTTGCAGGTCATTTCATTTGGAGGCGATGTAAATCTTATGCTGTGAGAAACAATGAATAAATGCCTCTGTTAACCTACTGTATTAATAATTCATGATTTTATAGATCTCTGTCTTAACTGTCTTTTTATCTTGTACAAAGAGTTCTAATCTACCAACAGAAGCTATTTCTTACCTTTGATCTCATTGGTTGTGTTTCATTCTAATTTTTATAATTTCCTATATGTTTTAAGTGATAAGAAACACCAGAACTGTACTCAGATTTTCAAAGACTGAGCAGACCACTGAGTTGCAGTATTGCATAATAATTTTTTATGTTTTATGTGGTGTTTATTTCTTAATGATTCCTATTATTTTATTTGCTCTTTTGACTACTGTTGAGAATGGAGCTGTTATTTTCATAAAACTATCAACTGTAATTCTGACATCTCTTTTTCCTGAGTTGCAATCTGTAGTACAGAGGATATCTGCATTTATTTCTGCTCTTATTTTCTCCCAAATATACTACTTTTCACTAGTGAACATAGAATTTCACCTGCCATTTTGTTATATTTTATGTATTTACTCAGTAACACAAACAAATTTCTTTCAATCAATATGTTCTCATAAAAAAAACACATTTTGATAACTTAGAAGTATATATTTTATGATTTCTGAAACTGTTTATGTCCTCTATAGCCTCTACAACTTATGAACGAGATAATAGTTGAGAAGAATGTGACATGCAGAAATCAAACCCTATAGCCTATAAGGATATAGAGCAGGTATGTGTTTATTAGTGATGCGCATACACCTTGGTGCAAGGGGGATATTTCTACAAAACTTGCACACCGTCAGGCAAAAGCGTGCTACAGATATAGGCTGAACTAATACATAATCAATAGTTTCCAGGAATTTGGATACATATTCATTACATTCCCGATAGTCCATTAGCATGCGGTCCCTCCCCCCCATTTGTGCGTAGTGAGTTGTGAGGGTCTTCTCCTGGTGGTCGTGGGATGAAGGCTTATCGTCTTCCTCGCTGTAAACTCTGTACACTTCTTGACCCCACGGGAGGGGGGGCCCCCAAGCCAGTTCCAGCTTGCCTTGTGGACATCTAATCACCTCACTGCCAGACGGCCTCGGGCTGTTCTCAAACCCTTATCTTTATGGCCTTCATTCCCTCATTATCCCAGACTTAGTGTCTGCAGTCCCACTTCTTCTAACACCCTCTATATAAACTATTTCTAATTACCCCTATCCCAATTTCTGTGAAGTCCCTTTCAGTCCCTTTCCCTCTTCTAACTGTGGGGTCCATTTTCAAATGTAGGAAAAAAAATCTTGAGAGAGAAATATGTGTGCCTAGGTTTTTCAGGATTTCACTTCTCTGCTGCCATCTGTCACACAGCAACAAAATAAAATGGAAATTTGGCAGAAAGGTTCAACCTCTATCACCACACCACCGATGTCTGCATATGGTGTCACAGTAAAATGGGAGATATTAGTTTCAGAGCAGCCCTCGTATTTGTGGTTTCCAAGTTGCCGTAAAGATTGTGAGGCCAGCACTACTGAAAAGGACAAACTTCTTCTATTATGACCAATCCATGTGGCATCTGACAGGTTTTTTAATGGACTTTGATCTGTGTTCCAAGTATGAGAAACTATATATATCTTCTTAATGATTTGGATGGCCCAGTTTTACAATACACATTTTGCTCATTAGCTCGAAGGTATGGAAAACCTTGATTTAATAGTCAGACTGTGTATCTGTAGTGTAATTACCCTAATGCTTACCGTCATAAGAATACTCCCAAACAAAATGTTAAATTTTGCATTTTGAGAAATATTCATCTTCTTTGTTAAGATTCATAATTCACACTAAGGATTACATAGTTTTGGTTTAAAGCACTGCAGAAATGGATCAACCTAACCAACCCCAAAGGCATTCTCAGAGTAGGCTAAGACAGTAGAATTCCTCTCACTTAATATTAGAGAAATGTATTAAAAATCATTAAAAGCTTGAAAAAAAAAAGCCATGAAATGCTAGAATCATTAAAGTTATATATATTTTTAAGGTTTGAATAATTTGAACAGCTTTAGCAAAGGATTAATCTTAGTTAATTTATTTGAATTTTAGAGATCAGAATTTCAGTGACCATTTGAGATTCTGGGGTGACTGGATAAGGTGAAGCCCATTCCATACTGAAACAAAGCTAATATGCTGCAGTAGCTGTTTTTGTCTATAAGTCACACTGAAGTGCATTCAAAAAGATCATGTTTTCCAATCTAAATAAATAAAAGACTAAAGAAAAAAGAAGGCAGTCATCAGTGAAGTAAGAGACAAAGATGTCAAGTAATGAAGTATTCTAAGAATGACACTCCTTTCTTTTTGCATTCAGGCAGAAATCTGAAATACTGGCAGTCATGAGCAGCAGTTTAAGACACACTTGCTTCTTAATAGTTTTAATGTGCTTGTCTTCCCGCTCAGCAGGAAACACATTAGTGAAAAAATGTCAGATGCGGTCTCACTGGAGAATTAGTCAAATTAATTTATACAATGTTCCAGTAATTGTGAAGCAGTAGCAAAAGCAAAAACAATATTAGAATAAAATTCTCTTTGCTAGGCTGGGTAAATTAGAGCAGTCATCTTTGTTTCTGCTTCATAGATTCTGAAACTTTGCTTTTCCCCTAAAATTTTGTATTTGTTTGGATTATATTTTGGGTTTAAATTAAAACTAGGTGGGAAGCCATCAACAAACCTGCTGATGTCACTAAAATTAGGATCTTTTTTATACTCATCTCTTTGCTAATAAGAAAAATATTACCTTTCCTTGTTCGTTTCCTTGATTTCCCCTTTACCAAAATGTGTTATCTGACTCAGCACTTAGACTTCAGTATAGAATATAATCACTTCATTTGAAATAAGAGCCAGTCATAATTTTCTATATCTAACACAAATTAAGTGATCTCTGAATTTAAAAAATAAAATGTTCATTGTTGTCCCACATCAGTTTTCATTCTGTTTCTTCTTGTGTTTCAGTTGTGTGTGGAAAATGAAAACAATTCAGAATTATCTGCTTTCTATGGATGACATTTTATTTCTTTATTTTTTTTCATTTTCATCCACTTCCTTCACACCAAAGTTTGCAAGCATGAGGATTCGTTTCCATCCAGCTTTTGCAGACCACAGGAATCAGTGAAGATCTCACACAGTCTTAAGTAATATACAGTTGAACTACAATTTCACCACAAAAACAGGTTCTTAGTCTATACATACACAGTGTTCTTGAATGTCAGTGGGCAGTTGTGGATTTTCAGTGGAGAAAAGCTTTTTAAGTGCTACAAGTTTAACCTGTTAAGTCCACTATCATAGTCAATAATATACGCTGAAAAGGCCTTCTGGCCCTGAGGAAGTTTCTACAAAAATGTTTTCTCAGCAATAATAACTTTAATTTAGAGCTATAACAACTTCAAAATTTCCTTTTTCTCAAAAGGTCTTTTGAGAATTCTTATGGGCATATCATGCAATATGGAAGATTAAAAATTATATGATAGAAATATTGATCTAATTTCTGGGGCACCAGATGCTGAATTTGGATCATTTACAACCAGTACAAGAGTGATGGAGTATAATCAAATCTTCAGATAAGTAGAGTTAGCAAAACATCATAGAATGGCTTGTGTTGGAAGGAACACCAAGGAACATCAAGTTCCAACCCCCCAAAAATGAACCAAGTTTCAACACTTTTTAATTTTCATTAGTGCATAAAGCATTCACTTTCATGTCTAGATCAACCTCAGCGAAGGCAAAGAAAGAATGTACTCTTGGTGAGATTGCTTATAATTTTTTTCTAAAACAAAGGGAAGAAGAACATATCAGTGTAGAGTTGAGAAAAAAAATACTAAAGAGGGCAGACTGTTAAAATTCATGCATATTAAATGAACATAAGAAAATAAATGAGAACAAACTAAGTAATAAGTTTCAGAGCTACATGTAAAGTGAGTCACCAGATAGAATCAATGAATGTTATTGGTAAATTAATGATAGATGAGATTAGCAGTCTTGAAATGTGTGAATTGTTATTTTTGCTATTTTAAAGAGAACTTCAAATAAACTATCTCAAAAATGAGATCTATTATTCTAAGGAAAATAATATGTATTCACTTTCACTAGTGAAAATGGAAAACAGATAATATGAATCCAGGACAACAGCAATTTGATAGAAGAATCATTTCTTAAGTTCTGACATCTGGGAGGATATTAACAAAGTTTGTAAATATTTTTCCAAATTTAGGGGAATGAAATGAGTAATAAATGTTAGAGGTCATTGATGATATTACTAAATGTGAAGACAGACAAGGAATTGGACATTTAGTTAAAATTTCATCATGCCAAATACTTTTAGAGAGAAAACTTTGTTAGTATCTTTTGGAATTATCAAATAGTTCTTAAGGTCCAGGTATCACTTAGAAATGTGAATCTGGGTAATAATTGCCATGATTTATTTTATGGAAAAGTGATCACAAAAGGACTGTATTTTCAGACTATTATACAGTTAAACACCTGCAAGGAGTGTTCTGGATATTTCATCCCAAAAAATTTTAAACATCAGTAAATACTTCTAGTTACTGTATCTGTCCTCTTACTTGACAGTATGACCTGTAAAAAAAGTAATCTGACTGTTCTCTGAGGCCTGTATCTCTTTTCTCAGCTGCTTCTTGGTGCAGCACTTCTTTACTCAATCTACAAAATATTTACAAGTCATAAAATTACCTCCTGATTTATTTCATGGTTATGTGCCACTACTCTAATGGAAGTATTTTCAGTAGCAGTTTTTCAGCTTATGCATTTTATCCATACATGGAGTACAGAGAATTTTGTCTTCTGGTGGTTTTAGTCTGTTTTTTGGAGAAATTAAAGAGTACATGATTATGCAGACATTCGTTATGCTCTTTTTTCCCATATTCTATACATAACTTTTGTAATTAACTATGACAAAAATCACAGTGTAACTATGATCCTAAAGTCTTCCTGAAAACAGAAAAAAAGAGATCGTCAGTACCTGAAAGCCTGAAATGAAAACGTACCTCCTATTAGTTACAAGAAAATGGACATAAGCAAGAAGATACGACAAAGTTTCTTCAACCTTCTTATGTAGTCACTCACATATATATTAAATATTTTATTGAATATATTGCTCTACGTTGAGTATATTTCCATCAAAATTAATATGAAATTTCTATAGATCTTTTGCATCAGAAGTATAAATAAAAAAATAAATACGTCTGTATAATGGGTGTTTTTCACACTGTAACATCATACCAGATTTCTGATTTGAACTATTTATCAAGAAATAAACCAATGGCAATACAGTCACAATGAAAAGAAGTTGACGCCATATTTCTCACTTTCTTGAGAAATAATTATTCATATATGTGCACACAGCAAATAAATCTCCCACTCATTCTAAATAGAGCAGCACTTACATTATTTTTAGTCTCCAATAGCTGAAAATAATATGCTTGGGAAAAAAAAATGGAGCCATAAGAATTCCACAAATTCCTTCATGGTAAATTTGCTAGTTATTTTCTTTTGCATATGCTGCTGATTTGCTGCCAAAAAGCAAAGTGACAGATTAAATTTCTCCGGATTTGCAAAAATTTTTTCTAACTCTTTGGATGTGCTTCAGTGTCTCTTGTCAGATTAAAAACCTTATGTTCTTGAAGCATGAAAACCATGAAATAAAGCGGAGTGATTCTGTCACCCTGAGGACTTACTACAGTCAGTAACAGCAGTCTTGATCTGACAAAAACTCAGACAAGCAAGGCCACTGAAATATTCCCAGATGTTAATTTTTAGTCATTAAAAAGGTTCCAATTTTTTATTTTCCTTTTTTTGCATATAACAAAACAAAGCTGATCCAGAAATATTAAGAAGATTTCTGGTATATATTTTGAGTGAACAGACAAACTAATCAAAACAACTCAAGTAGAAGCACTTTCCCAGAATGAAGAACAACTAGTCACATACCCAATTGCCTTGGGAAACATGCAGGACTACTACAAAAGGTAAAGTGGGCTTTCAGTGGGACTGAAAATATCCGAACGTGTATTAACTACAGTACTGTCCTCTAAAGAAAAGAGATTTGGATGGATTAAGATGGAAGGATTTGTTAATGGTAATTTTCCACTGCAGGTATGTTGGCAATCTACCTGCAGGACAGTAATTCAGGTGGCAAGGGGCGCAGCAATTAGAGTTTGACTTATTTACTTCTTTGTTAGTTATTGGAAATGGAAACCGAAGTGTAGTAAACTCTTAGGGTACAATCACTTGGTCACTGTATGATTTCATTTAACTGAAATCTTCAGTGAAAGCATTTAAAACATGCAAATGATTCATTTATTTCTGTTTCTTCTTTTCTGCTGAGGACAGTAACTGAAAATATAACCTTTAGTTCAGTAGAAGTCAATGAAGTTGCTCTATTTACTTCATGGGAAATTGAGCAAATTTTGCCGACTGAAGATCCAACCCTATTTTTAAATTGAAGAGAAATATAGAATTTGAAGGCAATTTCATCTGACACAAGCCTTGTAATTACAGGAGATCTGTACATCATGTTTACTTTATTCTTCCATGAAGCTGACCTCACTGGGTACTTCAGCATTAAGCAAGGCTTACATGCTTGTTTAGCTTTAAACTTACTTCATCCTTTGGCATTTTAAAAAATTTGGACTGAAAGTACTGCAGGATTGATCTGTTTTTCTACTGAAAATGGAAAATTCATGTTAAGAACAAAATCAAACAGGTCATGGCAGCTGACAGAAAGGCAAAACCACAAGCTGTATAAAAATGACTGGCAGAATATTTCTGGTGTTGTCACATCACCAAAACCCATATAAAGCTTTCAGTCTTTCACAGTGAGCAGCACTATCTGATGCTAGCTAGATCCATGGAACTGCTCTTCCCTTCTCTGGTGTCATTCAGAGACAAGTTAGGCATTGCTCAAAAGAATCCTGTTTTCCAGCCATCTGCAATTCACAGAAGACAAGAGCCTCTTTCTAAACAATGCTGCAAATTTTATCCTTTCAAATTGTTTAGCAAATCCTTTATTCTATCCTAAGTTTTTCATTTCCCCCCAACATTTCACCCACTCTATTATGGGCGTCATTTGAGGATTTAAATCCAAAAACTGTTACTGTGGCTCCAAAGTCTCAAATGAAAATTGAAAGATGTAGTTCAGCTGTTCTTCTATAAATATGCTGCAATTATAAAGAAACAAGGGTCCATACAGAATCCCAGAGAGCATTGCAATAACCTGCACTCACTATATTTAACTGGAGACATGAAAGCTACTTAGTTTCAAGGAAGCATTTAAGTATTACAAATGATGAATTTATAAATTCATGAATTACTGATGAAATAGAAAACTCTCTGGAATTTGAGCAACTTTTATTTGAACATAATTCCCCATATTTGTGTACAGGCATATTAACAGCATTTTTCCATTTCAGTCTGAGATTTTGTATATATGGCAAGACTCCTTATTTTGTAAGTATCTGGTGACCACGTATTGCAAGTATGGTTTGCACCAGGGACTGTAAATCTATTGTCTCTACAGTCAAAAGTCCTCCAGCTCAAAACAACATCCAATTTCCTCTATCTATCCTATTCTACTGAACAGGAGACACTGACTCTGTGAGACACTGGAACAGATTGCCCAGAGAGGTTGTGAATGCCTCCGCCCTGGAAGCATTCAAGGCCAGACGTGGATATGGCTTTGAGCAACCTGGTCTTGAGGAAGGTGTCCCTGCAGGGTGGTTGGAACTAGATGATCTTAAAGCTCACTTCCAACCCAAACCATTCTATGACTCCATGATTCTACGAAGAATGTGGCATTTGGTGTACAGAAGTAGCCAAAGGGGTATGTCAGCATGGGGATCAGGCGGGTGAGACAAGCACCTTTTAGGAAGAAGCATAAGACTTATTGTCACCTTGATTCACAGTCCTCTGTCTCATTTCAGATTATTTTTTTTTTCTCACAATTCCTATTTACAGTGTTCAGACTGAAGCAATTCATGCATTTGGTTCAGAAAATTGTATGAGTGGTAAATTTGTAGCCCTAGTTTTAGCGAATATCAGCAATCACTGAGAACTTTCCAAATGAAAAATTAACCACCTTTCAGCCCCTATTAAAATACATAGATGTCCATGAAGCTGTGTTGTGCTTTAACCCAGCAAGCAGCTAAAAACCACAAAGCCTATTGCTCACTCCTCTTCCTCCGAGTGGAATGGGGTAGAGATTAGAAAGAAAATGGTTGATCTTGTAGATTGACATAAAACCTATTTACTAAGACAGAAAAGGAAGAGACGAACAAAACTAATGATTATAATATATATATGATAACAGTCTATATATAAAGATAGATAGATAGATAGATAGATAGATAGATAGATAGATAGATAGGCAAAATAAGTGATGTAAAAAGCAATTGCTCACCACCTGCTGATCAATGCTCAGCCAGTCCTTGAGCAGAATCTGCCTTCCCAGCCAAATACCCTCAGATTAATAGTTTTTTGCATGATGTCATATGGTATGGAATATCCCTTTGGCCAATTTAGGTCAGCTGTCCTGATTCTCTCCCCTCCCAGCTCCTTGTGACCCCTCCCAGCCTCCTTTCTGGCCGAGCAATAGGGGAAGCTGAAAAACTGAAACTTCCTTGGCACTATACAGCACTGCACAGCAACCACTAAAGCATTGCTGTGTTATCAACATTGTCTTTCTCCTAAAGCCAAAATATAGCATTATACAAAACACTATGAAGAAAATCAACTCTGTCTCAGCTGAAACCAGGACAATCCTAAACTAAGACAAAAGACCCATGGGAAGGTTGTAGTTCGTGGAAATTAGTTGTGTTCTGGAACATCACAAACAGGTGCTGCTCCCCAATTTTCTTTCCTTTCTGAGTATCCGTGAAAGAGCTATTTTGGGAAAATATTTGAATCCTTCTTCTAATGAGGAATGTGACTAGTGAAGGAAAACTTGTAAAAGCAACTTTTAAAATTCTTGTTTGCACAAAAGGAAATGGAGTTATGGTTAGGAAAAAAGTACACAATATTATGCAAGCAGGAAAACATTTCATTTTCTTCAGTTGTTTGACTATGAAAATGACAAACCCTTATGACATACCCATTACTATTACTATCAAAAGAAGTCCATCAGGACAACTTGCAGGCAAGCACACAAAACTGAACCTTGCCTCATTCTCAACATGACAGACACTGTCCCAGTGCCTTCAGATTTTATTATTATAGAATTCAACATGTGGTTAAATCAAAACATGCAAGAGAAATCAGAGAAGTTTATTTCCCTTCCTTTATTTAAATTAGACGTGATTTCAACCACACAAACTCAGAAACATTTTTCCAGCATGATTTTCTACTTAGTCTCTTCACTCCATGTGATGTAGTAATAATACTTGCATTTCTAAAATTTAGCCTTTAAAGTACAAGTCTACACTGTCCAGTATTGAGTTGCACATCAGTTTGATAGACTAGAGCTGCACATTTGTATAGTCAGGCCAAAGTTAAAATGATTACCAGCCTGAAAATCGCATGAACAAAAATCAGTTGGATTTCCTAACCCTTTTCCTTAGTTCTCAACTTTTTTGCAGCCTACTGTACAAATGTGGATTAATTTATGAGTGAGTCCCGAAGACTGCATTCATTTCTTGCCTTTTGTTATCTGAATATTCCAAGGAGATTGTTTTCCATTATTTCTTCTTCAGATGATGGTTTCTCCTTTTCTTCTATTATGTTCAATATCACTGCAAACTTTTACTCTGAATTGATGTTGCTTTCTAATAGTTTCATCTCTGAAATTCAAGACTGTCTAAATTTTTACGCTTTTACACCGTTTTACACCTAAAGTGACTATTTTATAAACCACAGGCTACTTTACTTTCTGCTAATCTGAAGGAACGTAATTACCCAAAGTTGCAAGGAGATCTAAGACTACAAAGTAGTTGTGCACACCAAAGGATGAAGGCATTACGCCCATCCCATTCCCACTGAGACACTTTTACAAAAAAGTTGCTTTGGTAGGCTGTAAACCCAACCCTAACATGACTACCCAGCGCAAAATGAAATCTGCTCACAATTCCTGCCTGTTGTTTGCAGTCATTTTCACCTTCCATAATAAAACTCCTCTGCAATGGTAACTACAGAGAGCATCTTTGCATCCAGAGGAAAGCTGTTCAGATACTACTTCAGTGACTGAGATAAGGAACTTCTTCTGTTGTAACATAAAGAAAAAGGGGAAGAGATTGGTTTTTTGTGACGACTTTCACATTATATGTTAAACTTGAGGCTTAGTAGGAGTCTCAGTGAATGATTACTATAAAATTTGAACAACTTCTGTATTAAATCAGAAAGACTCTCTCCCTTGGGTCTTTTCACCCTCCCTTTTGAATGGCCTGGTAAAATTTCCCAATTTTCTCTTACATTACATGTTTCAGCTTGCATCTAATGTATTTTGGTCCCCATGGGGCAGCCTAGGAATTGATGCCTTCCTAAGCCATGAAGGAAATTCAAAGTTTTCACCATGCTTTTTGTATCCCTTCAGTCCATCTTGTCAGACACTGAGAACAGAAATGATACTGTTCTTTTGATGAAAATAATCCTCAATAATAAGATTTTTTTAACTTAAGATGTGTATAAAAGCATACAAGATTTTTGAAAGCAGAGTGCAAACAAATGTAATGCTACTTTTCTAGTTTATTTCTGCTCAAAATCTAGCAAAAAATCAGAATCAGATATTGTTGTTATGATTCTCTATATAGTGACAGCCCATGAAAAAGTCTGTTTGCTGTTACTAATCCTGCAGTTATCATTTTCAAAAAAGGAAAAGCCTCAGAATTTAGGAGCAGTAAAAAAACTATTCTTTTTGAGGCTTCTCACTTACAAATTAAAAGTCTGAGAAGAAAGTGATGATTAGACACTATTCAGAAAGCTTTATGAAAAAAAAAAAGAAAAGGCAAAAGCAGAAGAAGATTCCCACAACAAAAGAAAAAAAAAATCCATTAACATTATATTCACTTAATTAGCAGGAGTGATTTCTCCAAAACATTTTCAAAAGTTATCAGTGTTTGAAATGCGAAAAAATAAAAGCTTCTCACACAGTAGTGCAGAAAATCCAAGCACCTGAATGAATTTGATTTTCTTTTCCTTTTTTAAGATGGTGTAGTGGCTAACACTTGCTCATGAATGGTATTCTGCTATTTTTAGAGCAAAATAAAAGTTAATAGGTCATTGTTGTCCAAGGTGGATTTTAGGCTGTAACCTTTAAGTTGATGTACAAAGAAACAGCTCTGAATTACTTTAAAATAAAAATAAAATTTAAAAAGTTGAAGGCGGAAACAGATTAAGGAATCAATTATGTGGTTGGAGACAAAGATGGAACAAATGCAGATTGCAGCAATGTATTTTAAGGTTACCTCATCCAAGTAAAGACATCATATAAGATATACTTTATATTCTTCTGTAGTTTATTGATTAAGTTAGAGTTAATAATATTCCATTAAGTGTATTCCACAGGGTAGTTATAAAACTACTAAACTAAGAGCAGGCCAAGCTATGGAGCAGAGCACAGGCACACTGATCTAACCCCTAGCGTGGGTTAGATACCATTCCCAGGGGGAATTCAAATGTCACTACCCTATTTTGGGCGTTGAGAGGTTTTAATCTGGTGGACAGAAAGCATACCACAGAGTCAGCTGACAGTGACATCAGAAAATATGTTTTATTTGGTAGAATGGATATTTTATAACAGAACTACAAATCTGTAAATGTACTTAGATCATCAGAATAACTTTTACAGATAGGATTTAAGTCATTGTTGTGCACAACGGGGGTTACTTTCTAAGTAAAAATGCTACGGCTGCTGGCTCCATGCATTCTTCGGTCTACTGCTGAATAATTTATCCTTTTGTCCTCCGTGCATTTGCAAGAGGATTCCCATGCTGTTTCCAGAGAGAAACAAAATTGCCCTGCGTCACTCCGTCTACAATGACAAATTTCCAGTCATTCAACTTTACAACCCCTCTTATTAAATGAAAATTTTGCACTGAGAAACTACTACTTATTCCATAAAGTTTGTTTAATTTCTGTTTTTATCATATGAAGAGGAATTCTATAGTTCTGTTTATGATATCAAGTGCTCTAATTTTTCATAATTAAGAGCATTGTTTGTCAAATCATTGGTGTTTGCACATCACAGCAATGGAGAGAACAGTACTGAATACACATGGAAGATGTTCACTGACATGCAACTGCAGGCTATTGCTGTTTGCACAAGCTGTAGCTCTCGCAGCCGAATCTGGGCAACGTTGTGTACTGGGACATCACTGTATAACTAATACTCATTCCAAACTTTCTGGTCCTCTTGCATTAGGGAAATCTTTCATTTGAATAACGACCTCAGAACTACAAACCCATTTTCTGCTTGATTTAACACCATGGTTTTGTTAATCTGGTGCCTAGGATTATCCAATTTGCATGTGAAGCAGGAGTATTTTAATTCTGGGACCTGGATGAAAAGTTTGGCCCATGAAGTGAAAATGACCTTTCCACAAAAAGAAACAAATAACGGAAGAGAAAGTTTTCTGAGTGTTACATATCTGGTCAGGAGGACTACATTGGATGATTTTTGGTTCTTTAAAAGAAAAGCAAGGCATAGCTGATGCATTTCTGCTCTGTGCTGTTAAGGGGTGAAGGCGCTTACCCTGAAGCCTTTGTTTTTGCTTGTGCAAGCAGAACTCCTGAATTAACTCCATTCACCTACTGTTTTCCAACTGCAAATCTTGTTTGAACTATGATAAAGCCATGCAGTTTCACTGAGATTTCATTAGTTTCCATGTCAGCCAGGGAAACTGATATACTTTTAATTCTGAACACTCATTCTGATGATGTTCTGATAAGAACACTGAAAAGCTAATTAATAGTATGATGTAGTCTTATGAGTTCTGATACACATTTGAACACAGTGCATTTGCAAAACACATAGAAATGCAGTTCTCTTTATTTACAGACACTCCTCTTCTGCTTTATACTGAGATACAGTACATAAAGATGGGTTGGTTGAAGTCAATGAACAGCACAGAGCCTACTTGCCCATTTTCTTGAGATATGGAAAAAGTCCTCCTAAAACTTCATGTGGTTAATTAAAGAAAATTAGTGTTCCCAAAAGCCCCTAATGAAGAGATGTGCTGAAAAGTACAATTGGCGACAGTCTCCCACGCATGTGTAGCTGTCTTCAGAACTGTCCATAAGAGAATTCTGACTTTTTGTGACTCTTGAAGAGTGCCTCAGTACTTCTGGATTCTGTTCTCTCAATCACCCTTTCACTAAATTAAATAGCTTTGATCACTTCCTTTATTCTCTGACATCTCTTTGTGATTCTTGGCAATGCTTATTGTGAAGACAGCATTCTGAAAACAGAAGTCAAAGCTGAACAGTCTCATTCATTTCATATTTTTCATGCAAAAAATGCAATTCTTTTTTTTTTTCCTGCCTATTGAAATGTATCAACATTGATCTTTCATTTCATATTAGAGAGGTTGTCAGGGAAAATTACATCAATATAGAGTTAATTATATTTTTTAAATAAAAAGTTATTGTGTTGTTTTGAAACAGTATAGGTCTCTGATTTCAGATTCAGATTAACAACAAGCATATGCAGCATTTTAGAATTTGCTTTTATAAAAAAAAACATGTTTGAAATGCAATCTATTTGAGATTTACGTTCCCAGCAGGAACTTTTTTAAGATTGTTGATAAATATGAGAGGTTGCTGGACATTCTGTGTAGAATTCCTAGTTCCATAAAATACCTCAAACCTCTTCTTGAACTGTATGCAATGCTAAAACATACGCGTTTTAATTGGTTTTTCATAAATTTATGTATCAGCCAGGGAAACATATATATTTAATTCTGAATTTTCACACTGATGATGCTGTGATAAGAACACTGAAGAGCTAATTGATAGTATTATGTGGTCTTATGACTTTTAATATGCATTTCAATATGCTGCATTTGCAATGTAGGTTGAAATTCACTGTTATTGTTTACAGATATAATCTCCTCTCCATTCTAGAAGAATTTTCATAGTTAATTTTAATAAATTTTTATTTATTCAATTTTTGTTATGTTTTTTTTTCTTTTTTCCTAAATATATTTTGAACTAATTTTATATTAACGAAAAAGAATATTAACTAGAATAACCTCCAGTTTACAATGGTCAGGGATCCTCTGCCAGTGTTTTTTCTAGATTATTTTTAGATAGGCAGGTAACGCCTGTGCCAGACTGGAAAGGCCACAAGATTAGTGCTAAGACTGCCCTCTTTAACATTAATAGGGCAAAAACTCTAAATTTTACAAAAGGAGATTGTATTCTTTTTACCAGTGTGGCGTCAATACAACCTTCCTTTGGACAGGTTAGCTAATCTGCAAATCTGCCAAACTGAGTCAAACAAAAACTTTCATGATCGATATGTGTTCCAGTTCATGGAAATTTTTTATTCCAGTGTATCCAGTCTATTGTGATACTTCCTGAAAATGTATATGCATTGTATACGTAATGAATATACTTTACCTAGATCATAGCAATAAAGATGGCAGCACAGGTCTGATTCATTTTCATGGTCTTCTATCATAGAATCATAGAATCAGTAAGGTTGGAAAAGACCCATAGGATCATCCAGTCCAACCATTCACCCATCACCAATGGTTCTCGCTAAACCATGTCCCTCAACACAGCGTTCCCCTAGTCAACTTATGCAATTATTCTTCAGTAGCTGAAGCTCACAGCTTGATTTGTTCTTTTGAGTTTTGGAGGGGCAGCCTAGTAACTACTTTTTTGGCACTTTGGTGAATACATAATATTTCTCAAGATCTCACAGTCAAAACACAATAAATCCAGTAAATATTTTTTTGTTATGCCAAACTACTGAAGAAGTTTTGTTGCACAGAGATGTCATTCTTAACTGAAATTGTGAGTAGGTGGTACAGCAGATAAGTTTAATTTGCATGAAAGTTTTTCCAGTATAATTATTCTGCTATTTTGTTCATGCCATCATTTTCTGATAGAATACTTTTTCACAGAGATTTCAAAAATGTACCCTTCTTTTTCTCTCATTTTGCATTCTCCATTCTGTGTCAAATCCTGTGGGATTATAGAACAAGTCATATATCCTAAATTTATAAAACAATAATATTAATTTAAATGTGTTTTATTTTGCAGAATTTTACAATTATAAAATGTGCATTGATATTTTTTAAAAAGTAAGTAGAGATGTCCTGGAAAATACTTTGACTTTTTCTTCTTCACTGGAATTTCTATCTCATTGTCTTCCATTTCTGTAATCAACTGTTAGAACAAAACTTTAAAGAGCTGTTTTTATCTTTGATGATCCATAAAGCATCACACTTCAACAAATTATTGTTTAATAAGCTTGTCACAAGGACCTAAGTGCCAGGAAGTTTCATTAGTCATTATATAATGGATTAATATTCACTGGTGCAGAAATCACTCTTCAGAGTTTTACCTTCATATAACCGAATTTAAGGTTGATGTTTTTGAAAAATATGATGCAGTACTGTTCAGCTTTAAGATAATTTTTTAAGAACTTTCCCATTGAATTTCTTTTTCAATAAACCAATTATCTGCTATAATCTTTTCCCCTTTTTCATTATTTGTTACACAATTGAGTACTTGACTGAAAACTGAGTTATTTGAGCTACTTCTGAAGTGGTTGGCAGAGTTATCCTACCACCTGTATCACGAAAGACCAGTGACGCTAATGGAGACTGGTTTGTTCTGTCACAGGGAACGATTTGCTTAGTGAATGTTCGTCCTCTGGGTGTGTTACATAATGGGCTGACTTTCACATTCCCATGTAAAGTGAAACCCAATAATTTCAGCAATGAAAGACATGCTTCATATTCTGAAAATGGCTTATTATGGAAAATGTAAACAAATCTTTATCTAAGCAGTCTGTGTGTATAACTGTGTGTATAACTGCTGCTCTAAGGATGCTTATTTTTTTATTGATTTAGATTTGTACTCTATTTGTACTCAAGGTGCAGCCTCACCAGTGCTGAGTACAGATGGATGATCACTTCCCTGCTCCTGCTGGCAATGCTATTTCTGATACAAGCCAAGATGTCATTGGCCTTCTTGGCCACCTAGGCACACTGCTGGCTCATGTTCAGGCAAGCACTGACCAACACCCCCAGGTCTATTTCTTCTTCACAGTCTTCTAGCCAGTCTGCCCCAAGCCTGTACCATTACCTGGGGTTTTTGTGACCTAAATGCAAGACCCTGACTTGGTCTTGTTGAACTTCAACTCATTGGCCTTAGCCCAGCTATCCAGCCTGCCCAGATCCCTCTGTAGGACCATCCTACCTCCAGGCAGATCGACACTTCCTGCCAACTTGGTGTTATCAGCAAACTTACTGAGGGTGCACTCAATGCCCTCAATGATTTCTTTTCTACTGGTCTGGAACAGTTCTCCCATGGGTGTGCAGTACAGTGAAGAGCTGGCCACTCTCAAGGACTAGAATTGATAGTCTCAAGGATGACTCAGATCAATTTATTCTTTTATTATTATACATATATTAAGGCAGCTTTCTAATAGTTAAAGTTTGAGAATGCATGTTTATTTATCAGTGCATGTCATCGTACCCCATCCTTTGTTCAGCATATGCTGGATTCCCTTTCCAGCTTATGAAAGAAGTCCATTCAGCTACGTGGAAAACAAATAATGAATGGAAGGCATGAAACAGGTACATCACCTCTTCCTAGAGATACAGAGTCCATGACTTGGCCCTTTCATTCATGCAGTAACAATTCAGGAGTAAGAAAGAAAATTAAGTGAAAGGCTCTGGAGGAAAAAAAAATGCAGATGGAAGAAAGGAAGAGGAATTACAAGAGAAAGAAGCAGCTTTCACATTTCTTCTCTCTTTTCCACCTGTCGGAGCTTGCTCGTCCCCCGAGTATGAAGGTGCTTCATTCAGAGCATCACCAGTTAGATGCTGTATTATAGATCACTTTGATCTCCATTTAACTGTACCTCATTAGAGGAGCATGTTTTGTTTAAGTAGAGATGAGGTTATTCATAAGTAATTCAGTGCCACTGAGAGAAAAATCAATTGTAGGAACATTAAATTTTCATTAAACATGTTAAATGTAACCTGACAGTCAAATGGTTTCCAGTCATATGGGCTTTACTGCAGTATTACTTTAACTAACAGATGAAAGAAGGATTAGGTGGCAAAGAATGCTTTGCATGCCTTAAGATAGAGAATAAAAGTGGGGAATTTCTCCATTAGCTTTCACTCTGCAGAGATCCTCAATTACTTGAGGGTTATCTGCATTTCTGGATGTACTGTGATTGTGGAATGAGTAGTACATGCAAGACGAGCAGACTGGAGATGTCTGGGCCAAGAAAAATCAGACACTCATGTTTTTCTGGGAAATGACACATTTTGTAAATCCTGCAGACCTGAGAACATCATATGTCAAGATGCTTTGCACTCCATTCTTCCTAAAATCACAAGGATTTTTCCACATTTGTTTTAATAATTTTGACATATTTCCATGTTTTACTGTCCAATAACATTGATCTTACCACAATCAACACAAAATTTTCTAGATACTGTGTGACAGCATGCTCCCCCAGATGCCAACCTTCTCCTTTGGCCTGCTCAATATGCTTAAGGTCTTGCTCAAGACTGATAATACTGTTTTGTTAAATGCTATGACAATGAGTCAATCATTTTACCCAATAAATAGTGAGTAGCCTGAGTGCCCCTTGAGATCTAATCCTCATAGCAAGACTGCATGAGACCTCCCCAACTCCTTCCAGATATTTTGAAGTTTGAATGACTATAGTTTTGGGCTGGATTATGTGGAATATTTACCAGAGGTGAAATATTGAAAGGTACTCCCCTTGAGAGAAGATAAACCTCCAGAGTGAAATGTGGTGGGAAATCCATTCCATGATAGTTCCCTAAGCAATATAAGACCTTCAAACTTTAGATTGTTAGCAAATACCAGGAGAGCCTGATATGCTGACTCCAAAAAAACACAACATGGAGTATGGAGCAGGGTCGAGGTATCATGGCCAAACTCCGTGATCAAGCTGCACAGATGGGGACTTGATGAAACTACTGGAAATGATGAACCATCTTGTTATCTTGAGCCAGCCCTGCGCCAGCAGCTTTCCATCTTTCTGTCAAAAACATGTTCTCTGAATAAAGTTTGCAAAACAAAGACATGTTTGACTACAGTCACTCAAGCTCTACCTGAAAGTAAGCAAATAGTATAAAAATGGCTAAAGAGAGAAGGATTTTTGAGAAAGATACCATTGCAGACAAGTCAAGAGGACACCGCTGGCTTCTGGGTCCAGTCAGCAGGCTAAGCCTCTCTTTTAACCCCACGTAGGGATGCCTATTGGGTCAGATTCCTGCACCCATTATACTGAATGCTTCCCCCAGGAAACTTAGAAATCTTTGCGGAGTTATTCCATGATTCAGTGTGCTTATGGTTGGCCATATTATTCATATTCTTGGTTAACTTCATATCTTTTGGGGTGTATTTATCACCAGCAATCCAAAATAATCTGTAATCCACTGCTTTTGAAAGCTGCACTATTCACTAATCTAGGTGTGAGAGTTCTCATTGGGTGGTCTTAATGCCCATCTGAACACGATTAGATAAACTGGGCAAAGAAGTATTTGTGAATCTGTAGTTGTGATAGTTCGTATATTGAACATGACCAGACTTACAGCACCAAATTGGGCATCACCCAGAATCTAAGCTCAACCACCCCAGCTCGTCTGATGTCTGAGGACAAACTGAAATGCAAGGGGGTTTATTTTCTGCCAAATTTCACTGCCCTTTTCACATAACATACTGTATGAATGACATGAATATGTATGCTAATGTACTGCATATGTATGCCTTAACTGTTTAAATGTAGAACTTGAACTCTGAGAGCACATGCTTGATTTGTCAAGTCTCCCAGTTCGTATCATAAGTAATAAAGGAATGACGCTTTCTAACTCCATGCTGGAGCTAGAGTGTTCTCTTCCTGGATTTTAGATGACATTCCCTAACCTAATTCTCATTTTCACACACCCAATCACCTAGTCCTGGCTTGTATTTCCCTCATAGAAATTACACAGTCCTCAGTTCCATGAGAGTGCCAACATTGTCCTTCACTTATTTGTACCCTAACACTGCTCCTGCAAGCACCCCATCTTGCCCTCTTCCCGGCTGTTCTTGTCTCCCACTGCTGTTCCTGACCCACGTTAACACCTTATGCTATTGTTCCTCCACTCCAGAAGGAAGTGTTCTGTTCTGTCTCCAGCCTAAGGCTTTCTCCCAGAGAGCAAGCTGCAGGCAATTTTTTCCTATAGAAAGTTATGCTGCTGCCATGAGTTGTACATCCCTAGACGGTAGCATAGGGTGGTAGAGCTTCTTCCTCGCATGAGGACTAGGTATTGAGGAAGGCTGTGACAGTCTTCCAATGAAAGCTTTTCTGAGGAAGCACCACCACTTTTAAGCTTGAGCTAACCGAGGTTTATGACTTGCCCAGCATCTCACAGCTGTCCTCTCCAAGTTTATCAAGTACCAACAGCATAGTCTGATCCTATTAATTTGAGTGTAAATTTTCACTCAGTCAGCTACTGCCTGTGATGTTTCATTTCTGTTTATCTATCAGAAATAAGTGTCTGCTTTTCAGAACGGGGTGTATATATTTGACACATCTTTCTCTGGTTCTTCTGATAAGTCACTGTGTAACAGTCAATCATGCCCAAGCATGAGAAGAATCTGAGCTTTATTTTACTGTTACTGCCAGTCTCTTTTGCTCTGATACATCTGCTTAAGTATAGAAAATGATGTTGTAGAACTACTGAAAATCTGATTAGATGTATTACTGCTTTTTCTGCCTTCCCAGATAACTGAAGTAATACAGTTCTACTGTATGAGAATATAGTGTTATTTACCTGTTCCAGCTTTTGAAAGACATCAGCAACTGCTTTTCAGAACATATCCATGTTGAAATTTGCTCTTGAATTCTGCAGGAGCTTAAAGAAATACATATATGCTGCCATCTGTGCCCTATTCAGCTTAGACAGTTTCTGGTAAAAATGCTTGATTTTGATCTTGATACAGCAAAATTAAATAGAAATTGCTAGTGTCTTACAATAGACGCTATATGGGTGAACTTATTCATTCTAGAAGTTTGTCATTTTAACATTACTATCTGTTATGTTGTTAACTTAATCTAAAATGTAAAAAGGTACATTTCAAATACAAAACTGCAATAAAAGATCCTGGTCAGTTTCAATGCATTTCCCAAGGTTTCAACTTTAAAAAAAACCTGAAAGGAGCTTTTAAAAAATGGACACTTCCACTCACAGAAAGCTTTCATGATCCCAAAAGCTTTTATTTTGTATGTACAAATCAGGCTGTGGAAAAAACTGTCAGTTTACAACCTCAAGCCAAGTGGCGTGAAAAATTCAAACCGGACTATTCTCCTCTTAACATCATTAACATGTGTCTATCCAGCTGCTTCTCTTCATGAAAATCAGCCCAGGAAAATGCTGTGCATTTTCCCATATATTCCCAATAATTAGATGTTACTACTGAGCGCCACACCTTTCAGTTTCACAGAATCAGTAACATCCATCAGGAAGCTGAACCCCAAGTGTCAGACTCCTCACCCCATGATGGCCTGGTGACTGTGAAGAAGACCGTCAACTCATATCTTTTGCTTGACAAACACTTTCATTGACCAACTCAACAACACTGTTAATACACCATGGCTAAGAATAATTGCTTTTGCACACTGAAAATAAAGATTTTATGCATACATTGGCTTGAGCAGGTTTTCCAATTTAAGAATGTGCTACTTTAGCTCCTTCCAGCCTGTTTTAATGCTGACCTCCCCAGAGAGTTTCTAAATAGTTATATGATTGTCAGTTTGAGAAAGCAGCAGAATTTCTGGCACCCTAGAGGCAATGAAGATGTCATAGCAGGTTCGATCATTACTGCTTCAAAAAATGTTACAAACTTTTGATGGATGACATTTCAGAGGATGTAGTCATGTCAGTTGCTTAATTTTCTTTTAAGGACAAAGAAAGGTGGGGTTGTTTTTGTCCTTTTTTCATTGTTTAACAAATA
This sequence comes from Pavo muticus, assembly GCA_016647715.1. Taxonomy (NCBI): domain Eukaryota; kingdom Metazoa; phylum Chordata; class Aves; order Galliformes; family Phasianidae; genus Pavo; species Pavo muticus. Next base: position 4,272,967 of record JACDJE010002438.1, read on the forward strand.
AGCTTCTTTTCATATGCCCTAGCTTCCAGCATATTTATCATTGCATTCTTTAAGGGATGCATAGATAAAAAAGAATCCCTTACAGGCTAATATTGGTTTCTTTCTTGTTTGTATCCAGAAAAATTATTTGGTATATGCAGTCTTCAGCAGAGAAAAGCATCTCAGAGGAGAGGAGAGTACTATCCAGCAGTGCTCTTCAGTGGTTTCCAATCAACAGAGCATTTGTGAGGGGATCACTATCTACCACTGCTTAGACTCATAAATTAGTTTTATACAAGCTGAAAGTACTTGTTTCTGTGTGAAGGCAGGCTAACAATTGAAGGGCATATTGCATCCATCTCCTGTTGGCAGCATAGAAGTCTTAGTTGTCAAGTCTTTCAAATATTTTCTTTTTCAATGTGTTTGACAAATCTAGAGGTCACTGATTTTTTACAAAATTCTTTATTGAGGAGTACATTTTCTTGCATTTCTATGGATAGCGAGCGAAAGCTGAATGGAAGTTATCAGGATCTGGACAGTTGTGAACAACTTGCTATTCAACCTTCAACAAAATATTTAAACTTTGTTTTGGAATCCTAGAGGTCATTTTGATAATGAGAATGTTGGTATTTTAATGCTAATTCTGGACAAACATGAAGAGGGGCAATGTAAGCAGTTTACTGCATCAGTCAAAGTAAGTGCACTACAGCTGAATAAGGCAAACAAGAGAAAAAAATGAACATAGGTAATGATTTTACAATATACAAAATATGCTGGAGTAAATATGCAGCTGTGTTCGTATGACAGAAAAACAAAAATACAATGATGTTCCTTCAGGTTTACTTACAATTTATCTCAATCTGTGAAATACATGATACCTAGATATTTTCAACTAAGGTTTTTGAGAATAGCTCAGGCTTAAGTGCGGTTTGAATGTGATTTGTTGCTTGCTAAATTCTGAACCATTTCAAGCTTTAGTGTGAGAAATGTTTTCAAAAGGAATTATTAAAAAGTTGATATCTTGGGCTAAAAAATTCAATGTTGATGCTAAACTTAATACCTGCATAGATGGGAAATGATATGCATGCCCTATCCTGTCCCTTTTTATTGCATTTAATTAAGAATAAAACTTAAATTAGCACCATTTTGTATTTTGTTCTACAGGTTTATTGTATTTTTTATGTGTGAAGCCCCAGATGACTTTGTTTCTGACCTCTGTCACTCCAGAAGTGCCCTGGCCATCTTCAGAGATTGCCAAAATGGAAGAGAGCTCTGGAGAATGGCGAAGAGTGAGGGTCTTCCTATGCTACTTCCTGGTCTTCCATTGTGCTTTTCTGCTTAAGGTCTCATTTTCCTTTAAAATATCTGAGGATGAGTTTGACTCATTGGGATGAAAATGGGTTTGCAAAAACCTCAAGCTTTTCTGCTTTGTGTGTGTACGTGTGTGTGTGTGTGATTGCTGTTATTCCAGACAAGGAGAGTGGAGGGCTGGGATCTGAACTTTGCAGCCTTTCAAATCCTTGGCGTTCACTGCCTTTATCATTCTATCAGATCTGTCCTACTCAAGACAAGGTGCTGTGGGAAATTCAGGAATGACAGCTAGGAGAAGAGAAATCTGCAGCCCAGTAGTGTTGAGGGAGTTCTGAGCTCAGTTTTCTCCTTTCAGCCCTATTTAAATATTTTAAGTTCACTCATTTGGTAAAAATCTTTGTGCATGAAAGATATTGTGCACCTCAGTCTTTGGAGGCCAGTGTATCTCTAGTGCTTCAGTGAAGACTCTATCCAGTAATCTATATTTGTGTCTCTCAGCTGTCCTTTTAAGAGCAATTGTGATGAGGTCTGACTCCACCCAGTGTGCCAGACTGAGCTGGAAAGCATGTGTGCCTTCACACTTATCTTCTGCATCCTAATAAGGTGCATAGGCATCCAAAGACCATAGCCTCTTGAGATAGAATAAATTTGTAAATCCCAAAGAAAAAGCTTAGTTGTTGAGGGAACTTTGAGGTCAAGAGAACAAACACTTAGGAAATGCCATCTGACCAGTCTTTGTATGTCACAGTGCTCCTGAATCTTTGGGGTATTTAAAGAAGGTGGTTAGTTTTTTTCCTATGAGTCAGTTCCTGCTTAGTAGCCCAAATCAAAGCAGAAACTGGCTATCAATAAGAGAATATTTTTGAGGAATGAAAGATTGGTAAAACAACCTTATTTAAATTGTATTAGAAGGATAAAATATATTAACTTGGCAGTTATACTGGAATAACTGGCAATTCCTTTTCCTTTGCCCTGGACAGAGCTTACAGACTGGACAGTTATTACAGACTGGACTCAATACACAAAATCTTTCTAATAAATTTCAATCTTATTTCAAATATTGCCACAGTGCATGAACTGCTCTTGTGAGGGTTTGTAATGGGGATCTATTGCCTCGAGGTAACTGAGAATCTCCTTCTTTCAGTGTCTTGATTTATCAGCAGCCTTTCATACTGTGGTCCTATTACATTGCCCTCAGCACCTCCTGGGTTTTTCAGGCTCCATGCTGGACTTACACATCATATTTAATGAAGCCCTGTCTCTATAGTTATATGCTGCCATTCTCTTGTCATACTGATGCCTAAAGCTGTGCAATTGTATTTTGATGGTGCAATTTGCCATGACAACTCTGCAGTACAGTAAAATTCTCACTTTTGTTTGTTAATTTTTTATGTATAACTTACATACCAGGTGCACAGAGGTGATAGTCATCTGAGAAATTATGCAGCTGTTTGTTTATGGATCTATATTATAATGTGATCTCTAACAATGCTTGGCACTTGCGTACAACTGACAGGTTCAAAGACCATATGGTGTTAAACTTACAGTTTTTCTGTTGAGAAAAAGCTATTTTACAGCAATTGAAAAAGGTTAGTTATATTTCTAAATGTATTATTTCCTTCCCATTAGCATATGTTAAAACAAAATTGTAGTTCTTTCAGGTAAAAATTCTGTTACATACAGCTTTTTACTATTTCCACCATTTATTGATCCTAATGTGGAGCCAGTAAAGGAGTCAGGCAGCCTAGACATCAGAAAGGTAAAAGTGGAAATATCTCAGGATAAAAGGTTGTTGTCCATTTCCAATTCTTACATTCACTGATCAGAGATACCCTGTTTATTCTAGATCTCCTGCTGTTCATCCATTTCAGGACATCCTGTGCAGCCTCCTCTCTGCTATCGGGCTTTAGCAGATATGGTGTCAGCATCCCTCCAGACCTGACTGAAACTAGTCCCCTGTATGTGTGTATGGAACCTTCCTTAAATTTATCTGAAAGCTATGAATCAGGTTTGATGTATTTTCTGGGAAACTGTCTGAGCATCACTGCAAAGTGAGAATTTTGACAGCCCTTATTATTTCCTATATACTGAGTTTCTGAAATACATATTTCCCATATAGTAATTTAGAGTTTCATAGTGGCGGGGATGTTACTCTGAGGTTTGTATCCACTGATTCAGAATGAAATCAGTCTTCACCAATTTAACTAGTACTTAAAGTAGTAATGAAATTAAAAAGGATTATTTTGTCTGAACAAGTCCAACTGAAATATTTCAGTGAAAAATCTACAGTCCATTTCTTACTTCTACTTTAAATGTTTTGATACTCAGAATACCCTATGTCATAACAGAAAATGTTAAGAACTAACTATCTGACACCTTGCATAGCATAATTTGGATTTTTTCCATTTTTTACTTTGGTTCCTTTTTATTTTTCTGACTTCATTTTCTTCTTTCTCTGTTTATCATTTCTCTTGTGGACAACCATGTGGGTGCAGTGATGCTAGAAAGAGAGAGAAGAGATTTTCAGTTCTCATTTTTGCAGTCACATCTGCAAGACCTCCAGAATATCATGGTCCACAGTCACCACTGTGGTGTGAACTACAGAGTTACATCCATTTATGTCATGTCCAAATTCAAGGATATGATGTCTTGAGACTAAAATGTCCCTTCCTTACCCTATATTGACTATCTAGACTGTTCTCATCTTTCTCTTAATCTAAGTTCATGAGTACAGAATACGATATACTTCCCATTCTTGATGCAGAAGTCCTTCCAACATGTAAAGAATTGCCTTCATTTGTAACATCAGCTTCCAACCTTCTTTGTACACCCTACTTTTTTTTCATGTAAATTCTAATCTCTAATCTAATGGGATATTAAGTCTCATACACAAGATGTCCTCTTCTAACAGTAAGAAAAAATTCTGGTGCACTTTTTCAGATGAATTCCTGCAACTTTTCTTTGGTAGCTTAAAACCCAGTATTTGTGGCTGTGGAGGACTGCTTTCCATGGACCAATGACTATGCCTGTACTGCTAAATGAAAGGGTCAGAGTATAAGCCTGAGTTCTGAGTCCCAGATGACTTATCACTTAAGTGCTAATATTTCCCTTCACCACTCTTGGGCAGTCAGGTGGACAGCATGCATAGATGAAACTAGGCTTTGAGGGGACTCAGGACCTGGCACTGCAGAGTTATCATTTGTGATTTCATTTGATTTAGACAAAGCTAATGAATCTGCATCTTACATCTTAGGTGTGAGCTGGTAGCTGTTAACAGAGGAAGCTTTAGCTAGGTTGAGAACACTCAGATTAGAGTGTCCTTCACATCACGGCATGGAGAAAGAATTATTGTTGTGATGTATTTCTGAAGCACTGACCACTTCGTTTGGTTTCTCTGAGCCGACATTAAAAGAAACAAGGTGTAGAATAAGAGACATTTAGCAGCCTTCCCCATGGTGACTCCTATATTCCTGTAGAGAGAGCTTTCACCCTGGAGAAAGGTGAATGGAACCTCACTTTCAATGGCGCTAGCTGAGCAACTGCCACGTTATCTTATTGAAATATCTGATTTTCTGGAATCCTTCTGATCACAGCCTGACCTTCAGCAGACTAGGATATTATCTGCAACATTTTTTTTCATATTAGAGATAGGCTTACAGAATGAAATTCAGTGAGATTTGTTAAGGTATTTAGCTCCAGTGTTTTGGTTCAGCCTCATTTCTGCTGCATTGTACTTTGCACTTTCCATTAAGTGAAGAGTAATTTAAAAATGTGGGAAGAAACCCCCTTTTGAAACCACTCGCTATCATCTTTGCACGGCCCTCACTTCCAAATGTTGCAAAGTAAAGCAATGTGGAATCCATTCATTAAATGACACATTAAGCAGCCAGTGCCTTTTTTCTATATTGCCTGCAATAAAATATATTCAAAGCACTTCATATTTCATTAAAGTTATCAGTGAAATGATTTTCATCTAATGTTATTTCTGCTTTTAATAAAAAGGCCCTGCAAAATGAATAACTGAACATTTTTCCTTCCTTTCTTTCTCCTTTTACAATTATGATATTGAAAATATCCCACAAGTGAGGGAATGACCCATAAATTGAGTTATGAAGGTCATATTCTATGAAAAGCAGATATTTTCCGTATATCTTTAAAGGCTTGATCAGACCTACTGGGTATAAGCTATTTTAGTTCATGGGGAATTTTAAAACTACTCTCTAAGCTTGCTGTAAGACTATTTACAGTAGTCCATATCAACTTTGAAGCATGGTCTAAATACGTGCATATATTGTTGTTCTCTTTGTATGTATTGTGGCCGTGTTAAAAATAGAATGAAAGGTTTTGCCTAAACTGTCAAGTTTAAAGTAGTTCAGAAAGCTTTTTTCAGAAGTCAGAGCTGTGACAATTAGATTATTTCACTGTGATGTTATTCATTGTTTGCTGATTAGAGAAAGACTTTGAAAGCAGAGAAATGATTACATTGGAAATGGTCATTTAGAAAAAGAAAAAGATTTCATAGACAGATTAATTTTGTTTCTTTTGATCTTAAGCTTATTGTGAACATAGATAAATTTAAGCCTTGCTGCAGGTGTCTCAGATGGGTACCAGATACCCTGAAAATATGAAAGTAGGAGGGCAGATCACTCAGAAGCTACAAAGGAGAGTAAACCCATGGGGTGTGTGGAAATAATCTGTATTTATAGAAATAAAGATAATTCACATAACTGTGCTTAAAATAATTACAGAATTAGTAAAAATTAGGGTTACAATCTGAACAGTTAAGAGATGTTAATATTGTGACAAAAGAGATATACTGGAAATTCTGTAGAGTTTGATAAGATAGCTGGATAGGATTCCCTTTTAATTTTTGGATATTAATAGAATGGGAACAGGTCATATCATAGAAGGGAAGTTATGAGAAATCGTTTGCCCTGAAGCAGAACAATGGAGATTAATATAAAGTACGTAGGGTTTATCACATAATAATGTGCTATTTTTTAACAGCTTTAATATGAGCTGTAATTATAAGTATCCCATCTGCAGTATTAGGAACAAATACTGAGACGAAGAGAAAAATTAATAATTTGGGTCAAGAAATTAAAAAAGAAGAAACAAAATACAGGCAGTTATTCAGTTATTTCTTGGCATTATGATTTGGAAATTCACAGCTGTATTCCATTCCAGCATCCTATGAAAGCATAAAGACAATGAAGTACAAAACTGACATAGAACAGAGGAATGTATGCACTGAAGGAAATAATATAATATGATAAATTACTCTTGTGGCTACTTCTTCTAATGACCAGAAGCTAAAAATTATATCTGGGATGGTCTTTCCAAGTTAAAAGATGATTCTCCCCATGTTTTAGGAGTCAGAGCAGAACGGCGCTTCAGGGGCTCTTTGGCTGTTGAGCCCCTCACTTTAGCTGGCTGGTTTGTTCTGTTTGAATGTTGTTTATCAGATTTTTTACAGATCACCTTAATTCCTTTTTCTTAGATCAGCCTGCCTAGCTTCTGCACCTCACATGCTGCAGGTGCCCCCTTAGAGATACTAAGGCTCTGGCCTCATCAGTACCCTGCCGAGACCTTTATCAATTGCAAGCAGAGACTTTTCTGATTGGATTAAAGATTGATTATACACTAATCACACCATCTAGACAGGCAGACAGGCAGCTTGTGGTCAATGGGATCTTGCAATCAGCACTGGGATAATAATATGCAGCTGGGTTTGTTGAACAGCAGATTTCAACGCACAACCTCCATACTCTGAAAAAGACCATTTACATCTTAGACATCTTTGAGACGAAATGGATAGCCAATTTACCAGTGGGAACATTAGTTGAAAGTACTTCCTAAAGCATTAAGGCTGCCTTTCTAATGGGGGTAAGTAAGTGCCTTCATTTCCAAAAGCTGTCTGCAAAGATCTTTGCAAAAGGTCCACAGAAATAGCTGCTGCTTATTGACTGTATGTTTGTAAAAGCTTTGGAGATATTAAAAATTTGACAGTTTTCAATTACATCAGCCTACAACTACAAAAAAAGTTGTACTTACTTTGGATCAAATCAATCTTCACTTTTTAGAACAGCAAATCACCTTGAGGTGAAATTGTGCCTGTATTTTCAGCATGTTGTGGAATGCAATCTTTATGTAAAGTGTACAGGTGAGATAAACAGAGACGCAGAATTTGTTGTCAGTGGAGCTGATTAATCGCGTGTTCATAGGCCCCTGATCAGGAAATCTCCACAAACCAAAGCACGTCCACCCAGAAAATCAATGGTTCTGCAGCTAAGAAAGTGCACCAGCAACTTACTGTTTATATACGAAGGCCAATGGGATCCTGGGGTGCATTAAAAGGAATGTGGCCAGCAGGTCAAGAGAGGTGATCCTCCCCCTCTAGTCTGCCCTGGTCAGGCCTCACCTGGAGTACAGTATCCAGTTCTGGGCTCCCTGGTACAAAAAAGACAGGGATCTCCTGGAAAGAGTTCAGCGAATGGGCCACAAAGATGGTAAAGGGCCTGGAGTTATCTCCCCTGTGAGGAAAGGCTGAGTGAACTGGGTCTGTTCAGCCTTTAGAAAAGAAGACTGAGAGGTGGTCTTACTAATATTTATAAATATCTTAAGTGTGGGAGTCAAAGGGACGTGGCCAACCTCTTTTCAGTGGTCTGTGGGGACAGGACAAGGGGAAACAGCCATAAACTGGAGCATAGGAAGTTCTGCAACAATATGCGAAGGAACTTCTTCACAGTAAGGGTGACAGAGAACTGGAACAGGCTGCCCAGAGAGGTTGTGGATTCTCCTTCTATGGAGCTATTCAAGACCTGCCTGGACACCTACCTGTGCAGCCTGCTGTAGGGGGCCTGCTTTGGCAGGGGTGTTGGACTAGATGATCTCTAGAGGTCCTTTCCAGCCCCTACAGTTCTGTGATTCTATGATTCTGTGATTCTGTATGTGTCTGTGTGGAACAATAATCAATGTGCAGCCCTTAGTTGTCACTTTACAGAAGTAAAATTAGAGGTCTAAATGTGCTTTTTCATTATTGATATCTACTTTTTTACACAGGCACTCTCTTCTCTTCTGGATAATGAAGACATCCTCACTTTTTTTTTTTTTTTTTTTTTTTTTTTTTTTTTTTTTTTTTTTGTGAGTGGGAGGGAAAGCAGGAATCACCTTGTTTGCTGTTCTAGTCCATATTTCAGTCCTTCCAGCATCTAAAAGGGGCCTATAAGAAAGAAGGGGACAGACTCTTTAGCAGGGTCTGTGGTGATAGGACATGAGGAACTAAAAGAGGGAAGATTCAGATTGGATATAAGGAAGAAGATTTTTATGATAAGGATAGTGAAGCTCTGGAACAGGTTTCCCAGAGATATTGTGGATGCCCCATCTTTGGAGACATTCAAGATCAGACTGAACAGGGCTTTGAGCAACCTGTATTGAGGTGGGGGGTCAGCCTCTTCTCCCAGGTAATAGTGATAGGACAAAAGGGAATGGCCTCAAGTTGCACTAGGGGAGGTTCAGGTTGGATATTAGGAGAAACTTCTCCAAAGAGTGGACAGGCATTGGAATAGGATGCCCAGGAAGGTGGTTAAGTGCTGGGGGTGTTCAAGAAACATGTAGATGTGGTACTAAGGAGCATGGTTTATTGGGAACATTTGTGGTAGGTGGATGGCTGGATGATCTTACAGGTCTTTTCCAACCTCGATGATTCTATGATTCTAAGTGTGTGAATTAGGTGCAACTTTTGACAAAGTCTGCTCAGCTCATACATAGTTTTACAAATATGTTGCTAAAAGAGTACATTGGAAAAAAATTTTTTTTTTCTTTTTTTTTCATATGCTAGAAAAAATGTACCTTGTAGGTGCATTTAAATGCAATGGTCATAATACTCATGATTATGCAATCAAGTCATACTTTTCAAGATTTTCAGTTAAGTAAACAGTTACAGCAGACATAGGCAGTTAGTTGACATTTCTAGAGATTCTTCTTTCAACTACTGTGTATTAAGCAGAGCTGTGCTTCAGATTATATATGTTTGAAAACGTCGACTAGAACCACAGGGACTTTTCTCTGTTTCAAATCTAAATGCAATGGTGTATAGAAAGAGGCATAAAGACCTCTAATATTTTTTTTATGTTGCCTCTATGTTTAGAAGTATGATCACAGAATCACAGAATTACAGAACTGGTAGGGGCTGGAAAGGACCTCTAGAGATCATCTAGTCCAACCCCCCTGCCAAAGCAGGCTCCCAGATTGCACAGGTAGGTGTCCAGGCAGGTCTTGAATGATCTGAATTTTTGAAGAAATTGCACAAGAATAAGTATGGATAGGAGGCTGTGCACCATCACCAAGTAGCAGTACAATACAGTGGGGTAACATTTGTGTGAGAACATTCACACTTTCATTGTGGAACAATAAAATATATTTCAGCATTCCTTTTAACTTGTAAACATGCAGATAACAATTATCTTGTGCTTTCAGTTTGCAAGCTATAATTACAATACCTGCAGAAAGGCATCAGTGAATAGAATCCTAATCACAGAGAATGGCAGCTGCCTAGAAGAGATTTAAGCAATATTTATTTCATTTTTAAAAATGAGCATTAATTTCAAAAACTTAAGGTAAAATTCAAAGCTAAGGAATACTCTATTTTCAGTTTCTTACTATGGAATTAAAAGGATCTTTAGTTTTCTCATAAAATTTTAACGTTTTTGGACAAATTAAAAACAGCATTAATTTTCTTGGCTTTGTTATTTCTAGCCAGAAATATCCTGAACATATTACAAAAGTAGAAAAACAAACAAAGAAAAGAAAAACTGCTAGCTTAGGCGATTCTTTTGAGTAAAAACTGTGTAACTCAGTCTCTGACAATATGTTTAGTTACAGTCTGGTTTTGTTTACTACAGGAAGATTGCATGCAGTATTACCATCAGTATTATTTCATTTAAAGACTCAGAATTTGAATTTTTTCATATAATGATGGACAAGTTATCCAGGGTTTGGAAATCTTAAAACCAAAAAAAACACCCATTAGCTTAGATTGTTAATGTGTGAACAGACAATAAAATTTCCCATTTTCTCTACATTTTAAGCAGCAATAAACAATAGAAACTCTGTGTCTTCCTTGCTGTGAAGAATAACTTTTGGAATAGAATGCTTTGCATTTCATTTTATAGAGGTAAATACTGCTAAAGAGGTGAAGCTGCCTGTCCACATCCTTCAAGAACAAGCGTGCAGCACTGGGTCAGATAGGGTTGTTACATCATCTACTCCTCAGAGCAGATTTTGCTTTAGTATTACTAAATGCAATTTAATGAGCAGCTGATTGAACCATGTACTTGGTGGAATTGTAACTGCAGTGCTGACTTCTGTTGTGAACAAAGGCATAGACATGTGAGTGACAGCTCCTCCTCCCAGATGGTCTCCCATGTGAGAAGAATCTCCATGATAACTGGGGCTTCCTTCTCCAGGGACTCTTCAATGAAATAGAAGAGAAAAAAATAAAGCAAGGGAAAACCAGAGCACCAAGAGGCTTCCTGAAGGATGCAGCAGCAAAATAATAAAAGTTCAGCATAAGCTCCTCCTTGGAAAAATGATGACATAACAGGGCAATACTGAGTACTGAAAATTTGGGAGTTATCAGTGACATTACATCTTTACTGAATTATCACTGACATTAAATCTATGCTGGAGTATTTAATGTCACATGTTGATACTATACCGAAGGGAATGCATCTAATAAAGACATCTGGAAAGGTAAAAGCCTGTAATTCTATTTAATAATTTTATTTTTACTTTTAGAAAGAAAGAATTTCTTGGCAGCGTTTTTGACTTTTGAAGTAATCTCCAAATAGAAAAGAGACGTGAGTTTTAAAAATGGTAATGTAAGATTTTATTTCTCCATTGGTACCATGAAAAGCCTAATCAGGTTCGCATATGTTGTGATTACCGTTTCACCGCCTTTTGTCTTCCTTGAATGATTTTTTCACTTTTTGTATAGTTTCAATCTCTTCAAACCCCAAACCAATCTTGAAATGAAAGCAAGAAATACCAACTCTCCCACAACTCAGTAAGTATAACTACTACAGACATTAATAAAAATCAGTGAAAATCAAATCTGTTATTCACTTCACCTGTTATCTGAAGGCCACAAATACAGATCTCCTTCCAAATTTTCTAAATGAGGACAGTTTCGGTCTGAGTTGTATAATAAGGAAACCAGCGTTGAGACCTGGAACCCCCACTCCCTGTAAATTTTCGTGAATACAAGATCTGACACACAAGTGCCAGTGAATTTCTCATTTTTGTGCTGAGAAAAAGTGTTTGTAATAGTATTACCAAATAAATAAATAAATAAAAAGTTAAAGAAAGCATATCTGAATATTGTGTGTAACTGGAGAATCTGATGGTGGAGATGATTTATTCAGGGTAACAGGTTTAGAAATGTCTGAAGAAGAGGAAAAAACATACTTATTAATTACGTTTGAATAGTTATCATAGGTCAATGCAGTTTTCAGTCGGTAAAAACTAAGAAAGAGGGAGAACTATGAGACGTTTTGTTAAAATATACAGTGCTTGTTTTATCTTTTTACTTATTTTAATTAAAATTTCCATAAGGAAAAGATTCTAGAGGTTTGTACATACATGCCCATGTTTGTCCATGTTTACCTACACTGCACATACCAACGTTAAGTTTTAGTGCACCCCACTGGGCAATTTTAAAACGCATAATGAAAGCCCATATCAAACGTTTCCATTAGAAGCTCGTCTTCTGGAACAGAAAAGTCTTCGACTGAAATCTTTATGAAATTCCTTTGCAGAGGGAAAGTACTGATTTAAAACATGAACTATCTATTTACCCTCATTTAGTTACAGTTCACCATAAAGTAATTCATATTTAGCACTTTAACTCAAGCTAAGGCGAAAAGGGAAAGTTGAAAGTCAGCATAAGATATGAATATATGTGATAAAATTTTGTAGCAATGATCATTGCCTCTTAATAGAGTAGTTGAAGGTTAAGGTAAAGGTTGTCAAAAAGAGAAAAGTTCCCCATCATTTAATGTTCTGCTGATGAAACGACAAAGTAATAATTTCACTTGGGGTTGTGAAATCACTACAAAGTTGGAGAATTACATGATATGGAAGAACTTGTTGAAGAGAATAAAAACCCTGTTTTGCTGCTAAAGAGGAATATCAGATATTCAACTAAAAGGATGTGGGAGTGAGGCAGGCTCTAAGCATGAACCCAGCAACAAATAAACGATGCAAACAACAACCCTGATTGCTAGCAAATACTGAGAAACCTTGTGAAGTACTTGAACTGAGCAGGACAGGACAGTTGAGTAAATAAATATGAGCAGCTTAACTGAGTGTAGAGTGAAAGGACTGGGTATAGAAGGCCACATTTACAAAATGAAAATAGGGAAGTTTCAAGGGTAAAGTTTTCTTCCACAGCGACACCCTGCAAATCAAAGTCATATTATCTGCAGATTTGAATACGAAGTGGATTAAGTAAATAGAACTTTGAGTGCAATTCTGTTAAAAATGTAGGCCATACTCAGTGCTTAGATTAAAATCTCTTAATAGCACAGTATGCTCAGTAAAATTAAAATTCCTCAGTAAATACATGAGTAAATAATTTGTAGGTTCATTTACTTTTTTTATGTCTTAACACAGTTTCCCTCAGCAAATCATCAATGGACATAACTTGTTTAATCAAAGAAGCTCGTACATCATGTCAGGAGTTTATAAGCATTTTTGTTTCTCAGGAGAAAAAAAGGGAAGTCTGATTACAGGGCTGTTGTACATCTCATTTCAGACAGTAAATACTGCCTGATTCCTCCTCACAGATTTTTTCACCAGAAGAGAGTTTGCTCTGAGGGAGGCTAAGCCCAGCTGGGACAAGGCCTCTCTCTCATGCTCTCAGTGCTGGGAAAGCTTTCATTGGAAACAGCGCTTCTGACAGCCAGTATTGAACAAAGTTAACAAGATGTTGTTTTGAAAGAAAAGCAAAACATACTGCAAAGCAAAGAAACTGTAATGCTGTAGGGATTGTTAGCTCTCTAGACCTGCTGGAGGTGTTGCAGACAAGAGCATCTAGGATATAGATTTGATGCTAAGATTTTCTGGTTTTGTTTATTTGTTTGTTTGGGTTTTTTTAAGCTGAAAAATCTATTTACATCCCTTAGGTATTCAAAGTAAAACTTTTTTCCTGAATTGTTTTACAGAATGCCAGAAACTCAGTGCTATAACATAGTATGGGGATTACAGAAGTCAAATAAATTTCAGTCTCCAGACATAAATTGCATTAACTTTCCATGCATTCATTTTTCTCTTCTTTTTATTAAATATGGCACTGTAATTCATTTAATAATCCCAGTTGTTGTGTAAGGAAAGCATTTGAGGTAGTAGCTCTCTAGTGAGAGCAGTCTAAGTGGTGTCTAGCTGCTAGAATATGGAAGATTTCTCTTGGCAACAGAACAGGTTCTTAGTGCATAAAGTCCATTCCAACGCTAGATAAATTGTTATGAGGAAAAAGTAAGTTTATAGTTTAAAAATAAAATTGAAACAAATGCAAAAAGAAGACTGTGTTTACTTTAATATTATATCATTTGGAAATGGGAATAGCAGTTAAGCTAGATAATGAGCTTTTTTTTTTAAATGTAAGGTAGTTTCCTAGTGAAGTCTGATTATAACATGAGAATCCATGATGGTCACTGAGAAAGATGTGAGACAAATAAATGCAATAGAAAAAAAAATAATTATAGAGACCCAGGACATGACATGTAGCGCTTACTGGTGTGAGACCATTATGCTTATTTAGCAAATGTCGCAGAAAAATTAATCTAGGCTTTTCCTTTTTTCTTTCTTTTTAATAGTTTTTTTTAATTTTTAATTTTTAAAGCAGTTGTGATGCTTAAATTATGCACTGTTTCTTTACTACTGTCATAACTATTGCTACTTGTCCTACAGGAAGGCATGTTTGTGTGTTGCTAAGCAATTGGCATTTATGGAAGGAAGCTAAAAAAACAGACAGTTTTCATGGAAGTACATGCATTTGTAATCATGCAACCAATGACATTCCTTCTTAACAAAAATATATTGAGACCATTGTCCTATATTTCAATGCAGTAGTTATTTTCCACTAATTTGGCCTCCCATTCTCTTGTGACTCATGTTTATCGGTATCTTCTTGTACGTAGGAATGTGGCAGCATTCAGAAAGCTTTCTCTGAATAAATGTTAATGCACTGGGAACTTGCAGAACTACAATATTTGTTTCTGGGGAAAAATGTGCTTTAGTGTGTAGATTTTAAAGTCAAGGCTGGATAAATACAGAGAATGCTACTGTGTGACAACTCAGATGGTGGTGATCCTATGTAATGCAATGCAGGTTTTGCCTCTTCAGTCCCTTTGAATTTAGGTGAGAGTTCAGTCCTCAACAGTTCCTGATGCATAAATCCTTCTAGCTTCTTGTGTTTTTTGGATGCTTAGCAGCTGGGATGAGCTGAAACCCTGATTCCTCTTCTGTGCACAGAATACCCATGGGAGAGCCACGAGGCTCAAAGTAGGTAGGTTTATAAATTCCTGGATTCCCTGCTAGAATTCACTTTTTTGTTTTCATTGAAGTATGGGAAACAGAAAACATACATGTTTTGTAATTTTAAGTTGGCTACAGAATTCTTCAAGCCACTTGTTAAGAAGTCTTTAGAGCTGTACAACCTTGAAAAAGACAGAAAACTCATGAGAGGGGAAAAAGATAAAGTTACTTCCTAATTTACAATATTCTTTGACCATTAAATCCTTTCTCTTTTTCAACTGGGTGAATGTTTAGTGGAAAACTGCATGGCCTGTGGGAATAAGAATGATTTCTACTCAAAATCTGAACATCTGTATGTCAGAACAAACACAAACCAGTCTGTAATCTTGAAGACTGGCAAGGTCAGTTAGATGCACTTAACATGATTCTAGCTGTCTCAGACTTTGAAGAACTGTCCCCTAATAAGAATGGATTTTGTAAACAACTAAATACATAGGATCTCTAATATTAGTTTAAAAAAGCAAGACAATCTGCATCAACCCTTTATTAGGCAAACTTTGACATGTTGCTTTAAAGTAAGAATGTGGTCTTTATTTTTCCCGCCGTAGCATATATCTTCCCTATTTAAAATGGATTAAATAAATAAGTCTGTAAGCAGCAATGTAAATTGGGTGGGTTGCATTAGCAAAAAGGTAGTTCAAAAACCACAGTTCAATATTATCATTATCAATTGAGTATTTAAATAGGCACTGCATAAGATAAGTCTTTCATAAAGGAAAAAAGATTATTTATTCTATGTGATGATTATAAATGAAGAATCAATAAAGGCCTGGAAAAGTTGAAATGCAATGGTGGGATTTCAATCTAGGAGTGCACCATGTGATGCCTGTAATCCTTATTGGTTTTCGACCATTGTGCAAACAGTGCTTGAAACAATGCTTCAAACAGTAAAAATCTGATTTCTTATGGGACTGTGATTCACGGTCACAAATATACTCTGTTGTTTAATAAAGGACTCATATTGCTGCCTTTCCCTTTTGAGTATATTAAGATGGTCTTTGATCTGTAGTGATCATCTTCTTCAATAAAATACATAGGTATATCATACCTTTGAAATTTCTGGCTATTATCTTTGGCCAAATAATCATAGAAGCTTTAAAGGTGACAGTTAGAGGAGTAAATATGTATGTAATTCTTGGGAAACTGGATGGAAGAAATGACTGCCCAAAATAGACTGGGACATACAAGAATGAGATGAAGCTTGTGCCAGTGTCAATTACTACATAAATTTCCTGATATGATTCACACTGACACATTTTGTATTTGTACTGGTGATTTTCACTGACATTTAACTCAAATGCGTAGCTCCATAGAGGCAAAGGAAGCTTGTGTGGGAAGAATAGTGAAATCCAGATTATTTTTTAATACTGAGTGATAAGTCTGAACTGCTTATTTTACTATAAAGGATTTGGTATAATCAAACTGTATGTGATAGATCTACCTCCCAGAAATCAATCTATCACTGGGCCAAATTCCCTTTTACTTTTAATGTATAGTTTTATTTATGGCTGTAATTTTATCAATTATTTTATTACAAGGTTTTATAATGCACTTCCATTATGCCAAAAAATAGAACATGATTTTCACTATGATTTATGTAACAAAATTCTGTCTTCTACTACACAAACACAACTTGGCTCACTGAAATGGGTAAGTGTAAATTTAGTGTGTAGTTTCATTTTATATCTGATGTATACTGCTGCCAAAAGGGGCTGCTCCACTCTGCTACGCAGGCAGTCTTTCTTTGCATTCAGTAATTAGAAGAAGCACGCATATTAATGCTTTGCATTTAGTAAATAGGAAACTGCAGAGTAGGACTGAAACATATTCAAGTTTTTTGGTCATGGGTTTCTTCATAACATAAGCCAATCATCCTGTCCTACATAGCACTAAATTTTGCTTTCTGGATATCTGACAATATTCCTTAATGCTTAGATGAAAGTAACATGTAATTGGCAGACAGAAATTAAGAAGTAATTCTTTCTGTTCTTGTTTTCAGAAGATGAAGGAAAGGGGATGATCAAATAGGACATGCATCTTAAGCTGCCCAAATATAAGACAATTTTCTGTTTGAACTCAAAGGTATTTTCAGCTTATCCATCAAACATCTAAGTCTTTGTATAACGTATTTTCCTGGTGGGTCTCTGTCCATTTGGAGATGTGGCTAGCACTATGCAGAAACAAAGTGAAAAACTGTCTGGGGCATCAGACCGTTCGGACAAAGTGATAAACATTAGCTTCAAAGACTGAACCTTTGAGTGATCTTTTTAAGATATTCTGATCTCCATAAATTTTAATGAGGTCAGCAAAAATAATCTGAAATAATCACGTGTTGTTGAGTTTTAAAGAAATGTACCTGCATGATGATACCTCAGAGAACACAGTTCTCTACGCAGGCTTTTTTCCTCCTGGAGTTCAGAGGCAGTTTGTATATTCACTTTTGTAACTGAGATGGAAGTGAAATGATGACATGTAATACTGGCTCAGAACCCATCTAAAACTCAGGCTTATGGGAACAGGGCTGTGAAGGTTCTGCGTTGTGTCTGCCTAGTTTTGATATTCTTATAAGCATTTTTATTGGAGAAAGATATGGAAACAGTTGGAGGGAATCTTTGCTAAATAATAAAAAGCCCTTTGGAAGGATCTCAAGATTGAAACTAAAGGTTGATATGAACATGCATGTCAACAAATGAAGAAAGAAACAAATAGAAAGGAGGTTCAAGAGAAGGAAACAGCTGGAACTGAAACAACTATTTCTGGCTACACAACACTCCCTGAAAGCATGTGAGGATCCTACAGGTGCTACCCAACTGAACTGTGTGTAGATGCACATGTCTATTGCTAAGGAGGAGAATTAAACTGAACCCTCCTCATTAACTTCCATCCTCATGGGTACAGTCAGAAGGAGATAATGTAGAAAAGTCCTTTGTTTTTCATTTTGTTGTTGTTGTTTTTGTTTTTGGGAGGTTTTTTTTTTTTGTGAGATTCTGTAAGCACAAAGATGCAGAAAAAAGCTCAAACAGAATATCAGGAGGAAGGTCCAGACAGTGGAGCTGAAAAAGAACTGCAAGCTGGTGTAGTTTACATAAGTAAGAGGATTTTCCTCTTCCGACAAAATGGATCTGAAAAGTGCAATGAATTTCCACTGCTGCACAGGAATTTCTTTCCAGTGGAAGACTGCAGAAATAAAAAGGAGTGAGGAGGATTTTTTGAGCTTCTTTGGAGATAAGATACCTTACTTCTTGGTATTTGGGTGGTTTACAAGCGATGGAAATCAAGAGTGTAGATTATGTATTCAAAATGCAATCTGGAGGTACATGGCCAGAAAAAGTTTCTGTTTTTCTGCTGATATGTTGATGTGACCTGAGAGTGACCTCTATCAGACCAGAAACCAGGAGCAAGTGAAAGGTTGCCTTCGTTAGATGAAAATAATGTGCCAGCCAGAAACAGGACATTGAGATGTACAGGTGACATGCTATGACAGGTGTCATAGGAGAAAAACTCAGAAGGTATCTGACCATATGCCTGTTGGGCTATCCATATCACAGCACAAATCATGGGAGAGTACAAAGTGCATTAGAAATTTCTAAATACAGGTTAAATAAAATCATCACAGTGGTGCTGCGTCTCTTGTTAAAAGCAAGCCTTGGGTTGAAACTTTTGTCACTGGCAAGTTCTCATTTTCTGACATTTGATAGAAAGTACAGTATGCAATGACGCTTGAAGACAAATCTCTTACAGAGACTGGAGTGGTTGAAGTTGCATATCCCCAAGGAAATAAGTCAGGAGAATGTCAAGTCAGCAGAGGCAAAGCCACATTTGAAGGATGTAATAGTTCAGGTTTGGCTCAGTAATGAAACTTACCAGAAATCAAAGTAACTTGTTTACAGTTCTGAAGGTATTTAAGATTTCCATAAAGCACATGTATGTTAGATAGTAAAAGTGTAGCTTTTCACTCTTTGAGACATTATCTAAATGCACCAGACATTTTTTATTTTCAAATGAAACTATAAATAGATTGATAATAAGAAAAATACACAATAATATGACAATAATAATAAACCACAACTATAATTGCTTTATGATTATTGGTTTATTTCTTATCCATACCTATCCAAATCTAGAGATGTTTCAACACAAAGCATCTTGGTGAACACTAGAGTGGATGACCTTGAAGTGCAAGCTGTCCATAATACTTAGTACAACTATTTCCTTTTGCAATTCTAAACACCAATGGTTTGAGAATGATAACTTATTTCAAATTCACTGATAATGAAACAGTGAGGATCTCCATTCTTCATCCTGCATATAAAATGAGAAATGCTTCTCAAGTTTTTGATCTCTGTTTAAAAACAACTTTCTACTCAAAGGCTCTTTGGGTGATCTTTTTATTTATTTTCCTTTTCAAGACATTACATGTAACTTCTAAAGGAAGATGACTTATAAAATTATTTGTCCTTAAGTAAAGTGACACCTTCTGTTTTCAATGCAGCGTGTTTATGAGTTGTGTGCTCACACTGCTAAGCCTGCCTTGTGAAAAGAACGCTCAACAGTGTACTTGTGTTTCAGCCGTGTGATACACTGTCAAGCTCTGGGGAAAACAGCTGCATAATTTTGTTCAGAAAAAGTCTTCAGGGATATTTCACATAAGAGATTGTATTCACTCACTATGATATGAGTCAAAATCTCTTAGACTTGTTACCAGAGCTATTCTTGACTGCAACTGATAATATTTTCTATACATATAAAATGTCATTTCCTTCAGAATTCAGGGATGAATTCCTGTAAAAAGCCTCAATAAATGATAGAAATACATTTCCTGCCTTTACATATAATTATGTAAAATAAGGATCTTCAATTTTAAACTAACCATGCTCTCCATTCTAGCACAGAAAATATGTTATAAGAAAGGGTACATGATATCATCAGTTGGAGTACTGCTGTATAACTAGGGATAAAAACTGGGGTTTCAGAAGATAGCTATCGCTTATTGAAAAAGCAGGGATGTACAGAGACTCAATTTATTTTAAAAAAATTCTGTAGATAGCATTATTCTGTGCTTGTAGTGAACTCAAGTTTTTGCTGCCACTCCCACACACACAAACCACAAGCAAGCAGGGATACGGAGAGATTTCTCCGATCTGGGAAAAGGAGGCAGTGCTGCCCAGCGCTTGCAACTTCCAAAACGATTTGCAGTGGAAGCTGTTCTGTAAAGTCACTGCATATCAAAAGCTTAAATTGAGTAGATAACAGGATAAAATATCTGCAGCACGAACAGGAGAGAAAACTTGAGTATTGAAAAGCGAGTTTGAGTTTAATTTTTGCAGGAGTGAAAGTGGGTCAGAAAAGCATATATGCTACAGCAAATGCAAGAATCCATTAAGTCAGTTAATATTGTCCCTCAGGTTACTGCTGAAGAGATTCAGACTGAAAGGTTATGTTGCTTATTGTTCAACAAATCTCTGAACAGGCTTCCCCAGGTACTTGGTATAAGCAAACATTGCAAATGTGTGCTTTAGAATGAGTGCTAATGTCTCTCTCCCAATTCCTGCCAGTGTATTCCCTGAAAGATAAAAATCACCTATTAGGTAAATTAGATACCCAAGAGATAGGTAAGAAGATTTGCTTTTCATTGAATCTTATAAAAGTATTTCCAGTTGCTTAAATCATAGAGTTCTCTCAGTAAGATTGCGGAGAGGACAAAAGAAAACATTACTGATGGAAAATGTGGTGGTTGCAGGTGTCAGAGGAAAACTGGTCCTATGTAGGTAAGGGGGAAATTTTGTCTTCAGTGCAGCTATTTCTTTGCCGTTTCTGCCCATTTAACAGAAAATTGTCCATGGTATGAGTCTCCAGGTGCTGTTGCTACTTATCCAGGCATGCAGCTTCCTGCATTATTCTAAGCACTAAAGGGAGCCCTTCACCACTATACTCTTTTCTCTACCCACCTACCTCTGTATTCCTGCACTGTCCCATAATTTTTAAGCCCTCTGAACAATTTTGACCAACTTGAAGATAGAAGCTTGAGAAAATTAAGCTCCTGAAAGTACTATGAGAAGCAGTGACAATATCACATATGTGAAGCTTCTGCCATACACTTCTGAGAATTTCCTGCTCTCTAGGAAATTTTATCTGATTTTGTACTAGGTATTTTTTCTTTTTTAAATAAACCTTTTTTCAAACTCTGATTTGTAAATTGCTGAAGAGAATATCTGTACACATGCCTGAGCTGCTGTGCTGTCTGCTTCTCCTCACATTCTCATGTCAGAGATTATAGTCTCCTTGGAGGGAGAATTGCTGTTAACATAAACAGAATGGAGGTCCCAATTTGCTTTAATACAGAATGAAAAACTCCCTTACACGAAGGCAGGAAGCAACTCTGAGCAAGGAGCACAGAAACAACTGGTCTCATGCCCAGTTTAAATAGCTCTTTAAAACAAAATATGATGAGCATCCAGCAGTCTGCTTGGTAATGCAACCATTTATTTCCAACTTCATAAACCAAAAGAAAGGCTGTTAATATCAGCAGCTAATTACAGGGCTTCCTTCTCTCTCCAGGCACATAAAAGAAGCTGTGAAGTGCAGAAGGAATAGACTGCAGCAGTGGCAGATTGAGGCTCTTCTCGTTAAATTAAATCTGGCTGAAGATTTAATGTGTTAGAGTGGACAGCAGTGATAATGGGTACTGTTTCTTTAGTGTGCCTGTGTATAAATTAACTACCTTTAAGTGCTATTTGGGCAATAAAGCTTCAGCAGTTTTGCTTCTAGTTCCACATATGCTGCAGTAATTACAAGCGTAACTTTATTTACTTCTGGCAGTAAAAGTATGAATAAATGATGTCTCGTTGCCTTGGTCATATTCTGTCTTTGGCCTCCTCTCTCAATTTTGCTATTCTTGAGTCATGTCCTCTGCTCTGGTAATGCTATGAAACACAGACTTGGTGGATGTCTTGCTGCATGACATATTTCCCTTTCACTCAGGTCTTTAAACATTGTCTCCCTATTTTTTCAAAGAAATGTGAAGCTGTAATAGAAAAATAGCATGCCTGTAGGGACCATGCAGTGCAGGGGAGCTGTGTCATGTCTTAGGTTATTTCTAGACAATTTAAACACTGCTGACTATTACCTCCTTTTTTACTTTATCAGACTCCTTTCCAATCATAGTACCTTACCATCAGTACTGAAACTAATTCAGATGTGGACCTTAAGCTCAGTGACTAGATTGATTTTTCTCCTCCTAATTCTTGTTTTCTCTTCCATTACAAAGTACCACCAGGAATCCCACATGGGTAATATATCAGAGTTTTTAGACAACTGAGTAAAAAATCCGATATTCTCATAACTTTCAAAAATTAGCCTAAAAATAGCAGTATCAATCAGATGAAAAGATAACCTAGTCATAAAATAAAAATAGATTATCTTATTAGTTTTGCATAGGAATTTTGGAAAGCTGGTTGCATTTTTTTTATTCCTATAATGCCTGGAATTATGTTTTCGGCTTATAAGATTCTGCTATTTAAGAAGCCTGTTAGGCTAGTTTTTGCAACTTAATGAATTTTTGTCTTGAAATGACACAATACAGGAAAAAAGATACTGCAATGTCAGTAAAGTTGTAAGGCCATCTTTATCTGGAATATTCAGGTGATTTAAAAATTAGATAAAGGCACTGCAATTACAGGCAGGGCCTCTGTTTATGTGTGTGTTGTATTTGCTGCTTTTAATTCAGATTTCCTAAACTTGTGATTTAAAGAAAAGCACTGACAAATTTGGGCACCAGCAAAGAATTGATTTTCAGACACCCTGCATATTCACAGCTTGCAGTAAATTTATTTTTTTCTAAAAATCAAATTAAGGTTCCCAACCATGAGGTTTTGCTCCTAGTTTTATATGTCCAAGCAGTTGCTGACTGGAGATTACTGTTGTATTTACATTTAATTTCACCATTATTGTTTGCTTGCTTTCCTCCTAGTGCACAAAAAATGATTATAATTTTATGGTTAGATGCAAGAATGCTAACATTTGAAGGAAGAAATACATGAACAACTCTCAACTCCTTGTATTTAAATACTCTTTGGACTCAATATTGCACTTGTCAGAGAAGACTGTATTTTATAGTGTTTTAAAAACATCTTCAGATAAAGAAGGCATGTACACGGGCACTGTTGTGGCTACTGCAGAAGGAATCACGCAGATCTATCAAAGTTCTCCAGTCTGGAGTATTCTGATAGTGTGGTATGTAGTGGAAAGCTGTACACATTCCAGATTTGGCCAGTGAAAAATTGGCCCCTAAATTTAGTTTTGTATAGCTTCATTTTAGGCTGAGAGGCTGACTTTTCTTTTTAACTCTGTCACTGACACTCTGTGTGATCCCATAGCAGCCATTTCACTTTTCTGATATCACTTCCCTCCTGCTGTTTCAGCTGCTGTTATTTTGTTTTCAAGTTCAGTAGAAATACAAACACCTTTTCCTCTTTCTACACAGTACCTCAAGCAATTGTCCCCCTTTTCTTCATCACTGAGTTTCTCCAAAGACAAATATTAGTACTTTTGGCGTTGGTAGATAGGCTTCAGGAGGACTTGAGCTGGCATCACAGAAGTAGGAAGAAGATAGTCCTGCTGTGGGTTCTAATTTCCAGAGTAAGAGAAACGGTATTCCATTTCTCCATTCCAGAACTTTTGTTTGGATTAATTATTTCACTGTCAGAGATTCAGAGCTTAGACAAGCAACAGCTTAATGGACGTTCACTCTTATGAAGACAGTTTTTGTATTGTACTATTTGAGAAAGCTGGTGCTTGAAAATAAATTAGCATCTGATATCTTGTGTTCTTTGCCAAATGAACTCACAGTGAATAGAGATGATTCGCACAAGTACTAAGGGTCACTGGACCTGGTAATCTTGCCACACTCAGTGTTAAGTTATTATCTTCTGTCTTGTTTCTCCAAGTGTTCAAAATTTCATAGTTAGAGATTATGATTCTTGAATATGTTCAGTAACAGTTGTCTGAGTCCAGTATTGTGCTCAGGTTTGTCAAGACAGAGCTGCCAATTTCAATCTCATGTTCTGGGGCCGAACTTGAACCCTGGGAAAGGAATTCGGTTCAGATTCATTTCAAATTGGTGACGTCTAAGATTTCTAATATTTATGTTTTGTATAGACTGGTGCATTCAGCAATGTTTCCAAAAGTAAGGCACAGTTTGAATTCTTTCCTGGAAAGGTTTCATCAGAAGAAACCTATTTTTGAAAGAAAAGCTAAGGTCTTCCATTTTTCTCTCTTCTGTACAGTTTGGCGGGGGATATGTTTTACCTTGCTTGACAGCAGCACAATCCACCAAGCCTCCCATGGCATCTCGCTGCTTCTGACTGCAGAGCCTCATTACAGAAAGCAGCCTTGGAGTCTGCCCTGCACCACCTCAGCTTTGTGAGAACTGTTTCCCACACAGATTGAGCTCTGCAAAGCCATTGGGAGACGAATATGAGACTCCTGATTTCTCGCTCCCACCCTGAGATCCCCTCAGCAGCACTGTGCATCTCTCACGTGAGCAGCAGAGTGCTTTGTCTCCACTTCCCTGGTGCGCTGGAGCAGCTGGCAGGCAGCTAGGCCTTGGGATGTGGGCAAGGAGAAAGCAGCACTGCTGTGCAGAGGGACACAGATGTCACCTTTTGGCCTACAACTGCCACTTTTCTGACTGGCACCCACCTGCCTCATGCTCGTCACTCTGTAAATGTTATGCCCGGAAACTTTATGCAAGCAAAGCTTGCTACTGTGGCTGTGGAGTCTAGAGATCCTTCTCCTTTCCAGGGAGGAGGAAGAAGCTCCCCAGCAGAGGGCTTTGTTTTCCCTTCCCCACTTTCTAGGAGGGATCATGAGTGTAGGTGATGTTCACGTATTTTTGGTTACATTGAGAGATTAGGCTGAAGATATACCGAGATTTTGAGGAATTTTTTGCTTTGAAACAGAGGAAACTGTCCTAAAGATCTTCTAGACCAAGTGGAGAACTTCTTGTCAATGAACGCAAAGCATTAGAGCCAAGGTGAAGCCTGTCATTTCCTGAAGGTTTAAAAAGGGTCCACCTCTTCCATCCTGGCAGAAAACGTCGTATCAGTGACAGTGACAGATATCTGGGCTTCTTTGTATCTTAATTTCTTCCCAGACAAAATAAGTTTGCTGCCAGTTTTATAGTGCATTCTGTGGTACTTTGATGAAAGAGATTTCACCAGTGTAAATTATTATTTTATTACTTTTGGCAGACAGAATGTTTAACAACTCATTTGAAATGTATGCTTTTTCAAAACTCGCTAACTGTACTGGGAATCTTTACATAGAATCTTAATTTATCCCTTTATACTTCAGTAGTTTTTTGAATCCTTCTTTTGAACCACTGAGCGATTTTCAATCTGAAAAGAGAATCTGAGGAGCAATATGCAATTGTCACACACATCAGGCTTTTAAAAAATTGATTTTATGCCTTTGATGTAGTCTAGACAAATGAACATATTTCAGAAACATCACACATCTTAAGCTGCTGACTGGCTGATGAAAGTGCTGCCTAATTTTTAAATAATTAACTCTTCTATTTTTTGAGATATGAATATCTTCAAGAGAGGACTTTACCCAGCAAGTAAAGTCAGCCTCCATGTGCACCTTCAAAGCACATGAGCAGGTGTTGCTCATCATCCCCTGCTCCACAGCTGGGAGCAGCTCAGCTAAGCACTGACCTCCTTCTCCATTGACAGATACAGGTGGGTAAACCAGGAGGACTGACGGAATAAAATGAAACACTGTATGAGCAGGCCTTTCCATATAAAAATCTCTCCTTAACAGCGTGAATATACTTTGGTGTTTAGAATATATATATATTTGTACAAGTGCAAATGTATTTTCTACTGCTATGATCTTATGGAAGGTAGGGATTACTTTTTATCCTTTTTTGTATCATAAGGCTAACGAAACAGTCAATTAAATTAATCCTCTGCAATTTTAAAGTGGATGAGAAATGAACACAGCTATAAGCTGTAAAATTCACAGCCAGAGGATATTGACAGGGAAACAGGTTAATGCAATCTGATAAAGAATTAGACCCTTAGACCAAACTGCAGATGCTCTGTGCACGGTGTTCCTCTTTATGTCGGTGAGGACAGTAATGCCAATGGTTGCAATTCTTTACAAATCTTAATTTACTTGACAAAATCTGCTGCTTATCTTTTCATTGATCCTTCTACAGAAATGGCTTTTCCTTTAAATTAAAGCTGATTATTTCTAGACTGGAAAAATAAAATTAACATTCTTTATCTCCTCTATGTGCACATCTTTACATTCCCAGCTTTTTTGATTCTAACATTATCCTTACCTCCAAAACGAGTCTCCTTTTTGGAAGAAACCATTGCACTGGAGCACAGATAAGCATAAGGAACTGCCAAGACAAATCTCATTAATCCCTTAACAGACCAATCTTCATGACTGGATTTTGAAATAGGAAATGCAGTGTTGCCTCCTTTATTAATTAGTTGGTGGAATCAATTGTCTGCTAACTACTAACTAAATAGCCAAAACACTTAAGCATCTGCATATCTTTAGGTATGAGAGTAATCCTTCTGACATTGATGGGAGAAATGTATGTTTAAAATTAAACCAGATTGTAAGTGCTAATGAAACAGAGGTCTTAATTAAAACATTTCTCTACAGATAGCCTGTGTTGCTTTCTAATTTATACACGAGTAGGTTTTTTATTTACCTGTAAGTATACTGATCTGTCTTTAACTGAAGAAAGTCTTATTGAAAGTAAGAATGTACATGAATCAAGATGGAAAAGCAAAAATGTTTCCTTACTGAATTTTCTCAGTAATTCAAAAATAATGAAAAAAACTCACAACCATATATTGTGGGTTTTTTCATACATATTAATGTTCCACTCACTTTTCAAGCTCTGTGCTTTTTGCTAAGCTCTCTGTTCAGTTTCTGTTTTTAAAGCTGCCTATAAGCATGTAAAAGAGGTCCCCGTTTTGCCTCAAGATATGCATATTTATCATAATACGTCCAGAAATGTGGCTACTCTATAGCTTGTCAACCATTGCCAGTATGATGGTTGACATCACCTTACTGAGTATATTTACCTTTCAAGTTCAAGACAGATTTCTGGTGCAGTTTCAGATATACCATGGTAAGTATTTGAGGCTTTGTACAAGGAACCAACAGTAAATGTTGACCTGTGCCTACCTTGCTCATGTGATTTTCTGGAAGTCAAGCAAATACAGAAGTGCTAACTGACTCTGATGTCACTCAGACATCAGACATTAGATGTGGAAAAGGGCTGGGTATATTTTATTAAGATCAAATAAAAGGCAGAAATCTGACTTTTTTACTGTTGGAATGATTTGTAAAGGATCAGTGTATCCGGTCTGGGGGGTACATGAGAGGAAGAGATTTAGAGAGCACTTTGTGAGCTACATGTGAACATGGAGAATGAATTTCTGAATTTTGCAGTTTTGTGGTATTCACTGGGTTTGATTTGTTTGTCTGTCTTTTTGGTTTGGTTTGGTTTCATTGTTGTTGTTGTGTTTTGTTGTTGTTGTTGTTTTTTCCTATATAACAGCCAGAAGTTTCCACAAGTAACCTCACATATTTAAGGTACTTCAGCTATGTACTTCAAACCACAAAGCCATGGCCACTGTATGGCATACATAAAATACCAAGGCTTCTAGATGAGATGAGCTTGATTTTTTTTTAAGAAGCGTTCCAAGATTTTCTTTTGAAATACTTCGGATGTTACAAATTTTCTTATTTAATCAGCTGAGATATATAATTTTGTACTACCACAAAATGCACAAGTCATGTCAATGTGGTAGATTTGCTTTGTGCTTAAGGAGAAGAGATAATCTTGTGTAAGATGTCAGTTGGATGAAGAACATTTGGTATGAAAAGGCAAATGAGCAGACACTGCCAAAGTATCATTTCTGTGAACCAGTTGTTCAATGTTTGATGACAAACATACTGAAGACACTTAATGTACATCAATTTTCTCTGAAAATATGTCCACGATGCTGTACAGTCAAAGACAGCAGTTGTGGTGACATAACACATTTCTTATGTGCTGTACTGAGTTGCAAGAATATTTCACATCCTAGAAAATTGTGTCTTGACAGTGTCCCTTGGATTTTATGCAGAAATTATGATTTCTTTATATAAGTCAGGTTACTGGTGGCCTGCCTTTCTTCATGCTCAGCCTTAAACTTGGAAAAATTTACTCCATGTAACAGAAACAGGCATCTGGTATCTTAACATGAAGGAGAAGAACAAACTATGCTGTTATTGAGATTCTGTTGATTCTTTTTTTTTTCTTTTTCAAAGCTATCACAAAGGACTGTAAGTCAAAATGTGTAGAACATAACAAAACAGTGAAAGAGGCTACAAACTGCACTTTGCAACTTTGAACTTAATAGTCTTTTAATGCCCAAACAATGGTGCGTCTTAGGAACGAGATAAAAGCAGTAATAGTGTGTCAAATTCCTGTGAAATGATTTCCCTACTTTGAATGGTATAACATCACCTATTGAGGAATGCATTTGTTTAAGATGCTGCTACATCTGATTATAAGATTATATTTAAGCAGATAATATATACTTTAACAAGTATTATTTTACCACTTATTTAGTGCTGAAGTATAATCCTGTTCTATGTAAAGGGCTAGAATACAAAATAGATCTGCCCTGACTTAATGAAGGATATTTTCCTACTTCAGTTTATGTTCTTTTTCAGATATAAGCTTTTTTGAGTTGTAAATGCATCTTTTTAGAGTTTTTCCTCTTCGCACCCTGAAGGGGCAAAAAGTAGATTAATATTTTTGGGTTTTGTTGGTTGTTTGGAAAAGAAGTTTTTCATGAATACCAAAGCAAGAACTGTAGCATGAAGAATAACTTAAATGGCTTTCTAGCATTGTACAAACAAACCATGAAAACTTGAGATAAATGAAAAATATTGAACTATGGAATTGAGTCTCTGGGTGAAATTAGGCACAGTATGAATCTAATATCCAGGACACATCATCTGTGTGGGATTACAAAAGTCACCTATTAAAAAGCCAACATTTACCAATAGTTATATCCTGCTGTGTGTATGCCTACGTGCATATTTCACATGTTAAAAAATTTTAACTGATAGCAAATATTAACTTTTCTATGGAAAATAATTTGTATTTTGCACTGTGTTTACAGACTTACCAAATCATTGAATTTGGGAGGTGACTGAGTTTGAGCACAAAAACTCAGACTTCAAGGTTTAAAATTCAAACCTTAATGAGGAAACTGTTGGAGTTAGCTCTGCAGGATGGAAAGGCACATTGTGCTGATTCAGAACTTCTTTTTGTTTTGCTTTGGTTGTGTTTTGTTTTTTGTTTGTTTCTATGTGTATGTGATTTCCCACAGACTGACATTCCTTCAACACTAATTTTCTTCTCTCCTTTCATCTGGTTGCAGCCCCTCAAGGAAATAATATTCTTATGTGTACGGTATCCTAAAGCTATATAGCTTTTTCCTAGCAGGCACTTTACTTTTGTCAAAAGCTACTTACATCTAGAAGATATATAAAAAAAAGTAAAGTATTTCAGAAAAGATGTTATATATATATAGACCCTGCCTTACTCCCATGGGCCAGCTCCCTCTGCCAGCCAAGATTTCCAAAAGCTCTGCTTGGGGAAGTCATCTGCTGGTTGTAGCAAAGCATCTGACAGCTGGGAAACCCAGAAGTACTTTTCCATGCTGAAGTGAGAGTAGAACATTTTCCACCTGGGTCTGAAGGAGCATTAAAGATGGATTTGTGTGACAAATGACATAGGCATCTCCTTCTCTTTGGCAGAAGGCTCCTCTGGAAGCTCTGTACCATAACGCAGTTCTGAATCTGCCCTGAGTTCTCCTCTGTTACATGTGCAAATTCAGTACTTGAACTATGTTTCTAGATAGGCTGCGTAAGACCTAAGATAAGCTGCAATGGTCAGATGCTGTGTTGTGCTTCCAAGTCCTGTAGCTCTGAACTTCTGTAATATGTCCTCCCTTCGTCTCATTTCCACATGCTCAGCACACAAATTTAAATAGCTCTTTTAGACTCACCCAATCTCAAGTGGATCTAAGCTCCTCACCTCTCCTGCTTCCTTTAGTTGGTGTGTAACCAATCTGTTAATGCTCATCTCAACTGCAAAAGGATATTCATCCCCAATATTGTCTTCAGCTGGCAGAGGGAAATCAGAGCAGATGAGGTGACTTACCTGTGCACGAGGATGCTTGATCCATCTTTGCCATTTTTCACGTGGATTCATCTCTCCAGGCAAGTTATATTTGACAGAGCTGGCTACTTACAGTCACAAACCAGTCTATC
Organism: Pavo muticus; assembly: GCA_016647715.1. Classification (NCBI taxonomy): domain Eukaryota; kingdom Metazoa; phylum Chordata; class Aves; order Galliformes; family Phasianidae; genus Pavo; species Pavo muticus. The sequence goes on from JACDJE010002438.1 coordinate 4,303,219, forward strand.
TGTCATCCAATTGCATCTCTCAGTGTTGCAACAAGGCCCTAGTTTGATGTTCAAGATCAACTGAAGAACCAGGTTTAACCGTGTGGATTGGTTGACTTGTTGGATTTTCATGTTCTGATAAGAAGCTAAGCTTTATATATGATAATAAAACTTCTTCACATGATAAAATAAAAGTGCTTTATTTTGAGTGGACAGAAGGTTCTTGGAAGGTTCTTATAGGCTGTTTTGCCTTTAGACGTTTTTCACTTCTGTTTTGATGAATATGCAACACAGAAAAGGATGAAACTTATATTATTTGGTTTTTTTCATAACCAGCATAAAAGGAAACTATTTTGTGTAAATCTTGTCTTAAATTATCTTAACCTACCAGCAGTGCCTGTACCACTGCTTTACAGAGGCTGTTCCAGAAGCATAACTGCTTTATTCCTCTATAAGGCAGAAAATAGCCGCATATTTTTCATGCGATTTTTCACTAAGAAGGCAAATGAGAGCTAGACAAATCCTGTTTAAATTAAAAGATTGGGTGAATGACACCCACTGTGGTTCCATGAGTTTTTGTGAGATAGAACATACTAAAATTGTTAAGTCCGAAGTTCTGCTTCTCTGGAATATATATCTCTATACCACAGGACCACATTCCTTGCAAAACATCAGTTCAGCGCTGTGTACACATATTCTCATAGTTGTTGTAATCGCAGACATCTTATGTACAGGCTGAAAAAGGGCTGTGTCTGTGCAAAATGTTCAAAAGTCTTAATTCTGAAAGGTCTTAGGCCTTACTACAGAATAGAGATACTGGTGAAAGCGATTGTCTAAATTCATGGGTAGACTGGGCCTTTCTTATAATGGCAAATTATAAAGAGAAAGAAGTATGTAGATTCCCCATAATTTTCAGCTTTTTAAATTACACTGGGGATATGTAATGCTGGGAGTTAGTAATTTCTTTCGCAACAGTCAACTATCTTTCCAGTTTCTCAACCCTGGCCCTAAGGGTTAGCACAGATTGAGTAATGAGCTCCATATTCTCATAGTTGCAGTTTTTATTACAGTAGTGCTGTAGGGCTCCCCCTCACATACCTTCCAATAGGAGCTGGTCAAGAATTATGTATTACATTTTTTTCCTTTCTTTTACCAGAATCCTCTCTGTCATGTGCAGGTTTCATTTTAACTAGTTGTTTGTCATCCCAAGCTACGTGTAGGAAGAATTAAATTCATCCACAGATGCTATGCTATACTATGCCAGTTCTTCCCTTAAATGTGTGAGATCTGAACTGCGTCTGAGTGGTGAACTGGTAGTTCTCTCTATATGAACACAGTATATGAATGCATTTCTGAGGGGAAAAAAAAAGAGAGGAGAGGACAAAAAAAGATAAAAAGCTAGTTCATTTATCCAAACTTTACTTCACCCCAAAAGTTGCTTTCAGAACTTCTATTAGCAAAGGCATTTATTTTGCAAACCAGGATGCCATTTCTCTACATTTTTAAAGGAATCCATTAGGCTTCTTTAAAGACAAGATCTTACATTTATGCCATTCCTAATTTTTTTTTTTCATAAATACTCTTGACTAGTTAGGAAATACAGACTTTTTTTGCCTTCAGTAGCCTGTGTTACAATTCTATGTTTCAAGTTCTGTTGTGCCACTGAAAGAGAAGGAAAGAAATGAACTCTGCTATGCTATCCTTTTTGTCTTGGAAGAATACTAAAACTGAGTTACACAGAACTGTGTACTCCTCACTCTGTTGTAATCACTTGTGGCGTATTCTTCTTTATTTATTGCACACATATGGGAAAACAATGTTTTAAAAATAACACAGAAGTTCTGAACATTCTCAGAAATGCTTCCTTCTATTACTGCAATAACGCAGTAAAATGCTGAATAGATCCAAAGTATTTCTAAATTTAATTAATATTTAAGCTTAATAATATAATGCATAATATCACTATTTTCTGACATTAATGAAGTCTATTTTCTAGCACAAATTGAACCGGCAGCTCTAAAATAACACTAAAATACATTAACATTAGGTCATCTGCTTTGCATTTACAACAATAACCTCACATTTTCAGAAAGGATAATCTTAAACAACATTTTTTCAATACCAACCGTACATCTTTATCTTAAAATTCCAAATGTTTCAACAATAGAAGATGATTAAGGACCAGACAATTATTCTTCATCTCTCAATGATTTATGGCACAGAGGAAGACCTTTTCTTGAGATTTTGAAGTGCTAAGAAGGAGGATATATTTAAGTTGGCAGTTTCCTGCCCTCTCCCTTATTTACCAGGCACAGGAATTACTTCGCTGTAGCCATTATACTAGAAAATGAGGCTATCAACTTGATTACATGTTTGGCCGTAGGTGTGGATGTATATAAAAGGTTGTGTCCCCTGGCATTTATATAAACATATGTAGAAAATGAAAATAAAGCACACACATTCCTACAGCAGCTAAAATAGAAAGAAAACAAGCAATGGCAGGACACAGCTTTCTATAATGGGCTCTAGTACGTATTTGCAATAACATGTACTATGAGTTACATGCATTCCAGGCACTGAAAGAACTTTTCTTATTCCAAGGAGCTCACTATATAATCATGGAGAAATAAATAGCCAGTAGGAAAAAGAAAGGCAATAAATATTTGAGAATGTTTACAAAAACCTCTGCTCTTTTTTTAATGTTCGTGTAATTTACTTTAAATATTGAGCATATTTGCAATAATCTGTATAGCCACTGACTTCAGGGCTTTACTAAATCTGTATTAATAAAACAAGTGGTACATTTGAGTGCTATTGTTCTGTCTCTATTGATGTCAGCAAAAGGAAAGTTCATCACTTATTCAGAAAGGTGCAATATTACACCTCAAAATTATAACTGGAAAAAAAAAGAAAATTAATACATCAACCAAAAATCTGAGAGGAGTAAATAATCAACCCACCCTATCAAAAGACTACCAGCAAACTGAGAATGTTTTAAAAATAGAATTAATATACTGTGCCTTTTCTCCACCTACTTTGTTTGCTCTTATTTCTTTTCACATGCCATTAACAACTCAATAATCTCCTACAGTGCTTGTCATACTGAGGAAAGTAGTTAACAATGACTGAAATTGTGCTCTTAAGTTCTCTGTTAATAAATGGTATATGAGCTGGATACAGTGCATGAGGCTAAAACATAAGACCTTCATTGCTATGAGATATGCAAGAGTTCTCCATAGCATTCATATGTGTACTGACTGTTAAACAATGGCACAGCACTGTTGCATCCTCATTTACTCCAGCTTGGTGCTTCACTAGCAATCAGCTTGTGCTAACGCAGAACACACACACACTGGACTTTAAAATTCACATTTCTTTTAACCCAGCTATGTAGAAAAGAACAATGCTTAACATACCATTGCTGAGTTTGCAGTGGTAAGTGGCAAATCAAAGAGTAGTAAAGGAAATACTGCTTTCTACAGCCTGTAGAGTTATCTGGTTACCTAAGGGAGGCAATATTAGAGTAATTTCTCCCATTTTTTCTCATCTGCTCACATTCCACAAGGAGACTGTGACTCTTTTATACACTTTTGTTATGCCCTTTGCCTTCTTGCCATGAACATGATATTTTATTTAAATGTTCTTTGTTCTCTCTGTTCTAATCCCACGTCTACTTAGCTCCTAAGACTGCATTCCTGCACTAATCAATAATAAATGACCACTTGTCTTTGTTCTGTAAAGATGCATGTTATCTTCTTGGGCTTGAGCGTATTCTCATTGCATATTTTCTTCTCAAGTAGTGCAGGGTGTATCTTTACTACACATGTAGCTAATGTGAGATTTTTTTTCAGGATTTTACTAGTGTCATATAATGTTGAGTACATAAGGACCACTGCCAGGCACAAAGTTCTTGTGAAAAGTTGTCAGCAATATTGAAGAAGTAATCTTGAAGTGAAAGAGATGTAGCTCATTCTCATCAACTTATTGAGGATCTTTCCCCTGACTGAGTTAGGTGGAAAAGCTTTGTAGTCCAGGTCCTTTTGCTGCTAATATTCTCTGTTGCACATAAAAAGTCTGTGTGTTTCATCCAGAAGGTTTGGATGAACACATTATTATTGTGTTTTGGGTTTTTGTTTGTTTGTTTGTTTGTTTGTTTGTTTTTGTTTTGTTTTGATTTTGGTGGGCTTGGTGATGGGTTTTTTTATTTTTTATTTTTTGTTTTGGTGATGGTTTTTTGTGGGATTTTTGCTATTTATCTCATAACAGTTACTCACATGTATTTGTGCAGCTCCAGTATCCTAAACAGCTATAATGACAGTTGATCTTTCTAGGAAGAACTGTGATAAGAGAGATGTTATTCCTTGTGTTTAGATTCTAGTCAAGAATGTTTGAAGTGGGCTATGGGGCCATTCAGATGGAGTGCTGTTCTAGGCAACTTTGGTGGCCTTCACAACCAAACCACTGGGATGGTAGATCCCAAACAGGAGTAGAAGTTAGGTGATTTCCATTTCTCTGATCTTCCTCTCACAAGAAAAAATGCTGCTCTGTTATGTTTGGGAATCTACAGCTTTAAAAGATTTTCCACAGAATTTCTCCAGTCTATATGAATATTGTCAGACAGATCTCATTTGTGAGATACTGAAGTGGACTGTTATGAACACATATTCCCAGATGATTTGTAATTAGTACATGTCTTGTATTTACAGCTGGCATCAAGGATAGAAATACAAAATAATATAATTCTTAAATTGTATTAAATATGCTAAGAGTAATCATTATTATTATGATAAAAAAAAGATTTTGTACTTCTATTTTTAAACCCTGTGTAATTCTATGATGCTTCTCCATTTAATTAATGTGCAAGTACAATAAAATAACACACAAAATCATTATTTTGTGACATTAATGAAGTCTACTTTTCGAGCAAAATTTGAATAGGCAATTGAACAACAGTGCACTAAAACACATTAAAACCAGGTCATCTGCTTTGCATTTCTAACAATAAGACCACATTTCCATGAAGGGTAATCTTAAACCACGTTTTTTTTTTCAGAGCAGACAGTACATCTTTATCTTAAAATTCCAAATGTTTCAACAATAGAAGATTGTTAAGAACTAGACAATTATTTTTCAGCACCCATTGATTAATGACTTAGTCTATGACACACAGAGAAAGTGTAGAACAAAGGAGTGCATTATAATAATGCGCAGACATTAAACCATCTTCATTAATAGAGTCTTTTTGGATTCTGCTTAGCATGAAACAAAATATGCCCTAAAGAAAGTGAAGTATTAGATTTAAATATCTCTTTAAACTTGCCTGAAAATAAAAGAAAGAAAGTTTACACTGTGCCTCTAGTCTTAAAAAATGCAATGTTTTCTGGGATTCATACATTCTCCAAACTAGGTACACTGCAGCCAGGCTTCTGAGTAGTTCTTCTGAGCTATGCTTCACGTTCTTCATATTTAATTCTTTTTACATTAAGGCTTTGCATTAAAATGTGACTGTGTCATCCTTATTTCTATTCTCTGCAATAGCAGAGTTCAAGATATTGCTCAGCACTATTATCAAAATCTGAATATGTTAAAGAGCTTAACTAATACAGAAATATTAAATGCTCTTGAAGAACATGAGAAATAGGTAAGAACAAGGTGTAAATAAGAACAGCTTTAAATATAAAAAATTAAATTCTTTTAGTGTTCTGTTTCAGTTGACACAACTCTAAAAGTTCTTTCATGTTTTAATCCTTGGGCTATTGTGGCTTTTCTTTCATAAATATATTTTCAACTTTGGCACCATGTCTCTTGCCATTGATCTTGCCAAGGTAGCTATTGGTTAAGCACATATCCACATTTGCAAGACCAGGTCCTTATGCATTGAATGTGCTCTCTATTTTGTTAAAGATATTTGTACTTTTATTTTCCAGCTATTATGTTCCTTTTATATTTAATAATTGTTTTGCTCAGTGCTGTTGTGATTCTTTGTGTCCTGTTTTTATTCAGCTTCACACATAGTCCAGAGAAATAGGCTGCAAAATGAGCTGGGTATAGAGGAAGCTCATAGCATTTGGGATGGACAGAAGAAAGATGGATTATGGAGAGGTTGTTGGAGCTAAGTGAATAATTCACAGTGCATAATTCATCTTACAAACTTAGCCTCTTTGTACATACAGAATAGATAACAGTGTCTTCTAGTTCATCCATTATTCAGATTTATTCTGTTTCCTTTGAATAGTGCACAGCACAGAGCATCTAAAACATCTCATCACAGCTCCTAGAGTGTGAATTAAAGTATCTCCCTGGATTCATATTTTATTTAACTTTTCTGCAAATCAGGACCATTTAGGCCAAGGAGACAGTCAGGGGAACTGCCATGTTATGGGCCAAGAGTCCACCCAGCCCAGCATGTCACTTAGAAAGGTATATGTCTCCAAGCAGTAGAACAGAAAAGGCTTCTCTCTTTTCCACCTTCAGGAGAGAATTATTGAGTAAGAAGAGACTGGCCTCCGTGGAGGATCGCAGTACGCCTGGCTGCCTGTTTTGGAGAGTGGCAGATGAGTTACCCAAATATTTGGTGGTTGACAATAAACTTCATAATTGTTATTGGCTATAAAATTTCCAGTCTCATTTGGAGGTCCACAGTAAAAGATTCTGTTTTAAAGAGCTTAGACAGCATAAGAGATGTAGAGGAAAAACGTGAATTGTGCCAAATTGGCTTTAGTTTTATTCACCTGCATGAGAACCATCCACACAGAATCTTATTGCTGATTTGAATTCCTTTTAGTGTATGTCATATACTGGATGCTATATCTAACAATGGTAATTACTATTGGTGTTGTTTTCTAGTCAGCTATAACAATGCTTTGATGAACAGTTTTTTGTTTTAATTGCATTAATTTAAATATGTGTATCTGACAGAATATCTACTGACAGCTTATCTGGCAAGGACATCTGTGGTTCAATAAACACAAATCACACTGTAGTTTGTACATATTCCATAACATTAATTTGTTGGTCAATGTTTAACAGCTTAATGCTCGAGACATTTCATCACATATTCTATTAGTTTATCAATAAACACTCATGTTATATCTTCTAAATGGTAAGCTATAAAAAGAAAGAAAGAAGTATAACCCTCCCCATCTCTATTAGCATATGATGGATAAACAGTAGCATTAATGTTAATTAAAATGTATTGATATCACAAAATAATCATGATTTTGAAATTTTATATGAAAGGAAAAGTATTTTTCTGAAAAAAAAAGTTATCTTTTATACTACTGTTAAATCCTTTAGGAAGAAGCACATTGTCATGGGTACTGCCTTTTCATCAACATCTGTTCTGATGAAAAAGAAAGCTAGAAACAATCATTTACTTTTTTTTTTCTTCTAATCTTTACCTTTTTATTTTATATGTCAATGACAAACTCTTAAGATCTGATACAACTTTGTTTTCTGCAAGTCCCCTTCAAGTCCCACATAGTGTCTTACAGGAGCAAAATTACTGATAGCCTCTGGTCTTCAAGGGCAGGACCCTACTGTGATCAGGTAAGAGAAGAAAGCCTCAGAAGTTTCTTCTAGCTATCAAAACTGCCCACAGCAAAATGAGCTGGATGATTTTAAGGATTTTAAGTAGTCACTTTAGATAGTGCTGCTTAGGTCATCACTAGAATCAGGGTTTCTTTTCTCTTCAGATCTGAATACTGCTTTTCCTGGAACCTTGTTTCTCCAGGTCCAGTGCATACTGGAATCACACCCACACTGGAACTTTAGAATCAAGGATTTGAAGGACATTTAGCTGTTTTCTGAGTTAAGGCCGGTGTTTCTGTTTCTCTGACAGATATATTGAAACTCATGGTAAGTAGAGGCTTCCCTGTTGCAACAACTACAGAAGTAGTATTTGATGTTAGTGAAACCCATCCATGGTCCTCAAGCAACTTCCATGCATAGTTTCTGGCATGCTTTCAATTCATTACTCTCACCACACACACTAGTTCTGTTGCTTAAGTTTTCTTTCATACTTTTCATTCTAAATCATGATCTAACTTGAACTTACTTATTCACTGATAGTTAGAGGGAGCATAGAGAGGACATTTTCCATATGGCTTTAGGAGTTGACAAAAGCTACTTTGCAGCCACAATGCTAGTGCTATAGCTTGCACAGAAAGACACTGTTAGCAATCAGCCAAGACATATGAATAGCGAAGTCTCATCTAAATATAGTCCTAAGATAAGGCTTATTGTTTTGTTGTTTCAGAAGGAAGTTGGATCTTTGCAGCGAAGTTATAGATGCCTCATCCCTGGAGGTCTTCAAGACCAGGATAAATGGGGCCCCAGGTAAACTGATCTCATGTCTGATCTAAATGTTGGCAACCCTGCCCACAGAAGGGAGAGGAAACAGGTGATCTTTAAGGTCCATTCCAACCCAATCTATTCTATTATTCTGTGTTTCTATGATCTGCTTGATGGTTGAACTTGCTGATTTTAACTGTCTTTTTCAACCTAAATGATGCTATGGCACTACCATTTTTGCTCTATTTGAGCTGTTTTGCTGTAATGTTTTGGTACTCTACACAAGTTTCAGTGATCTATTGGGACAGAAAATAAATTAATTAATGTGATTTGACTCATATTGCTTTGGCAGAAGAAGTTTAGCTCTTCACAGATTGAGTGCTTCCTATGCATAAGCAATAGATGCTTCCAGGCAGCATAGCAGCATTTGATTTTAACTTTTGCGTGCTAGAAACAATCAAAATCAGGTATAATCTTCATGTTCAGCTTTTACAATGCATTCTTTCCATGCTGTTACCTTCTGGGAGAAAACGAAGCTTTTATCCTACACCACAATATTTGATGGTTCCTTGAAGCATTACTGTTTGTACAAGAATTTTAAGGCCTGGGAATTGCATGAAGAGTCATCCTGTTTTAAGATCGGGGTTTGGGGTGTATTTTTTCTTTTGTTAAGCTAATGTGATTTCTTCTCTTTTAAGCGTCAGCATACATAATTAATTTTAATTCATATGGTCTTTTCCTGAACACAGCTGATCCCTTTCTTTTCCAGCAGCTTCCTCCTTTCCTTGCAGTAGTTACAGAGGGTGCCAAACATGCCACAACACCTGTTTTACAGAGAGGTGAAGCTTCCAGTGTTGACTTTTTCCATTCAACCAATGCATATATCTGAATTGTTTCATTCAAGGATACAGAGGTCAGACCATTTTTACTGTGTGCTAATTTGCAGCACTCTAGCGAACAGTATTAACTCCTGACTCTTAACGTGATGTGTGAGTTTTATTCATTATAGATACATAAATGTTCACAGCAGATAATCTACTCTGACTTGAAATTCCCGACATCTGTCCCAATTTGTAATTTTCTCACTGATGTCTCTTCTTATCCTGAATAGCACTGTATTTTAACAATCAAGGATCAGTTCTTGAGTCCGTGCTAATTTAGCCTATAGCTCCATTGTATGTCTTCCCTCATAAACATCATTCAGTTTTTGTAATCGTTGCCTATCTGTCTTCTCATTTCAATAGGTCTACTATAGGCCTTTCCTGCCTCAGTAAATATTTTTTTCTGAACGTGCTGTACACAAAAACACTTGCTACCTGAGGACTTAGCAGTGCTAAGCAGGTCAGAAAGATTGCTGTCTGAGCCCAGTAGATGGTACTCCTGTTTAGATAGTTCAGTACAAAATGTGTTGCTGCAAAATGCAATCTGGCTGAGCCAGAATACTGGAAATATACCACAAGAAATGATCCTACAATGAGTGGAAGAGATGATCTAGACAAACTCATTGATATTCTTCATGATTTTCTTCTGTTTCATGAATTATACTACATTCTGTATTATATCTATTTCTGTTCATATTGGAGTTTTGCAGTAAACTCCTATTGACTTTAGCATCAATGGCAATGTCTTCATAATTTCTGTTGTTGATTATATAGAGGCCCGCAGTTATACTTCTCTTTTTATTGTGTATTTGCAATGAAACATAGATACATCCATATAAGATGGTAAGAAGTTATCAAACTCAGCACTTTCAATGCAAAAAATACAAGTTCATGCTCTCTCAACAAAGCGGAATGCTCTTAGTAGAAATTAGCAGTCTAAAGAAGGCCGTGCACCACAGGGGACACAATCAAGATCTTTACAGACAGCATATCTTGGGATGCTTTTTATTTAAAATAACATTAAAAAGCAAGCACAAGAAATCAGAATGCCTTTTACAAGTTCATAAATCTTATTTCACTATTTTATATATGCCCCAGAGGGATAAAAAAGATTTTTCCTTTCTTCTTTGACCCTCAACCCTCCTTTCCAGAAGGCTAGATAAAGCTTCAATGTGATCTGATTCTTTGAAATTAAAAGGCAGATTTATCATTTTCCACCAAGAAGAATCATGCTGTCATAGGAGCATAGAGACTGATTTGGAAATCAGGAAAGGAAATCCCTGGAAACAAACAAAATAAACAAGAGAATTGCATGCCTATTTACAAACTCCTCAACATTTTATCCATTTTGTCCATATTCTGATACCATAAATACTTCTTGAACACAGTAGCTTTAACCACCACAGGCAAACAAGCTTTGAATTATTGCTCTGCTGCAACATAACAATTCCATTGCTTTGACCCTTGGTGTCTTGTAAAATACAGTAGAACAATAATTGTCAATCCTTCCAATACAATGTGTTATATTTGACAGAGGTCAGCATTAGCTACAAGACCTTTGGCTGGTGCTCAAAGAGGTAATATCTCTTCTCTAGTTCAGCTGATAAAATGTTAAATAGAATCAATGCTGGCCATGCTTTTGCAAAGAGAGAGATAAAAACAATTTTTACACTATAACGTTTTTAATAGACAGAAAAGAGATGACAGTATTATGCGAAGTGCTTTGGTAAATATACTATTTAAATGTCAAAAGTTTTAATTGTTCTGAAGATAAATGATGTAATTCTTTCCAATTTGAAGTATGATTAATTTAACAGGGCTTTGCAGTGTGCAGAAAATAGAGGACTTTGTTACAAATCTTACATGAGTAATGCTTGAAGGAAAAGGGCTGACTCACAGATATTTTGTGTCAGCACATGATTTGTATAAAGAGGGCATACAATCAGACATGGTGATAAAATGCACAAGCATGGGGAAATGCTCTCCTTTGGCACTACGCAGGATCTAGTGGCAAGGTCAGCAGTTGCAGCTTCTATTCTTCTTGAGTTAAAAGCAATCGGTAGTTAACATTTTGCTTCAGTTGTTGAGCACATCTCCTGTCTATCATCCCTGAGCATTTTGACTGAAAATAAGACAGATATGGCATGAGTCAGTACTCCATATATAGGGAGAAATCAGGCTTTTAGACCAGAAAGATCTGGCATATGAGAGGGAATCATTTGTGGGGTTTTTTTAAATTAGTTTAATAAAATTATTCCTACTGTTACAGACTGTTCATGTAAAAATGCACAATGTTGAAATGCACATCAACAAAACGTTTCTCATGATTGTTTTAAGTATATTCCTTGGTCTCTGTCTGTGCAAATAAACTGCACACCAAACAAATCTTTGCTTCCCACCTTTCCTGAATGTTGCTGGACATAGTATTTTGCATTAGCTGTCTGCTCGGTTTCATGAAGACTGGGGTAATGAGAAGACATTTTTTGGTCAAGAAGCAGCCTGTAAGAAAACAGCCATTTCAAAAATGTAATTTGAAATTGAGCTTGAATGCCCACCGTGATCTTCCTGATAAAGATAAAACCAGGATGTGTTTGAATCTCAGAAATCCAAACCTGCTGAGTGTTTGAGAATTTTCTTTGTGCTGAGACACTGGATGTCCCAAGCAGTTTGTCATTACATAGCAAAGACCTGCACATCTACAGGGCATCAAGTACAAGAGCAAGAGAAAATGATGGAAAAGAGGCACTTGGAAGATTCCTAGTCTTTGGTGATCTCATACAGAAAAAAAACATCTCCTATCTTACCCAATCAGTGTCGCTGCCCCTGCTTCCTTCATCCTGTCTTTCTGTAAACCCACCAGTGTCTCTGTCTCTGCTGATACAGAAGTCTGGTTCTACAGCAAGATAACAAATGAGATAATTATCTAAATGCAAAACGGGATGGAGAAAAAAGCCCAGGCAGTGTTTACTGAAAAATAATTGTTGGAGTTCAGCTGTCTCCATCATTCATTCCCCCATCGCCTCTCCTTGCCCAAAGGCTGAGCTCACCTAGTTTACATTGCAGTAAACCTCCAGTGTCTTCAGTATGTTGCTGGTAGTGTTTGTTTGGTTTTTAATATCAGATAGCTAAACACTTTAATTATGAATTTCCCCAGAAATTAAACACTGACCTGTGATTCATGAGCTGGAAGAACAGTATTACACTACCTGGCCTCTGTGTCCAGAGGGAAGGATTCGTATTTCAGAGGTTCATGCTTCAAATAACAACAATTGCCAGTAAATTTCTCACAAACACGTTGGGGTGCAAACAATGTAGTTGTGCCTAAGGAAATCAATTTCATCTGACAAACAAGAAGACAAGCAAGGTCTCCTTCGGCAAAAGCACATTACAAGCAAACAGGAACAGTAAGTAAGGGAGAAAGAAAACAGAAAGGCAAATGGGGGAAACCAGATTATCATCTGCTGAATTGCCCTGTAAAAGAGAGAAGGAGGGAGAGAGAGAGAGAGAAAGAAAAAGGAAGGAAGGAAGGAAGGAAGGAAGGAAGGAA
>JACDJE010002438.1:4316687-4330847 GCA_016647715.1 Pavo muticus
AGAAAAGAAAAGAAAAGAAAAGAAAAGAAAAGAAAAGAAAAGAAAAGAAAAGAAAAGAAAAGAAAAGAAAAGAAAAGAAAAGAAAAGAAAAGAAAGGAAAAGGAAAAGAAAGGAAAGAAGACTGTATAGGAGAGAGGCTTATGAAATAGAGAAATCTATTACTGGTCCTTTTCTTCTCCCTCATTATTTCCCAAATATTTACCAAATACCAAAACAGCCATCCATTCTCCTGCCTGTCAGACAGGCACTTGGCAATGAGAGCTCTGCAGAGGTACTGCACTCCCTTTGTGGCTGTGTTAAATAAATAAATAAATAAATAAATATGTTCATCTTTGCCTCTGAATGCATTTGTACTACAGACATATGTGGGATTTTTCTACAAAGACGAGGAAGTAAGGGCTACTTTTTCATAGTGTGTTTAAAAGCAAACTCTCACCGTGGCACAGAGCTTTGTGAGCATGTGAACAGCTGCACCCCTTCACACAGTTGTTTCTGAAGAAGCCAAACACACTGAACAAAGACACATGCTTTGGTGCTAATGTTATAAGAGCATGCATGCTGATGGCTGTGTGCATGTATTTCTGTATTTACCAAAAGTGTGGCTGGGAAGTAGGGAGAAGAAACAATGAAGGAAAAAAAAAAAAAAAAAAAAAAAAAAAAAAAAAAAAAGTCTATTACTAGGAAGGGTAAACATTTAGTGACAAAATTTAGTAAATTGTATGAAACATGGAGTTCTGTGCTCAGGAAAACATCCAGATATTCAACTCCTTATCTAAAGTATGTCCAAACTATCTGCACTTCTCGAATCTGCAAAGCTGAACTGGAAATTGGACAAGACAGGCTTTTCTGGTATTGCCTGTTTCTGGTTTAGACAGATAGAGGCTGATAGCATCTTCCTTCACACACTTTTGCAGCACAGTTAGGCAGCCCAGGCCAGCCACAAAGCGCAGTGATGTACAGGAGCGATAATGAAGCCCAGGATTAATTCCAGCAGACCCTTCATTTTGTTCTCAGCAGAAGTCCAGCTCTGTGTGCCCAGGGCAGGATCCTGGCTGCCCTTTTGTGAGAGGAACATGGCCAGCTCCTAAATAGTGGCAAGATGTTGAGGGGAGGCTGAAGGCTTTGTGGTGGCTGCATAGTCTTCCTTATCCTCTCAGAATTATAGAATCATAGAATTGTTTGATTTGGAAGAGACCCTTAAAGCTCATCTAGTCCAGCTCCCCTGCAATGAACAAGGACACCTACAGCTAGATCAAGCTGCTCAGAGCCCCATCCAGCCTGACCTTGAACGTCTTGAAAGGTGGGGCATCCACCACCTCTCTGAGCAACCTGTGCCACTGCTTCACTGCCCTTATTGTAAAAAACTTCTTCACATCCAATCTGAATCTGCCCTCTTTTAGTTTGAAACCATTTCCCCATGTCCTGTCACAACAAACCCTGCTGAAGAGTCTGTCCCCTTCTTTCTTACAGCCACTCTTTAGATACTGAAAGACCATAATCAGGTCTCTACATGTTTCCTTAACGACTTTTACATACCCAAGACAATAAAAACAAGGAAAAAAGAAAGCAATAGATTCAACAGATACCAAATAGGCCATCACTTGTCTTCTTGATTCCTGGGGCACTTCCTTGTGTTAGCAAATGCAGACATCTGCTAAACTGAGATCTGTGGCATTTTGCTTAGTACTAGAAGATACAAACCCTGCTGTGGACTCCTTGAAGCCTGAGTACACCCACCCCAATTCAACCGAAAGCTGCCTGCCCTCCAGAAACCAGGAGAAAAATGGCAGGAGCTGTATTGCAAAGAAGAAATTCAAAAGAGCTTAAATTTGTTTGCTCTGAATTCATTTTCACATGTAGAAAGATGTATTTTCAAGGAATAAATTGTTTCTTATAGCAGCAAAAGCAAGCAGCCACATTTAAATGACAGGAAACAATTTTACAGAACAAATACTGATCTACGTTTGCAGCACATTAGCAAAGAAATTGAACAAGTGTTTTCTTAAGCATAGATTTTACTATAACCTGAAAAAATGGACATTCTCAGGGCTAAGATGAAGAAAAGCATAAATAAAATTTCCTGACATTATGAAGGGGGGGAAGGGATGTACAGAGTGATTATAAATAGCAGAAAGTATTGACAGTGGTGAAACATCAGGGAACTCTGCAGAGCACTTTTAGTTACCTCTCTGACTTGTATTAGGTTTAAATGTTACATTTAATCTGTAAACCTTTAAAAGAGAATCAGATTAAAGAGACTCAAAGATCTGAGGTTCCAGAAAACAACCACTGAGTTTGATCCCAATGTCAGAACAAAAATTGCAAGGAAGTACTTCATATTGTCAGACTCGGAAATTAAATTAAAAATCAATGAACAGTTTTTATTCATCAGTTTTTATTCACCACGTGAATATTAAAAAGTGGGTATGGGGAACTGTAGAACTGTAACTGTTTCTTACATATGATCTTTTGCTTTCCAAAGGAAAAGCTGTGTTTCTTGGTGAGAAAATCATGATATTTTTTAAGCCAAGCACAGCAGTTCTATCCCGTTCCCCACAGGACCACCCCAGCTGTTCGATGCTGTTTTAAGGACAGCCCGATTTTGAAGACAGCCTTCCTCGTCCTTACGTGTGTGGAGTTTTCTCTGGTGTCCTCTTCCACTTGGGAGGTGGGCGCTGACACTCGGATCAGCTGCTGGCGGCGAGAGCTGCATTGTAATGCAGAACAAATGAGGGTTGGATACATGCCCTCATCGCATTCAGCCGCCACTGCTGCCACTTACAATTACAAAGGACAAGAGCAGAAGACACTTCAGCAGTGGGGAAGTATGACCTGCGAGCCGCAGCTCATTTTGCACTGCACTTATTCAATACAGCGCTGCCCTATAATTTCCTATAGCATTGTTATCTGTTAGCCGTTTACACAGTCACACCTTCATTATGTCCCCCGTTGCCAGCGCTGGCTGCTTGTCACATCTATTGATTGCACTCAAGCTGCAATTTGCATGGATCACTCGTGACTGTCCTTAGACAGGCTGATGTCCCTTGCAGGGGCTGATAACCGTTATAGGGGCTGGTATCCCTTGCAGGGGCAGATACTCTTTACAGTAACAGACGCCCTTGAGAGGAACTGGAACTCCTTGTGGGGACTGTGGGGACTGAAACCCCTTATAGTCCCACTGCCAGGGACCAATATCCCTGCCAGGTACTCATGCTCATTATAGGGTCTGATACCAATGCAAAGAACTGATGTCCCTTAAAGGGGCTGATACGCCATACAGGGACTGATATTACTTGTAGGAACTGATACCCCTTTATAAGCATTGATAAACCTGCTGGGAACTGAGAACCCTTATAGGGACTGATACCCTTCATAAGCATTGATAGCCCATGTAGGGACTGATACCCCTATGAGGACTTATACTTCTTCCAGGGAATGATGTCCCTTTTGAGGGGGCAGCAGTCAGCAGAATACTGGCAAGGGAAAGTCATGCTCCCACACATCCCATTGCACTGAGTCACTGGAGGATGGAAACCCAGCAAAACTTCTTGTTCTCTTTCCCTGGATGGAGACCCTAAATGTGAAATTTCTGAAGGGCAGAACAGGTTGCCAGAGCTAGGAGGGTTTTTTGCTCAGTTGCCCACAGCCTGCTGGAGCACCTCTCTGGGGTCAAGAAAGGCAGGGGCTGGGGGCTCTGGGCTGCTCCTCACAGCAGCTGGCAGTTGCAGGCAGGGATCCCAGCTCCCCCATCCATGAGGACCACAGAGAGACCGCCCTTGAGCCCTGTAGCACACACACACCTGGCATGAACAAGTTACTGTGGCTGCCTCAACAATAGCTACGAGGAGCTCAATACTTAAATGCCTCTGTTGGGTATTTCACATTAATCTCTAGAATCATGGGGAGGATGTTATAGTGCAAAGGCTTGAGGAAAGACTGAGAAAGGAAGGGAGAATTGTATTAGACAGCACTCATCACTGTCTATGTTGCAGTAGGCTTCCTCTTTCCTTGTCTTAACAAAGTGGTAACTATCCAGGTTGGTCTGAGGATGTCTCCCACACATTCAAGTTGGTACATCAGCACTGCACAAATGCTGTGGCTAGAGTGCATTATGGCATGAACCTGGAATGCTATGCTCTCAAACTGCGTGCATGTGTGAGTCTGGCTGTTGCAGGCATTCTGCTGGAACCAGAGGGATGTGATACTCAATTCTGTTTGTGCTGAAGTCAGTAGTAAGAGATCTGCTGTCTCTGGCTCAAAGCAGGACTGGATCTGGTAACAGTTTAAGTGGGTGCACAGGCGGAGGACAACAAGGTGATCAGACGGAGCTGGGAGAAGTGTTAATTGGCAAGCTCCAGGAGGAATATAAATAGTCTTTTGAAAAGTTTGATGATTCATTTGCCCTTTCCCTCCTGTACCTTTGTGTTTCAGTGAGAGGTTTTGTGAGATTTGGGCTGCAGAAGGAAAGAATCCAAGCTGTCTGAACCAACTCTGGTAGCTCAGCCGGATAACAAAACCCTCACGTTACTGCAGAGCAGGCAACTATGCAAACCCATTCAAATCCTCTACACAAGTAGAGCGCAGATAAAAGCAGGCAGCAAAATGTTTCTGAAATTATCTGTGATGGAGTAAAATCATGCATCATTTTGTGAGGGATGCTGAATCAGTGCTTATTACTAACAAGTAAGGTGTTTAAATCTTTCATTGGATATGGAAAGAATAGAAAGAGAAGGAAATGACTGACATGAGCACAGTAAATTGTAACATGAATTTAGAATAAATCCGTCTTAATTATTATTATTTTAAATTGTAACATATATATTCCCAATCATTCTCTATCTCTTACTTTCAGTTTATGACACTGGATAACTTACTGATATATCTACTTCATTTGCCTTTTGTCTTCCCTTTTTCTCTTATTGCCACATACAGCATTTTAAAGAGATGATACCAGTGTATCTGAAAGACAGACATTGTAGAAATTGAATCCAATCCAAGTAAAATGTTGGTAACTGAGAATTTTGTCATTGTTTTAAGAGGAGCAAAATCAGATAACCAAGACTAAAAACAATAGCTACTTTTAATAGCTACTTTTTTTAATTAATTCTGAAAATAAGCCAAGTAAGCTTCCGTTTGATGTTAATTATTTAATAGTTTCAACATTAACTACTATGCACTTCATATTACCTAACTAATATGTATTTCAGAAATTTTCAGTATCTGCATTAATGTAAAAAATTATAATTTTATTTATTATTGCATCAAAGTAGATTATATTATGCTACTAGCTTTTTACATACAGCTCAGTCTGGAGTTGCTTTGGTTGGATATCTTCAGCAAAGTGCTAAGCTTCTATTCCAAGCCAGAAGGTTGTGAAAGTCATAATACAGTCCAGCCACTTACCTCTTGCTGTTCCTGCAATACAGAGCAACATGGTGTTGCTTTAAAAATTTGCAGCTAAGGTCAAGGCCAAGGGAATCAAATAAACCCAGGCAAGCAATAGAGTGCTGGGGTCTGTGATGGCAAGTTATCCGTATGGCAGTAGTACTGTGGAATGCCAGCAACAGAGACAGGGCGAGACATTTTAAGACCCCATGTAGCTAACATGGCATGTGGCTTCTGACCTTGAATAGTCACTGATAATTACATTTTCAAAGGACTTTGAAAATAGCTAACTCGAAAGTAAGACACGATTGAAAGATGTGCAGGGTTGGGGTGGGTTCTTAGATAACAGCAAAGCTCATCCTGGTAGAAATCACGTCATAAAATCAATCTTCTTGTGTGAGCAGAGACACTCAAGCAGATGAGGAAAGAGAGAGGAAGAATCCTCCTAAAACTTCTTAAAGTCCTGACGTGCTCTGGGTCAGGCTATCAGCAAGAAACATGTTTTCTATCCACATTGTCCTCTGAGTTCAAGGAAACTATATTCTCAGCCTTCTATCTCAGTATGATTAAGGGGGTATCTTGTACTGTAAACACCACTCTAAATTATGATTTTTCAATATTTTTAATTTTACCTGAAATTTTTTATGTGAGTTGTTTGAATCCAAGAACAATGGTAAAGATAAAAGAGCTAGAAAGCTTTCTTGTGCTATTTCAGTATTTGCTGAAACTAATAATTCAGTGTCATGTGTGATGATGTAGTGAGTCAGCAAACGTGAAATATCTCAAGGGAGCTCTTTGTTCTGCTATTTTTTTTCCACCCAGTGCTTCTGGTTGTCAACAGAAAAAAACATAAAATAAATTTTCAGATTCTAAATAAAGCATCTTGTGTATGACTCTAATACTTCTTGTAAAAGAAAGTTCTTCAACTGATTTTCCCTTTATAAATGATGTAACAGGAATTTTGAGCATTTGAACAAAAGGATATTTATGAAACTGATTCTAAAAATGGAAAAAAAAAAAAGAAGAAAATTAGTTTGCATATTTTATAACCATTTTGTAAATTATATTTGTGTCACTTTAACCTACCCCACATTTATTCTTTTAATTTCACAGTGGATTTAGTTGCTAACAAATTAGAGGAAAAAATGAGACTCAGTCATTGAATTTTTCCCATATTTAAGACAAGATCTACTTTCACTAATTGTGGTTGCTTTTAGGACTTGAAGTAACACTCAATTCACCTGTGGAAAAAGAGAAAGGTATTTCCACAATGTACTTGTTTCTACCATCTGGAGTCCTGTCTTTCTCCAGTGAGTGCAAAGACGTGGAGGGTGACAAGATTCTTCATTTAGGTCTTCACCTGTGCTAAGTGTCAAAATTAGGTGGGTTAAACTCAGACTTAGGTTTCCAGACTTGTGATTAAGCAATGGAATTGAAGTTGCATTTCCACTGATTCTTTCCGAACCTCTAAGCTCACCAGAGTTCACAACTGCCAAATTTATTCAGAAAATGTCCAGCAGTAAGGAGAAGTTCATTATTTTAAAATAAATCACTTCGGTTTGTCTAAGCTTCTATTTGATACAGCAGTTATGTTTTAAGGCTTCAGTGAATGCCTGTCATTGTCACCCTGATGTAAAGCTGATATTTACTTGTATGACACACAGAAAGTAATGCCTGAATGCAAATTCGGCAAGAAAAACTCAAAGAAAGAGGGTGGAGGCTAAAACCTCAGGCTGAAGGACTCCATAGCTACTATTAATTAGCATGGTAATTGACAGAGCCACTGTGTCCCTAGGGAACTGTGTACGAAGTACACAAAAGTAAGTTTACCTGTTTCTTATATAATTGAGGGTTCAAGATTAATCACTGATGGACACGTTGTGCTTTGTTACTTTTACATAAGGTCTTAAAATAACATCTTCCACCTCTATCTGTCTGTTGAGACTGGTCCACTGAATAGTCCAGAGATACCAGATTGTTCTGGGGGAATTCTGGAGTAAGAGAGAACCACTGTTGTCTCTGCCTCTCTTGATGTCTCTGCTTTTCCTGATGCATGATCTGTTTCCTTCTCTGCTCAACTTTCCCTGACTTGTCTGTTCAACCTGGGTGGGGTAAATGTCATTTTCCTTCAGTAGTTCACTTGCTGAAAAGCCCTCCAAGCCAGCATCCTTAGATAACTCTTTTTTTCTTCCAGCAGATGCTTCAGCATATCTATTTTCCTGATGCCTATCAGGGATCAAGTTTTGGATGAAAGAAAATCAGTTGTAGTGCAGGGAAAATAAAATTAAGGAGAATTTGATGCGGAAAGTAGAGGATAAACCTGTAGTAGCATTGACTGCATTGGATTATACATTCTCCTTATTCAAGATAATTCGAGGCGTTTATTTTTTGCTTTAGAAAATGCTACTGTTTTTTCAGTGGTGCTGGCAAATATTCATTTAGAGCTGTGATTGCAGTTATATCTCCCTGATATTTCTATATCCACATTATAATATCATCTCAGTCAAGAGTTGGGGTCCATATGTGTAAGGGCTGAACCTAGACACAAGCAAAAGACAGCATTTATCTCAGTAGTTTGTAGACTAACAAATGAATCAAAAATTACAGGGAGCAATATGGCTTGCCATTTTGTAGAACATAGATGACGTACCTCTTGCACAGAGATGATGTAGGTCATGCATTTCAAGTCTGCTAGAATTGAGACTTGATTTCTGGCTGGTGATGTTTCAGTCTTACACCAATTCCATGATGATATTGTCATACAGCATGGACATCTGTGAGAGGAGTGCTTGCAAATACAGAGATGCTCCTTTCTTTTCATGTCTTTTTCTGCATTTTCCTGCTGGTTTTGGCTGTGCAGTGATTATATGTCATCTTAATAGGAATGCCTTTTGAAAAAATATGTTTAAAAATAACATGAAAAAACACAGTGAAGCACCTTTTGTAAAGCAATAGGATATCACTGAAGACTGATGAATATGCTAGGGAATCTAACCAGAGGTTAATGCAATTTAATGTACATCTCTTATACTGACTATTATTATACCTTAGCTTCAGCCACCATCAGAAACAAGGTCAGTAACTGGTGCTGGAGGTCTAAAGGAAGGCTATAATACTAAACAAATGCATGCCTGCAAATACAAAATTTAGTCAAATTATACTTCTGTAATAACTTCTTTAAGGACTCTAGCACATTGCATTACTGAAATAATGCCATACAATTACTATGCTGTACTATTTTTCAGTACTGCCTTATTTCTTTACAATGCAGTTACTGCATGATTACTCTATAAAGCATTTTTAGAGTCCCAGAGAAGTTGGTTAAGGTTTCTCATGACATAGGCGAGTAGCATTCATTTTAGAAGATCGTTGTGTCTTACATCAAAAACTTTACAAGTCTTTGTAAGCCACCCAGCTGCTAGGAGGAGAATTTATTCATAGTGTAATTCTGGAAAATTTCCAAACTGGAAAGATTAGGGTGAAAAGTATATTGTATGCAAACATCCCCTGGTCATTTGAGATTTCCTTAATCCCCTGTGGTAAGCATTTGCATCCGTATTTTACTGATGCAAAAGCTGTCAGCGCAGAGAAATGAAGGTCTTTATTTTTATGTCTAGTCAGTGTTTTGGACACTTCTCAGCTGCCAGATTTCTTAGTCTGTGGTAACTGCAGCAGGAGGGCAATGCCGAGTTTCAATTCTTCGGGAATTCCTTGCAGCCTGCCACCCACCGAGGTGGGCTGGGGTCCCACCAGCGACAGTGGCACTGGTCCCACTGGCCCCGCTGAGGGCTGATCATGTGCCCAGGATGTGCTCGGTCAAACGGCAGCTCCTTGTGCTGGACAGCTCCTCTGCAGCACAGGGAAGGTCCCTTAGGCAGATCCAGTGTTTCAGATGGATAATTCAAAGGATATGAAGACATAACGATTTTTCAGTATTTTGATATTTGTTAACAAATATTTCATAATTAAAAAAAAAAAAAACACTGCTTAGCTGTTGTAGCACTGACACATTTTCAAGTGCTTAAATAAAGAATATAGCTGCTTAGCATTCTGCATATTGAGAGGGAAACCTGATTGGTAGAGGCCTTGAACAAGGTAATGTCAGACACAAACCAGAGGTGATCAGGCCGGGCCAGGACAGCAACATCTGAGGGCTAAATAGGGATTCAGACATCCTTGTTTTGGGGTTACTTTCATCATTCCATGTTTTGAGTTAGTTCACTAGAAACATAGAAAAACATGATTAAAATCAAAAGCATTTCTGGTGATGAAGTGTATGTCTACTCCCCTCCAGACTCAGAGCTGTTGAGATATGTTTTAATATGCCAATATAAACATCTTTCAAAAAGTTGTTTCATCCCCATCCACAGCAACTGCTGCTGTTTTGCATGGCATGTACAGACTTACTAATTACACTGATTTGCAGCCTTTGACATCCAGGTATGTTCCCCATTAAAGAGAGCATTGTAGGAGCAGTTTTGTCTTATGCTCATCAGGAGCTAAAATCCTTTTAGTGTTGTCTTAAAGTCCTGAAATCCAACACCACAACTATTTTACATACAAGAAGATGCAAAGCAGACAGACAAGAGGACTTGGCTGCAGTAAGGAGTTTATCTGGTAAACTTGATGCACTGAATATGGATCCATATCCTCATTGCTTCATCACCACCCTCACTGCTTCATCACCATCCTGTGATGTTTGGCCCCAAAGCTAAAGTGGCTTTTGCTGCAAACAGCCACACCGACAGCTCCTTGTAAGTAGGGCAAGAGTGGATTAGTGCAGGCATTTTACGGCAGAAGGCTCTGGAGTCTCACCTGCACAGCCACATGATTGCATTTCTGTACTGCTTTAATGCCCTCGAGCACTGTTTTGTCTTCCAGATTCTGAAGGACCTTACTCTTTTCTCCACCTACCAGGCAGGAGGTAGCAAAAGCAAGCAGAAATGGTGTGGGGAAGATGGTAGAAAAATGGAGTGTTGCTGCTACATCCCTTTCCTCACCCAGGAGCCTGTAGGACCCCTCTGCCTTTAAAAAACATGTTACAAAGGTCTCTATGATGGCCTGCTGCTCTCAGCATCCACAGCTCCTTATAGAAGGGGTGGTGCAGTTGGAAACTGTGGGATATTGAAGCCAGGCATTCTCTCTTCCAAGGATTTATGCATATCCTGGGATGTGCACAGACTGGAACTTGCTTCTACTGCTGGCTGTGCTGCTCAGCAGGACCCTTTTTCTCTGGGAGGAGCACACATTGTAGATGCTGCAGCTCTCCTGTGGAGCATCCCTGGCATGCTTTAGATGCTCAGCCCCATTTTTAGGCATTTGCATTTCTAGAAGTTCAATGCATTTTTTTTTCTCTTAAAAAAATAAAATTTGATTTCACACACAATTTTTGTAGTGTCATGTCACTGAAAAATTAAATTACTTCATATTTCAAAATACAGAGGAATAAAGAAACAATGGATTTCATATTTAATCTAAATATTTTTATATGAAAAAGTTTTGTCTACCAATAATTGATTAATTTTGTATTCGGGTTTGGATAATCTTCCTCAAATCGTGTTCTTGAAGTTGTTTATCTGAGCAATAAATTGCTTAAATAAATATAGACTGCTTTTTTCTCTTCATACATTTTCATTTTTCTCCATTTCTGTTAACAATTAACTCCACGCTGCTTTCCTGAGAAATGGCAGTATAAGTGGCAATCTGTAATTTAGGTGCATATCCTGGTATCCAGTTTCACACTCATTCTCCCCAACATACTCTCATAGTCCCCATCAATACTCCAGTTTATAAATTATTTGGACTGTTCTTAACACTCCGAGAAAGTTCTCTGAAAGAACTTGAGTGAAGAAGTGTATTGTCACAGATCTGACAAAGCTTGGATTCCTTGGCTGTTTCCAGTTCTGAAAGACCTGCCTATCTCACAAGAACAGGAATATTGATACTGATGTATGGGCCGGGATGTGCTGTGGTGGGTCACAAGAGAAGTCATAGCTCCTTAAAACAGATAGAAAAAAGCGTTTTACATCAGAACTTGCACTGTAAGTCCTCCTACTCGTCTGGTTCCCCTAAACCTGAGAAGGTGTCTATGCACAGGTGTGATGTGCACTTCTCTGCAGGCTGCAACTTGAGGTATGTAAAGCTATTACCTTTAGTATTATGAAATCTCTCAGCTTGAAGGTGAAAAACATAATGGCCTCCCCAGCCCATGGGAATGGGTGAAGCTCTAAGCTGCTTTATGAAAAGGAGCATGAAATACTACTGAAGGTCATTACCAGGACATGCAGTAATAGCCATGATTTATGTGGGACACTCAGATTATCAAGTGCATTGGCCACTAGTGGCATGAACACATAATGGAAAAAGGGGTATTATTTTACAATTTAGCTGCTTTTCCTGCCTCACTGGTGCTGCTTTTGTATTTCCTAGATTGAGTTTACGTCACTGCCTTTACCATAGTACTTGAAATCATGTACATGTTTGCCTTGGGGTAGATTCAGACTGGTGATGGGAGTGGTGATCTTGCATTATTGTTAGAAAAGGTGCTGAAACAGTACTCCACTGAGTGGAAAAGATGTCTTCTACCATTGTGGAGAACAAGAGGAATAAACACAGCACACCTAAGGAATTCTGTTGACTCTGTAGTTGAGCACTACTGAAAATGATTGCCCTTCACTTCAGCTCACTTTCAAGAGGAGTCCTTCCACTAGTGTGACTTCAGCTGTCCCATGCCTTCACCAAGCCTGTAACCAGCCATGGAGGGAGCTGTACTACCAGCACAGCGCAGCTTTGCTAATGCTGTGCTGATAATAACTGGCCTGCTCAATGAGTGTGCCTAGAATGGAAAGCATTTCATGAAATTGCTAGCACTGAAAGATAGCTTCCAAGAATTGGTAAACTGTCACATTTTTCAGGCTGGCTTGGTAGCATGCCTTATCTACGGACTGGCAATGCCATCTAGACAGTCTATCTTCTTATATTTCTGATTTCCTGCTCCAGTCATTTTGAGAGTATAATTATATGTTATCAGAAAGAAAATCTTCAGAAACTTTAAAGAATTTGTTGAGCTGGAAGCCATCCCTAAGGATAGGTAAATGTTCTGGGATGCTCATTTTGTTCCTAATTGGGCCTTGCTTCTCATTTAGATTCCTAATGTATAAAGCACAGATTGGTACTGAAGCATAGAAAGCACTGTTGACTAAACCTGGTTTCTAAGCTGAGTGACTTAAGTTGCAGACCTGACAAGAGTTTGATATGCAGTTGAACGTGCAATTGAGTTTTGCTACTTCTCATGCAATTGCAACTTTTTTGCTACATTAATAGATGAGAGTCAGCTGTGGTCAGAGCAACAGAAACCAGAAGGAAAAGGGGAGAGTGGGTGTTTAAAGGCTGAACGCTCAAGCAAAAATAAAAATAATAATAAAATAGTGATTTTCTCTCATTTCCTGCACATGTTTTTTTTTTCCTGACATAAATAGAAGCTTTCAAAGAGATGTTTACTTAAGCTATGGTTCAAAGGTTTGACTCTTTTGGGTGATGCGTATGTGCGAAAAACTACGGCTAGTAACTTGTAAAAACCGTGCATTTAAAAACCTACTTCCATGTATGGTTTCCTGAATTACATCTGACATCCAAGCAATACTGGGACAAATTCTAAGGCTCTCTTAACTTAGCTGATAAGGTATGGGGACCATTTCTTTTTTGTGCTTTGTGCTGTGCCACATAGATAAAACTGAGGTTACATGGGGCATACATGGGAAAAAAGCAGAACCATTCCTTGAAGGATCCAAGAAGTGATACCATTTTTGTATGAGTGTGTTATCCAAATTCTTGGCCAACTGAGCACTTTTAGAGATGATCGTGGAAATATTTTTGTTTATTTAGTTAGAGAAATCTGTGTAACATGTAGCTCTGCTTAATCCGAAAACAACAGAGAACTAAAACAGCCAAACACAGAGGGTTTCTAATAGCTGGGAGAGTTGCAGTGGAAGTGCTTAGCAGCAGGAGCTGGGTAACCTACATTCCAACAAGAGGAAGTTTTAGATTAAAGGAGTTCTGATAAACAGGATTTTACTGTGCTTCTCCAGCCGACTACAAATAGAGTCAGCACTAATGATGACATTAATTATTTAGCATAGTTTTTTTTTCTTGATATTCTTCTGTTTTCCATTCACTGCCTGTGAATCCAGAAACATATTTTTAACTTAGATAATAACTAAGGAGGGAAGAGCACGGAAGCAGTAGGACCCCTGTAACTTAAAGCAGTATCTTATCTGTTGCACATGCTGGCTTTTCTGATGAACGCGTAATGCTTTGTAGTCAAGCTTTTTAGAGGAATGCTGTTGTCATCTTTCCTTCCCATAAAAGCCCCTCTGCTCCCGACACATTAATTGCATAGTTGCCTAAACGACGCACTGCAGAGCGTTAATGTATCAGTCTGAGCGACAACAGACTCTTCGTTTCACAGCGCTTTTGCCCTTGATTGTGAATGTAGCGAAGCACGTACCTTAAAAATAAGTGGAGATTCAAGGGGAAGCGCTACACTTAGCCTCCTGCGTAAGGCTTGCGGATCAGGGATCTTTCGACAGTAACTCATACTCTTTCCCTGGAAACAATAAGCAGCTCAATTAGTGAACTAGTTAATAAGTGCTTGGTTGAGGAAGACAGCAGCAGCATTTCTGTGCTGCTGGAAGCAGAGTGTTCGGTGTCCACCTGGTGTAAAGAGAAGACCAAAAAAAAAAAAAAAAAAAAAAAAAAAAGAAAAAAAAAAAAAAA
>JACDJE010002438.1:4331605-4372882 GCA_016647715.1 Pavo muticus
CCCCCGCCTCTCTCTGCCCGTCTCCCGCCCGCACGTTGCCGCACGCCCCGGCTGCTCCTGCTCTTCTCGACTCTGGATGGCGCCCGCCGGCACCGGCCCCGACGGCCGCGCAGGGGCGGCGGTGCCTTCCTGACCCGCGGGGCGAAACGGGGACCAGAGGGACCGCCGCTCCCCCCGCCCTATTGGCTCTCACCCTCTCTTTGTTCGGGGCCGCGGCTGAATCCTGCGGCGGTGCTGGCGAGGCGGAGCTGTCCCGGGTGCTGTCCCCCGGCTCCCCGGAGTCCCGCCGCGTCCCGCGGTGTCCCCGTGCCACCTAGCAGGACATGCCCGTGTGGAGCACGAAGCGGTGCGGAGCCTCTCGGCTGCAGGTGGTGACCCCAAAGCTCTCTTTTTTTTAACTTTCTTTTTTTAGATAAAGTCTATCAAGTTTAGCTATTTTTGGTACTGTTCCTCTTCCCCCAGTGAAAAACCTTTGCTAGGAAGTACTAATTGTCATGAGCAAGAAAAGTAAAGCTACAGGACGTCACTGCAAACAGGGAATATGCCCCAGATAAAAGCTCTTCTGAAGGCTGTCCTGTTTTCTCCTGTAGAGAGGATGACACACTACTGCCTGAGTTTTGATGTTTTGCCTGAAAAAGTCAAAGTTAGCAGGCTGTGAACACTACACTGAAATGAATGGATACAGGAAACAGTGCCAGTTGCAGTGTATTAGGGCACAGCTATGCTAACTCCAAGTATTTATCTGAGCAGTAAATATCCCCTAACCAATCACTGTCACAGTTCCAAGGGGTTGACACAAGTTTCAGCTTGTCAAGTGAAGCTGATACTTCGGCTGCATTATTTCTTCTTCTGATTCTAGGAACTCTAATTTATAGAGCACATTAGCTAACAGTCTTTTAATTATTGGTTTGTGTTAAAGCCAATAATCATGATACTGGATAACTTTTTAGAAATGTCGAAGCAGGTTTTGTGTGGTAACAGGTGAAAATGGGTCAGATGCTGAATTCCAGACTCTAGTGCACAACTGCCACTATTTCAACTTTGAATTCTATTTTCATAATCATGCTAACAAACAGTGACCTGAGCACAAGTGAAAACGGCAGACCTGCAGAAGCTTTCATGCTTCTGGTATGTGTGTAGTCTTGACTTGCTGCTCCTCATCTTTAGTGTGCTGTAACATCCAGTGGTAAAGAGTGTTTTACGCTGTTACAGGGCAAATATTAAAATATGAAGCAAAGGGAGAGCTCCCACACTCAGTGCCTTTAAATCTGCTTGTACATAAGTTGCTCTCTGCAGACTTCTTTATGTTTGTAAATGTTTGAGGAAAAACAACTTTTCTAGGGGTTTACAAACTTAGCCTAGCCTTACCTACCCTGCGCTTGGCCAAGAGAAAAATGTGGCCAATTATCCACACAGTGGAGAAAAGGTCCTTTGTTATGACATAAAATTGTAAGTGTTGATTTTCTTTCTAAGAAAAGTCAGAAATGAGGGTCTTTTAGTAGTACTTTTTTTGCTGCTTTGTTTATTGCTCTGTTCTGCTAGAATAAGGTGAAAGTTGAATTTCTTAAAAAAAAAACCGCACAAAACAGATGAAAAACTTTCTAAATAATAACTTGGTAAATGGCAGCTATTTGCAGAACAAACAGCTGGATGCCACTGGCATTCTAGAAAGTGTTTCTCTGACCACTATCAATGAGAATGTGCACGTGAAGAGTTTGTCTTTTTATTCTTTCAAACACACTGTAACCGCTTTACAACCAGGTAGTTACTATACTTGCTATAGGGAGAAATGCATGTGTTCATTTATTTTGGTTTTTTGTTATTTTATGTTGTTATTATATATTTTGCTATTTTGTTTTTCTTTCATATATAACCACTGTATACATTCTTAAAGCAAACAAAAAGGAAATACACATTCCTGTGAATTTATGCTGGCAAAATTCCTCTAACTTGTGGCATGTCCAGTATAAAACCTATTGGTTTTGACTATTATGAAATCTTATTTATTTATCATATATTCCTATGTCTTTTTTTGATGGTATCTAGTGCAAAGGTGTTGTTTAACAACTAGTTCTCCTGGAGGTTCATCAAGAAAATGTTCATTAGGCTCACAAATTACCACATCTTCACGAGAATGAATATGGACTGCACTATTCCGCAGTTCTGATTATTTAATAGATTGTGAGAAAAATCCTTTTAGAGAGTTACAACTAAAGCACTTGCCTTTAACAGTTCTCCAGTATCTATTTTGTTATTTATAGCAAGAATACTTTTAAATGATGCTTTAAAATGTGTAAGTACATACATGTATTTACACAGACACACAGATACCTCTGGACACATGTATACAAAGAAACTGGTTCTTGTTTTATGTTTAAATGGAGCGGTATCATAGTAAGGAAATGAAATTACCTCTCACACCCCCACTCCTCAAGGAGGTGAGCTCTACAGATTATTTATACAATTTAATGTATCTTATTAGGCACATTATATACAATCTGTACTTAAAAACAAATTGAGACAATGTCTTACAGAACATCTAGGAATGCATAGCAGTAGAAGTAGGTATTATTCTCTATTTAATAGCATTATTTTTCCTCTTCTATTTTATTTTCTATGATTTTAGTCACGTTTTTGTCCTTGGTATGAATTATAAGTTAGTTTTTCTGTTTTAGCAATTTGCTTCATTCTCCGTATACCTGGATGCTCTGCTTTAGGAGTTTCTTGGGGGCAGAAAGCAAGTTCAAGCAAGCAGAACAAACAACATTCTTTGAATAGCTAAGTGTCCGTGTGTATTTATGCTAAAAAACAAAACAAAACAAACAAACAAACAAAAAAAAAACACCCAAAACAATAGAACCCATGTGCTGTGCTGGGAAACACAGAGAGAGAATTTCCATATATGCAAATTGAGAATTGAAGACACTGAGTGTGATTCCAGCGTACAAAGACATAGACTAGTAATTAATTTTCATGCACGTAATTTTTAGGTATATGAAAGCCAGCAAACTATTGAGTATAAATATCTCACCTTGAAGCATTAACATTAAATGTCCACTGGATATCACATTCCAAGCATATACTTGCTCAGAGATTCTATTCAGTTTTACACTGCTTGCAAAAAGTGTGTTAAAAACACTTAAACAGTTGGATATTCACAGCTTTTGCTAAATCACTATNNATATTTTGTCATTTAGAAAATAAATATTTAACACTGAGCAGGAAATAAACTTCTTAATTTCTCAAAGACCTGATGAAAAATAAATGCAGCTGATTGCCAAAATATCCGCAGGCTAATTTTGTGCAAAAGCGGAAATGGATATTTTATGCTTTTCTCTCTTTCTTTTTTTCTTTTCGTTTTGATATATGTGTATAAAATGACCAGAAGTTAAAAAGCTCTGACTAATGATTTAATGAAATCCATTCTAAATTTTTGGTCTTTAAAGAAAATTGCTGGATATGTGGGTTCTTATGGTGTTTTCTCCAAGGTTTTGAAACATGGCAGAGTATTGGCAGAATTCAGTGCAGCGGCCTCCCCACATTCTGTGCAGACTTGATAGCCTGCGGTACTGATTTTGAAAAACAAGCTTGCTTTCTGAGATAAATGGTTAAAAGTAGACCAAGCAAAAGCAGAGTTGCCATTCACTGATAACACTAAAAAGGCACACTTTGACAGCTCCCGTTAACTTCTTAGAAATCAACACAGAGAACACAGAGAAACTAAATATGAAATGGATGACTGAGGATATGTCACTTCTTAGTTATTTTCCAGCGTAAAACAACAAGTAAGCCACCTCATTTGCAATACCTTTTTATAGAGCTAGCAATTAAAGTTAATTATAGGGAATGAGAGGGAATCAGGTATCCCTGATGTGGTGGAAAGCTTTGTCAGGGTTTGTTTCTGATAAAATGTGATATGAGATAAAAATGGACAGAATAAACTAAGAAAGGGCAGCAAGAATGTGAGAGAGACAAAACGATTGTGAAACGAAATTTCATGAAAAATTAATGAAATAGAAAGAGTGTGCTGAGGACAGAGGGAGGAAACCAGCTTGGTTCTTCATCATCCTGCAATGCCAAAGTAATAAATGAGAGTGTTTCATCTCGGCGAGGTTCAGGGACACAACTCTTTCCACACAACAGGATTGTGTCGTGCTTCAAGATGTGTTCCGCTTATCTCATTCCCTGGAAGCTCGAGAGGAAGGGACTGGATTTAGTGATAAAATTAAATTGATTAAACCTTTATCCATCATCTCATTTGGTACCTTTCTTTTTTCTTTTCTTTTTTACTATTACCTCCAATTTCTAGTGATCCATGTAATGACAGCAATTTAAGATAGCATCAAGGACATTAGCTACAATGACTGAACTTAAATTTAGAATAAAAATATGGGATTCATGAGTCCATACCTAAATAGCAGACAATTAGGTTATAGCGCAGCTGTATCTTCCTGGCAACAGCACATAAGAGTGAGAACAATAAAACGGTGCATTTTACTTTAAGACAGAACAAAATATTTCAACTTTACATCCAAGAGTTAATTATGTAAGCAGAAAAAGCAGTAACACAAATGTTGACCAGATCATAAATGAACAGCCACAATTATAGCCATTTTTGCCTTTCTGAACACAGAAATTTAGTCAGAGGTTTTGCTTTCTTCAGTAATGATGCACGGGCACTGAAAGGTAGTGGCGATGTGTATAGTGTTGGAAATTGCTTCAACATGCTTTAAAATTTTGTAGCTTTTCTGTGATTTGGATAGTGAAATTCTCCCATAAGGTGATTCTTTACAGCTTTGCTTACAAATTCCTGTTTAAGAGATATTAACAGAGTTTTGAAAATACTTAATGGCAGCCCTTTATGAAGAGCTACCCTACAAATGGAAAACCCCGCACTAAAAATTAAAGGTCACATGAAATTGCCTTGTGAAATATCAGAGGTACCAAAGGTCTGTGGAAACATTTTCTTAGGTTCTTTCAATTCTCTTCAGGTTAGCGAGTTGCATTAAAAAGGCAAGCCTTAGAATATCTGTCTGATCTCCATTAATTGTACTACTTTTGAATTACTGCTGTCCAATATTGCCTAGGTTTTGCAAGTAGTAATGAACCTGAATTGATCCCTGTGTTCACTGCTAACTATCTCTACAACCTTTCAGGCAGTTTACCGTTTTTTCCCATGTAAACTATTAGTTATCCAGACAAAAAAGCTGATATGCATCAGTAGATAGATTATTCTCAAGGCGTTTGTGATGAACTTGACATTTATTTGTGTGTAAAACTGCCTGGTTTGCCTGCAAATCATGTAAGTTCCAGCAGTGCTTACATTTCTTCTCTGACTTTTGTTTCCTGGTGCATGAATTTTAAACGAAGCAGCCAACCCAGAGGTGTTCTAACAGCATGTTGTGCTATGTAATATATTACAAAGACCACTTTGTTAACTGGTAGAAACAGCTTGTCAGCTCATACTAATAGGCAGCCCTCCCTGAGTCATAAAATAACCAAATTTAATGCCTGAACAGAAAGCATTTAAATGGACAGTGTTATCATTGTTGTTCAGTTGGTCTCAGATTTCTTGCTTCTTAAAATGGATTTGAAATATGAAGGTGCATTTTAGGGCTCTGAGTTAACAACGCCTGTTCGAGATGAAGGACTGGTTGTTGCTGTGGATGGTTTGATGGAAATCTCTGATAACCAAAGTGTGGTAATGAGGGAAGCACAGAGCAGGGCAGCGTGCGTGAAGAACAGGGTGGCTAATATTGAGGATGTTATGGTGTCATTAGTGAATGAAAGATATGTTCTTGCAGAGTGCTTTCTGCCTCATCTGGCTGTTCTGGCTCAAAAACATATACTAGAAACATTGAGGATTCAGAGACATATGGCAAAGGGATTAGAGATGTGTAAAACTTAAGCAGAAGAAAATTGATGAGATTTATATTGTTTACTTTGGAGATAAACATAAGAAGGAATACAGCAAAACCATATTAATGAAGGAAAGATTACAAAGAAAGTAAACTGGCTACTCTGATTTATTCCTGATTTATTTCTTTACAAAGACAAAAGCCTTTAAGGAAGCTGAATTTCAGCACATTTCAAAGGAGAAAAGGACTTTTTTCTGAGACAGCACATAGCTGGCCTGTGGGACGCACTGCTTCCAGGTATGAAAAAACAAAACTTACATATGTGTAAGGAGAGGAGGCACTTGATTAGCTCAGTTGAGAATAAAGATAAAAAGTTTGCTGCTCACTTCAGCGAATGCAGGTTTGGGCTTTATTTTGGATATATCGGGAAGGATTTGTTAGTTTGTTTTTTAATATGAGTTATGAATCCTCTTTTTCAGGAAGCTATCTGACATGGTTTAAGGGGAAAGGTGGTTTGTAGGGGGTTTATACCATCGTGGTCACTACTGGGCTGGCACTGAGCGGCCGCCTTTGTGCCTTCCAACACTGTGGAGCACTGCTGGAGGGAAGGAGATGTATTTCCTTGCTTTTCCTGATGACTTATTCAGTCCTCGCCCTTTCTGTTACCACTCATCTCCCTGTATGTAAAGACAGACCAAAATTCCCAATCTCCTTGATGACGTGGAGAGTTTAGAAGGATGACAAATATTTATATCCCTCTCTCCTTCTTATTCCCTTGGAAAAAGGAACAAAGCAGTGGGATATTGACTATGAGCCGTGTAACCACACGATGATTTGTTAAGCAGAAGAAACTAGTTACTGACGTGACTGTGAGAGCATTGCTGCGAGATGAATGCTGTGCACAGGAGATGGCTCCCACAGACAGTGGTTGTCTTTGTGCCAGTGTGGGATGGAGCTGTACCAACCATCGCATCCCATGGTGCAGCCATGCCACATGTGAGTGCTGTTTCTGAAGCCTACCATATGTGGCGGTGGTGCTTCATGTGCATTTTGGGAAGCAGTGAGCAATAGGCAGATCTCAGTGACGTACTTCTTGAGAAATGGTGCTTTTCATATTTTTTTCCCCATTTTTACATCAACCTTAGGAGGTGCTCAAAGTCATTAGCAGAGTCACCTCATTACCTGCCTGCTAATGAAACATCAGCATGAAGAGTCAATATTGCTGAGAAGTGTAGGGTGAAATAAGTAGTATTTGACTTACATTTTATCTCCATCTCCATAGAGATATTTACACACAACTAATTTTATGCGACTGCCTGCATCTTAACATGTGCAATGGCTACTTGTTCCTTAAATAGCAGGGTTTAACAAAATGATGACCAACTCTTAATAATGCTTACCTTTGTGTGAGGCCCAATGCTGCTGCCCTTGCTTCCAGTAAAATTACAAGTGAAACTTCTCCACGTGAGTCAGGGGGCAGAACTGTGCTGCTATATATATGTGTATTTGCGCTGAAACATTTTTGTACAAAATAGGGACTTTTGTGGCCTTCTCTGTCTATCTGTGTCAAAACAATGAGCATATTAAACACCAAGTTCTGTTACATAATGTATCTCAAAGCCTGTAGAATCCCCCGAAAATATTTTCTTTAGGAATTTTTATATTAAGCTGAAAAATTTTGTTCAGAGATTTAAAGATAAAATCCATTTCTAGCATGTGTATATTTATGCAGATCCATCCATACATTCATGCTGTGTGAATTTGCAATTTGGAATACATAGGCATATATGTAAACATTCTCGTAAGATTTCTGTATTATCTCCATCTGTGTAATACCAACAGTCTTATAGACAAATCACAAAGACACAGCTGCGTAACAATTACAAGATTATTTTTTGTTAATTGTGAAATAAGTAAGTGAAAGAACTTCCCTATAATCCAGACTTTTCGGGATATATCTATGTTCTATTTTTGTACGTACGTCTTCTGAGTGGCTGAGTTATTCAGAACGGCAAAGACAGAGACACTTGTGCAGGAGCCTGTAATATTCATGTCAGGAAACCCCAAACGTTCATCAAAAAAGGCGGATTTGGTCTGAAGTTTGCTTTTGTGCTGATCTTTCTCCAGCTGATTTCCATGGAAAAACTGTCATAGCTGGGAACAGAAGCCACATTGAGCTGGTGCTCTTTGTCACATCCATGCCAGCAGACATGACACACAGTGCCAGACAAAAATGCCTACGGATCCTTCAGCAATATTTAACTTAAATTAACGTTCATTAGCTGATTTCCAGGCTGTAATCTTGCCTCCCTCATGCCAATCATGAATTGCTGTTTATGCGCTCACATGAATGGCAATTTTGGGCAGTGAGGGGCAGAGCCGCAGTGGTCTGCGTTGTCTCCATTATTGAGCAGCGCAGATCATAATTAAACTGGAGCTCAGCTCTTGTT
Organism: Pavo muticus; assembly: GCA_016647715.1. Classification (NCBI taxonomy): domain Eukaryota; kingdom Metazoa; phylum Chordata; class Aves; order Galliformes; family Phasianidae; genus Pavo; species Pavo muticus. The sequence continues at coordinate 4,339,914 of JACDJE010002438.1, forward strand.
GCTCATGGATGGAGGAGTTTAAAAGATGCAGTACGAAGAGAGGCAGTTTTCTGCTATCACTGACAGCAGGTCTCCTCCAGCTGCAACTGCTGCAAAGAGTATTGATTGATCTGTGTTTATCATTTATTTATGCTAAAGCATCTGATGCGCGTCTGTAAAATCTGTTATTTCTAAAATCAAGATATTTGGCCTGTTTTCAAACTATATTCACAAAAACCGGCTTTTGCAAATGTATGGCAGAGGTTTGCTTTACCCAGCACTGTGCCCACAAGAAGCACTTTTTGTGCGCTCAGCTGAAATCCATGAGCACAAGTCATTTGATGATCCTTTTTTTTTTTAAAGAAATAAAAGTTTCACTGTGCAAACGCTTTAGATTTTGTATGCAGGCAGGAAGAGGGAATATACAGTGTTCAAGCATAAACTTAAAGCATTTCTAGCCTTCAGAACAAGTCAAAAGCAAGTGTTACTGGGATAACTTCTACCCTGACTATAATACTTTAGTTCTGCATGTTTGATTTTTTTTTTAAAGAAGAATTTTTCAGTTCCTGCATGTTAAAATATGAAGTGTAAGTTGTAAGGTAGAAACAGGCAGTACAACACAACAGTATCCCAATTCCCACAAGATGGTTATTAGGTGTCAAAGAATAAATGGGGGGAATTTTAAAAAAATGTACACTGGTTTTGCTTAGTCTGAAATGAAACAGCCCTTGGCAGTTGAGCAGTGTGATTTGCAATAGATGCAGCTTAACAGGACACTGCTTTTTAGATTTGCCAGCATAGGTACAATTTTAAGCAGGTGGTACACTGCTAAAATGGTTCAAGGTTTGAAACCGCAGACAAAAGTTTTCCTGAAGGTCAGTTCTTAAGTTTAGTCTTTCATGATGCAAGACACATTGAACTAATTTTTGCCCTTCCCTTTGGATAACCCCAACTCACCCTTGCCAGCAAGAACTCTCATTGCCTAGAGCCACCCAAATGCACCCGTCGTGGCACCACATCGCTCAGCCCTGCCACAGTGGGACCTTGCTATGCCATGGCCCGACCGCACGCATATCCACCCCATGGGGCTAGTGGGCAGACAGAGCTGTTCCTGCCACCATAAGCCTGCAGGGTTTTTCGCTTGACTTCTCCCTGGCTGCCCAGAGCCCCCTCTGTTTACTTTATTTTTGAATGTACTGTCTGCTTTTACTTTATTTTTTGTTGTTTTTTTTTTAACTTTTTACTTTATTTTTAGATATAGATAAATGCATGGGAATGGATTTTTCATAAATATGATCTAAATTTCATAGCTCTTATTTCCACTAAAAATCTTAATTACAATGCCTACAGTGTAGTTCATCAATTTGGGAAGTGCATGTCCTCCTTGGAAGACCAGGAGATTTTTTCATTTAAGCTGAGACCACTGTAAATTGACTGTACTATTTAACCGTAAGATAAATCTTTGACTAAAATATGGAAGATAATTCTAAGTTTTTTAAAAAAGCTGAATAAAAAGCCAAAAACCCTGTTTTCTGAATCTAGAAAAGTAATTCTAAAAGTTAAAACAATTTTTAGTAAAAAAAAATCTATTCCCCATGCAACATTACTTTAACTTTGCCTCATAAAACTCCAAGCCACCATCAAGAATCTCTAAAAAGAAATGAAAGCAAGAAGCAACAAATTACAGATTATTTTGTCTTATAGTGTGCTTTTTATAAGGGGACTGTGAATTAAACACTGTAGAAACATCTCCGTCTTTTATATTAATGATTAAGATAACTGCAAAGGCTACAAAAAGCCACTCTTAAATTAATACTGAATGTTTGCTACCATGAAGATCCATGTGTTTATCACATTTGCACTTTCTGAATTTGATTTATTTTTCACTGAAACACTTCCACTTCTTGTCATTATCTCCTCACGTGTATCCTCACTTTATTCATACAAATTATAGAAATGAATGTATATGGGAGATTGGTGATTGGATCAGACTAATATCGCACAAAAGGTTTCTGGGGTAGCGTGTGGCAAAATCACTTCCTCAGTCAGGCCATCACGCTCAGAAAAGCAGTAAAGAGTGAGTAATAAGATGTGCATACAGATACACAGGTGCATAAATTTTCTGTGGAATCAGAAAAGAAACAAGAAACTGTTATTGTTTCCCTAAAATTTTTCCACATGTAAAGAAGTTCCTAATGCACACCATTGTTGAAACATATTACTTAAGACCTGGTCTAAGTCTGTTTTACCTCATCTAAACTGATCTTAGCACTTGCTGGTCTGAATAAATGTTTCTGTGACACTGGCATGTAAAGCTGCTGCCCGTGCTGTTTAGACAAAAATGGGAGATAGCAAGAAATCAAGATATGGAGCTAAGATTAATTTTCTAATCGTGATGATAGCAAAAGCAATGTTTGTAGGCTGTAGTTTGGAAGCAGTGGTTTGTTAATCTCGGTATTAACTCATTTGTCTTCTGTTAATTTGCCCTGGGCTCTGTTGTGAATGTTGGTGTGGGGCAAGTACCTGCCTGCAGCCCACAACAACACACAAAATTCCATCTGCCATTTCCCTGCGCTCCAGCAGGTATCCATGAATTTATGCACTGAAGAACAGCTGTGGATGATTCACTGAAACTTGCACAGCAAAAAAGAGACTCATCAGTGATCACTTATGATCCTTATGGATCCCTTCCAACTCAGGACAATCTATGAGTCTATGATCACCAGCACAGTCCAGGCATAAGCATGAGGCGCAGGCATGAGATGGGACATCATCAACACATCAGTGACCAAAATCATGGTGTGAGGGTAATAGCAACACAGCCCCTGACTGAGTGGGAACCTGGAGTCTGTCAGTCCTGCCTAACAGCTTGTCTCTGCTGAATGTTTACAGTATATTACATAATTTTCCCTGCAACAGCTTGTTTCAGAAACTTTTCCCAGTAATGTAGATTGTAGAATTTTGTTTTGACTGCTTTAGTGCATATTCATTAGATAAAAGCCCAGACAATTACTGTGATAGTTTCACTAGCAGGTGGAACATGTTTTGGGATTTGATGGGCATGGGATTTGTTGGAATAATCTCAGAGAAATTTGGAGGATTATTTTTATGATGGGAGGGTTGTATGAAAAGTGAGAATGTAAGCAGATTGGAAGGTGATTTCATTATGTTTTTACATTAGTTTGCTTTTACCATTTTAAATCTAGAATAAGTTCATACTTTGAACAAATAAATGTCTCTTAGGGCAAGCAGTGAACCACACAGATAAATGCTGCCGAAATAATATAGCTTAAAATTTCATAAATAGTATGCAGTGGTATTTCTAAAGGGATATGATTTCATTGTGTTCATTTTCCAAAGCAGTAAAAAGAGCTAGGAAAAATGTTTTCTGTCTTCACTTCTACAATGATCATTGTCATTTATTATGTACATTAAGGTTATAGCTTAATTTTTGTCGAGTAGGTAATAACACAGAAAATATACAAGCATCGACACTGCTTGTTGTGAATTTGCGATCAAAAGCACCATTTCCTTTTTTTATTTCTTTTAGAAAAGAAAGAAAGATTGAGAGCAGAGTCAAGATGAAGAGAATAGGAGCCCGATCCTGCTTTGTCACGTGGGAATCCCTCTTTCAGGAGGACTGGGCCCTACTGCTTATGGGGACCTTCATCCCATGGGTGGCCATTCTCCCATGGGTGGTCACATTGTCTTCATTGATCTCAGTGGTAATTTTTATAGGGGTTAGGGTCATGACAACTGGCACTGACAGTAATACATCACTGCCAAATTAGAATTTCTAAAAGAAAGCAAGAAAGTTAAAATTGCACATTCAGGAAAGCACTTTATTTACTTCCTACATTACAGCAACAGAATTTAATATTACAGGAGGTTTAAAAATACATTTGCATAACACAGAAGTTATCAGTCTAGACTCCCCATCTGTTGAATGCCTCGTTAGTAAGTAGCTGTAGCACTTCGGTATTTTACTTAAACCTCATGTAAAAAATGGTAATAATTTCTCTACGCTATTCTGCTACTAATGAAACTTCAAAGCCATGAATGCATATGTTTATATTCAATTTCTATTTATATACTTAAACACAGACACTAGTACTAAGCATATTAATGTGCCAATATGTGCTCCAGCAATGCGTACATTAACTTACATGCATATTCATATAAAGGGCTGAGCTAGATGGAAGCTTTGTCCTAAGCTTCATACAGACCTCGAATCAAACCCTTAGTTTTTAATAAATATTGGGCCAAATTTCCGGGAATTCATTTGGTTCATTTTTACTTTTGTGTTTGTTCTCTCTTAAGCATAAGTTTTGCATACAAGTGTTCCCCTGCTGACTCTGTAGTGCTTCCACACTCTCTTGTCCATTCTCCTTTGTCTCTCTTGTTTTCAGTGTGTTTTAATCATGCATTGTAATCCCCTATGCCGTTATAACTGATTAATTAGCAGCCCCTCCGATTCAGGCTCTGAATCGTTCTCTTATGCTCAGATCATTTATAACCTTAGCTGAAAAGACAAGATTGAACGTCTCCCTTGCAATTCATCTCTTTGCTTTGTGTAACTACCATGATTATTGTTTATTCTTTATTATGAGTGGGTTTTTGTAAGGATGAAATGTTAACTCTCTGTTATCTTGGCTCTTAACCTGCAATTAAATCCCATCAGATAGGATGATGGGAAATAATGGAAAGTCAGAGAATCCACCACTCATGTTTCTTTGTAGGTTTGGGGACTTCAAATGTCCTTTTTTTTTTCCCAAAGACCAGCTTGAAGAAACTGCAACTAGAAGAATTGAATGACAAATCAATTATTTTGCAGAGCTTTCATTTGCTTATAATCTCAAATTTTCTTTACAGATATGTGGGATAGAAGCATGCATTTATTTGTAATGTGTGATGTGTGAAAAGTAAATAAATCTGACATTTTCCTTGAACATTAGGATGCCAAAATCTATGGTTTTCAGAAAATCATGTGGCAGGACCTGCTTGTGTACCAGTAGCCTTGGCTGCAGCAGTTGCAGAGCTGGACAGCCCAGGGAAAGCGCTGTGTCCCAGGAGGATAGGCTGGGCAGGAGCTGGGGGTTCAGGTAACACACCCAAGGGGACAGAGGGCAGTGGCAACAAAGCTGAAACTCGTGTCCTTAACAAAGAGATTGCAGGCTGCAGGACTTCTTGTGGCAGAGAAGATCTGTCCTCCTCAGAAGTTCATATCTGAACTTCCCTCAACTCTTTGTCCAGATTTCCTTGTGAAGTCCAATGCTCAGAGCTTGTGCAGGAAGCATTTTTCTCCATTACGTTTGCCCTATGCATATTTTTTGAAGCAGATGGGGTTAAGATATCAAGAGATTGAAGGGGGATCAAATACCCATTTGCCATTATCTATTTCAAGCATGAATCCATGAGAGCACAGCATGAAGGAACAGCAGAGGCAAGGCAGTGTTTTTCGGGACAGATTGAATAGTGAAGGATAAAATATTTCTTTGCTCCTCCCATCTACTGTCCCAGTCACCCTGTCAAGCACCAGCTAGCAGCACAAAGAAGATTTATTTCTCTGAAAGGAACTAGCTGTCTCCGAGTGTCACACAATTTATGCAGCAATTGCTTGTTTACATTCTGCTGCAGTTAATGCCCATGTGGACTTCTCAGTCCAAAGATCTGCATTCTCTTCAGCCCAAACTGAGCCAAAGAGAGATACTGATGTCCTGAACGTAAAATCATAGAATATCCTGAGGGAAGGAACCCACAAAGATCACCAAGCCCAACCCCCAGCTCCACACAGCACTGTCTGAAAATCAGACTATACGTCTGAGAGCTTTGCTCTCCATCAGAAGAGGGGTGGCCAGCAGGGACAATGTGGTGATCATCCCTCTCTACTCTGCCCTCGTGAGGCCCTATCTGGAGTACTCCATCTAGGTCTGGGGCCCCCAGTACAGGAAAGGTGTGGAGCTGTTGGTGCAGGTCCAGAGGAGGGCCACTAAGATTCTCAGAGGGCTAGAGCAGCTCTCCTATGAAGACAGGCTGAGGGAGCTGGGCTTGTTCAGCCTGGGGGAGAGAAGGCTGAGAGGAGACCTCATTGCAGCCTTTCAGTATTTAAAAAGGGATTATGAACAGGAAGGGAATCAACTTTTTACTCAGGTAGATAGTGACAGAACAAGGGGGAATGGTTTTAAGCTCAAGGAGGGAAGGTTAAGATTGAATGTCAGGGGGAAGCTCTTTACAGAGAGAGTGGTGAAGTGCTGGCACAGCCTGCCCAGACAGGCTGTGGATCCCATCCCTGGAGGTGTTCAAGACCAGGTTGGACGGAGCCCTGGGCAACCTGGTCTAGTACCAGATCTGGAGGTTGGTGGCCCTGACTGTGTCAGGGAAGTTGGAACTTGATGATCCTTGGGGTCCCTTCCAACCCACACCATTCTATGATTCTATAGATATTTGTATAATATAAATTTAAGAAGAAAGAAAACAGCATCTGATTTTTTATTTATTTATTTTTTTCCTTTCTCAGCTCTATGTGATTACCCATGAGCTTTTAGGGAACTATATTAAAAAACATATTTTCAAACATGAATAAGAAAAAGCATGTGCATAGAGATTCATCTCAACTAGAATGAGAAATTTGAGGTGCCTTTCTGGAGCTGTGATTCCAATTTGCTGGCTTCCCAAAGAGCACAGAACAAGTGTGTCTGTGACCAATGGAGCCCATGAAGCATTTTAAGACTGTCTCTAGCACTCGTTTCATTCTCCAGGAAGAACTAATTTGAAATATTCCAGCATACCTTTCTGGAGATACGGCACATTTCTCTCCTGATTGCCTCCGTTTGCTGTTTGTTTTTGTAGAGATCTCCTCACTTTCAGATATTTAATCACTTACAGCCTCATAGTGCCTAGATGCACACTTCTCTTCTCAGCCTCTGCTATGTTGGTCGGTCCCCTCAGCCGCTGTCATAGAATCATAGAATCCTTAGAGTTGGAAGGCCATCTTTAAAGGCCATCTAGACCAACTCCCCTGCAATGAACAGGGACATGCACAGCTAGATCAGGTTGCCCAGGGCCTGATACAGCTTCAACTTGAGAGTATCCAGGGACAGGGCATCAACCACATCTCTGGGCAACCTGTTCCAGTGACTCACTACCCTCACTGTAAAAGACTTTTCCCTTATATCTAACCTAAATCTATACTCTTTGAGCTTGAAGTCATTTCCCTTTGTTCTATTACCACAGATCCTGCTAAAGAGTCCTCTCCTGTAGCTTCCATTTAGCTATTGAAAGGCCACTATCAGGTCACCTCAGAGCCTTCTCTTCTCCAGGCTGAACAGCCCCAGCTCTCTCAGCCTGTCCTCGTAGGAGAGGTGTTCCATCCTTTGGATCATTTTTGTCTCTTTCCTCTGGACATATTCCAGCAGGTCTGTGTTTCTGCTGTACTGAGGACTCCAAATCTGAATGCAGTACTCCAGGTGAGGCCTCACCAGCACAGAGAGACAGAATCACCTCCCTTGACCTACTGGCCACACTTCATATGATGCAGTCCAGAATACCATTGGCTTTCTGGGCTACAAGGGTACATTGCTAGCTCATGTCCAGCTTCCCATCCACCAGTAACCCCAGATCTTTTTCAGCAGGACTGCATTCAATCTTTAATCCCCCAGTTTGTGTTGGTAGTGAGGTTTGCCTTGACCCAGGTGCAAGAGCTTGCATTTAGATTTGTTGAACCTCATAAGGTTCACCTGGGCCCACTGCTCAAGCCTGTCTAGGTCCGTCTGGATGGCATCCCATCCCTGTGGTGTCTTTGGGCACCAGCGTATCAGGAAGGATCTGTTGACTGATGCAACTCGGTTAGGCTAAATTTGAGGGCAACAAAACATTTCTTTAGAACCCATAATGTCTCAAGAGTTGCTGGTGCTTGGGAGAGATGAGCTGCCAAAATGCTGAGGTGGTCATGAGATGGTGCAAATACAGCTAGTCTCCCAGAAGCACTTGCACATGGAGCGATTACAGATGTGTTGCTAGCTGGGGAACCCTGCAGCTGTGTTTACCCTCTGTCTTCTGGTGGTATGATGGGGGCAAGGTGGCCTGGTGGTGCTCCCAGCCCTATCAGCAAGGAGGATATGTGTTTAGCCTGGTGTTCATATGGGACTTGGGGGCAGGTTCTCACACCTGCAAAATAGATTTCTAATAAAGGAAGTTCTATTTTGAAATTAGTAGTGCTGAAACTTAAAATTAACTTTTCCTTTATTACTAGGACGTATTTTTAGGTCTCAATCCACATCTCATGGAAGTGCAGTCCTCCCACAGCTATGCTGGGTGTACTGAGGGCAGGGTGTTACAATTTCCAGAAAAAGATGTTACCCAGGATCTTGAATATTTACATCCTTTTCCTTTTATAAAATGTATCCACTGGTTTTAGCCCTATATGCGGTTTAAAAACAGAGAAAAAGAAAAAGTATGAAATGCTATGCTTTATTTTCCTGTCACTTGATCTTCATTTTTTATTTGGCTGTGGGAAAGGGATCTTTGCTTGAATGTATATGCTGCAAATTGAAAAAATAAAAATAAAAATATCTACAGCATAGTCCAAAATTGCTCTAAAATAAATTTAGGTCTTTGTTTATTTTCTGCAATCTCCTCTTGAGCTACCCATGTGTAGCTGAAGATATTTATGCCCTGCTGTCTTCAATGGTCATTGTGAGGCAGACACCAGTGATGTACTTGCATTACTTGCTCACTGAAGCACATAAAGCTACTGTTCATGGTGGTAAGATCAGCCAAAACTTTATTTCTGGGAGCCCTGACATGCGCCAAGGACAGTGTCTGGCCTTTGGAGAAGGCTCCAAGAACTGGATCAGTGCTGGTGGCTTTGAAGAAAGGAGTTTGGTAGGACTCTACTCATTAGAAAACCCCACTGGTGCAAAATTTAGCAAAGTATCAAGCTAAATGATGAACTTGAATGAGGACAGGAGTTTATTTACTCCAGGAACACAGCAACAGTTCTCATTGGTACTGATGCTGTGGGCAGAGGCAGCTTGCAGCTGCATGCTGGACCTAGCCTTTCCTGGCTGCATGTGCACACTTGTGACTGTTTTCATTGTCCGCTTTCAGATGTCACTGTCCCCAGTAGAATATTTATGGTGTTCAAGCTGTACTAACAACTAAGCAGAGTGTGTCCCTGAATCCCTTATTCCCAGGAGCTGCTCTGACACACCAAGGTGGGATAATGGCAGCATGGCAGGAGCTGCCATTTGCCACCCTATGTAAGCGACCAAGATTTCCTCATGCTCATGAAACTACATGATATTTGAGGTACTTTTCAACCCAGGCCATTCTATGATTCTATGATTCTGTCAATTACGTATGATTTGCCATAGAACAGGGATGGAATTATATATCAAATAAAACTTCAAGTTATTATTTTATTTAAAATAATGATAAAGCCAATTACTCTGGCAGTATGTTGCACATACAGTTGTGACCAACTCAATAACCATTTGCTTGAAAAAGAAAAATAAAGCCATGTATAGAATGTGGGAAAGACGTTTTGTACTTTGACATGAATAACACAAAAAATAAATGAGACATTTAGAAAATGCAAATCATATCTGTTCTTTGTTTTAATCTACCATTCTGGGAGTTTGGAAAAGATCAGATTAGAGAACGATCCATGAGAAATATCATTGGTATACTGTATACTTCAAATCACCAAGGACTCTTTCATTTAAAATAAAACCATCACCAAAAGGCTGTATCAATATATGAATGGAGAGGAATCAGATATTTCTGCCACTGCAAAAAGTTAATAAAGCAAGTCATTAGCATTAGTGCAACTTGCTTCTCTTTCCAATTTACAGCCACATATCTAGATTAACTGTAAAATATTCCTAGGTTTAGGACACACTGTCCTCCATTGAATGCTTAGCAGGAAAAGGTTATTAACATTGAATGGGGACTGTTCTCTCAGGAGAGCTGCAGATAAAATGACCAGGGAAAGAAATAGCACAACTTCTCAAATTAGCATAATTAGTAATTATCTCTTAATAGCCCCACTTGGCTTTGGAGACTTGGCACTTGAAATTCCGCTTAAAGTTCAGTGAGGAAAAACAAATTTCACGCTGAAATGTCTCAATAACACAGCTGAGCTGCTGAGGTAATCGTCTGGTTTAGGTAAAGGGAAGGAGATGAACATATGGATAGCAAAGATCTTTCCTGTAAGCACTGTGTTTGTGTTTGCATATGCAAAGCACTCTAGGCTTAATGGTACAATTGCGACTTTCTCTGGGGCTGTGGAGAGGGCAAGAGGATGAGAGAGACTTTTCCCCTTTAATGGAGAGAAACAGATGAAGATAATAAACTAAAAAGAGGAAATCCCATCCATTTTGCACTAGAATTGTGTGAACTCTTTTGCAAATCTAGCTGAAATAAAAACCTCGGGACAAACAAGCCTCAGGGTGGATATAACAGCAGCCTTTACTGTAGCCAGTGGCAGAACTGAAACCTTCCCCCAAATGGGAAAAGTTCTCCAACATTTCACTCCAGGCAAAATCAGATGAATGAGCAAGGAGCCCAGTAACCCTAATTTTTTTCTTTATGTGGCAAGGAAACAGATGGGTCTCTTTTAATGCTTTTGGCTGAGAAAGAACAAAAGAGGGAGAGAAATATTTACATTTTTTTACCTACCTAAAATTGAGTCCTTTATCCGGAGGCAGAAAGCAATTTTATCAGCCCATCCCGATCAGAACAAGCCTTTGTTATTGAGAAGGCGCTTTCTGATTTACATGTTGCACAGCTGGTTGGAAGCTTTCCATCAGGAAACAAACATACAATTGATAAACCTTCCTGAACTAGTTTGAAACAGGAAAAGAGGTTGTTTCACCCCACTCCCTCTATCAAAAACGTAATTCATGTTGGGGCCAACACATCTGGAATGGATTGATTGAAGTGACTGTTTAGAGGCTTTTTAGTAGGACAGTGGATTTTCTTTTAAGTGCTAGACAGTTAAGGTGTAGGGAGTGCAGCAGCTCATGCCATGCATGACCGAACCTGGGGCAGGATCAGGCTCCATGGAGAAGAGGCAATTTTTGCTCTGCAAAGCAAAGAGACCCTTTGCTGCTAAGTAACTCTCCTTTGGTTCCCTGTCAACACACAAAATAGGAAAGATGAAGATAAACTAGTCCAAGGAGGTTGGCAGCTGTTATAAAACTGATAGGCTGACACACTCATGGCCAGAGGAGGAAAAGAGTTGGCTTAGAAACTCTAATTAAGGCTGGCCAAGGTCCATTAGCTTGTCTTCATGAGTATCTCCGCAGCCTCACACTCTATGTATCACCCTTATTATACAGGTTCTAGGTGAGAAATGTGATTAAGCAGTCTGCTCTCCTGTGTTTCCAAGGCCCAGCCTCTGAAAGCATTTCAAATGCCTCTATCAACCAATAAAATCCATTTCAAAATTCAAAAAGAGCATGAAGGGAAAAAGGGAGAAGGGAGTAAAGAAGTGGAAGCAGATCAAAAGAGATGAAATGACATTTGAAAAGTATGGAAATGAGGAGGATATTGAAACTGAATTAATTACAAAATATCCTAAAAGATGCAGGAATCCAGCAGGTTGTAAATATTTGCAAGCTGACTGAAAGCAGGGAGATGGAGAGCATCGCAATGTAACAAGCACATTCCTCCCTGTTCTCCCCAATTTTCCTACTTCGGAATAAGCACTTGACAAATAAAGCTTGAGCACTAACAGTGGAGGGAGTACAAAAAATATTCTGATGGACACCTGAGATTTCTCTTGATAGTCTGTACGTGGGCAGCTGCGGTGAAGAAAATGCTACAAAAGAAAAATGCCCACTCTTTGACAAGACTCTTTGTTGAGTGATTGATACGTTTCTGCCTTCCTCCTTCCCTGTAATATTGGGAACAGGAGCTGCCAATTTGAGGCCAGAACTATTAAAAAATAATCATCTGTGAATGCTAGCTTGATTTTTTTTCTTCAGAATATATAGCTGGAGGTGGTGAGCATTGATTTTCCTTGGTACCCCAAACTGGACACTTTAGGGTAGATTTTTCTGAGTAACTCTTTGTCATTACGCTGTTAAATTTCATATGGAGAAATATAGGAGTTTCAGTAGGATAGTCCTATGTTTGTCTTGTTTGCTTGTAAAATTCATTGAAAGACGAACTCGTTCAATTTAAGAACCCCGGATTTGATTTTTGGCTCTGCTGCTGTCATTTTTGTGACTCTGGCAATCTGCATGCATCCCTTCTGCATGGAGTCCATGGGGACAGAGAGAAAACCTTCCTCATTATTATTTATAATTTCCGCATACTGTGAGCTCTTTAGAGACCACTAAAATATTTCTGAAATGATGTGGTCCTGATCTGATTTTGGACCTCCTGAATACTATTGTAAAAGAAAAAGCAACTTTACTAAATGGCATTTTTAGGCATAGAGGAAGCTGAGTCACCTGCAGGTGAACTTTCAAAGGCTACTTCTTTGACATTTGATCTTGTCTGACAGCAACTAATTATTTGACCTAATTCTGCAATGCTCGGCAAACCTTAGTGAGGTACAAAGAGCATTTCTGTTCTGCTAAAACCAATGATAGACTGCTCAGCAATTCCATCAGGATTGGACCTTTAAAATTGGACAGAGCAAGGAAGAGGAGAAACATGCAAAATTACCTGAGCAGAAAAATGCCTGAGGATAGTTCTTTCCTTTAAAAAATGCCATTGGGTCATACTGGCTTCATGGGTAGCATTTAATTGTGTCAAGATGATGATCTGTCACCTTGTACCATTTTTTCTTTCCTTTTCCAATTTTTGGAACCATCAATTTTAGCTATTTCTTGAATTGCTGGTAATTCAGAACAGGGAGTGAATAAGAACATACTGTGCATTACATTTGTGTTGCTTTCAAACAGAGTTAAGCATAACCTGTATATACAGATCATGGTAAGGACATATCAGTAATTTTAAGTGGAAGAGTAAATTGGACAACCTAACAGACCTATAGGTCCTATTCCTTCATTTAATAAAGTAGGTCAATATTTCATGCTGTTCACATTAATGTCATTCATTTTAGCTTTACTAACAAAGGCTAGTGGCTGGTTAAGCATTACTGGAACATAATATCAGGAAAGATTTTAGAAAAAGATAAATGGGTAAAACAAAAAAATTAAAAAAAAAAAACCAAAAAACAAAACAAACAAAAAAAAACACAACCAAAGCCCCAGGTCACTGGAATGCACCTATAAAATTTGTTAAGTAACATCAGCTAGCATCATGGTTTTGAAATTCCTGTGTGCATTAAGACTAAAGTACAAATGAACTGGCACATGGAAAGAAAAATCGTGTGCTTTTTAGCATCAGATGAGCTATTAAATGCTCAGGAGATACTAACTATGAGCTTTGTGCAATTCCGTCATAATTCCCGTTTAACTCTCAGGGAGGTTATTAACTATTGGTGACTATCATGGTCTGGCTCTGTCCTATCCTGTGCTGTGCTGCTTCAGCTACAAAGTACTTGTGGGTTTAACTCCTGTCTGCTTTGTTAGCTAGGTATCTGTCTCAGGGTATGACTCGTAGCACAAGGGATGCTGGGTGATTATTATAAAAGATAGCGAGACTGTTATTCTATCTGTTGTTATTAGCACATTATCTGTTGTTAAACAGCTGTTTAGTGAAGGAAATCAAAGGAGTACATAAACACAAATACATTAAATCCCTCTGGATTCTTTTTCATTTTTCTTCTACGTTTTTTTAATAAAGTTAGAATTATTCTCACGGCTAAGAAACTCTTTCTTTAGTATTTCTCATACAGAGCTTTGGAAATTCATAGATGATAGGAGAAGGAATTGGGATTCTTTTTATTTGCTTTTCAGCTTTTGGTTACTGCAGACTATGCTTTCATACCTTTTCTGAAAGAATAAAAAGCTTTCAAAACACTTCATAAAGGGTGAAAACCTTGTTCTGTTTCACAAAAAAATGTATAGATTTCCTCCATAACCTGCACCTTAAACCACCGTCTTTTTCTCAGACTCTTCTTAATACATGAAAAAGACCAATTTAACCTGTATCTCAAGCCAGTTCATGTTAAAATTCATTTCTTGTATTGGATCTATTTTTACATCATTTGTGGAACATTTGTCTTAAACTCTTCCCATGGTCTTGTGCATGGTCTCCCTGTCATTCTGTACAGGTTGTCTTGTCCCATCCCTTAATCTGGAGTAGCTGTGGGACATGGGAATCTTTTCTGCTGTTGTCTCCTTCATCCCTTCAATCTCTTCCATTTCATAAGCACAAGCTCAACAAAAATAATAAAGGTAAAAACCCATGTACATGAAGTAATAAAATCCACTAACAGGTAAAGAAAATGAAGAGTTTTTAGCGTTTTTTACATTCTTAACCTCTAAAAACAATTTCAGGGCTCGCCTCAGATTCTGAACCCATGTGAACATGGAGTACTTTTGGTACGGTATACATAAGGCTTTGCTAAATTCTTTCCTAAATTAAGAGGAAAAAAAATCCCATTCTTCTACATTTCCCAAAGTTAAACAAATTCCTCACTGCATTCTGAACTAAGGATATCTCTTTTTAGTTCCCAAGCAAAATGCTGCAGTAGCAACAGGACACCTTATAATTAACAGAAAGTAGGAAAGGCGAGTTATTTCAGTAGGTCATAATGTAATAAGTGGAACATGCCCAAGAACTGTTTCTCTGAATAACACTGCAACAATGAGCAGGCAAACAGGCTGGAAAACTCGAAGTGGCTCAAGTGGACCTAGACAAAGAATGTAAGGTTGAGCTGTTTAGCTCAGTGGGCCTATGAAACATTAAGACATCTATGTTTAGATGCAATGTTCAAGTGGGCTCATGATCAAGGGGTGGATCTGACCACTGAAGTCGCCACACAGGTCATTCATGAATATAAAACCTGTACCACAATCAAGCCACCTACACAAGTAAAGTCTCCCTCTTTCTTGCAGTGTTAAATTCAACTCAGATCTTCTGGGCTGTGAACTTGTCTAAACAGGCAGAAATTTTGTCATTTGCTATGAAACATAGATACCAAAGGCAGGTGCCACACAGAATAAGTGACAAAATTTCCTCCAGGTGAGTAGATTTTTAGCAAAACAGGTGAAAGAGAAGAATCTCTGAAGTAATAGGAGTGCATTAGACTTGATTAGTAATACTGTAGAATATTTGCTCTTTTTGACAGTCATTGAAATCAATCATTTTAACTTTACCCCTCAATATGGCATTCTATTTTAAAACTTCTCTGAATTCAATTTTGAAACGAAGTCCCCCATGTTTGCTGTCACTTCAGAAAGAATTATTTCACATACAGATGCACATTATATTTTCTATTTTGTTTTTCTTTGTTTCTTCTCAGAAACAGAGAATTCAGGTGACTCCCAAATGACTCTTCTTAATCTGATCTCAGCTTAGAGAGCGAGCCATTCCTCCAAAAACAAGATATATCAGGATTTCTAGGAGATTCATGTCATTTAATACCACAGAGGTGCCAATCAGTGTACATCTTGCACATTCTGATCTTGAAGGATACACAAAGTTCTACATTAACATTATGATTTACTCCAGGAAGGCGGATCACAGATGAATTCCCAGCAGTTTGATGGGCCATGTAGAGCTTTGTTTCAGCAGTGCTATCTGAATCATTTTTTTGCATGACATACACATGCCTTTGCAGTATAAATTCTAAGCTGTAAATGCTAGTTTCAACAAGAGCATTTAAAGCTTGTATTGGTAAAGTTGGTAGGGATCTGTTCATTTAGTCATAGTTGTATTTAGTCTTTTCCTTCTCCCTGCCCTTCTCCCAGAACCTGTGGTTACACACACACACACACAAAAAAAAAAAAAAAAAAAATCTGGTGTCACAACAGAGATGAATTGTCGTTGCATACTTAATTTTTAAACACAGTTTAAACTGTGACCTCAGATAAGCTCATATGAGACCTTATGCATTCAGAGCTTCTAGACTCCTCATCTACTTAAACATGGTGAGACTACATCTGGAATACTGTATCCAGTTCTAGGCTTACCAGTACAAGAGACATATGGTCATACTGGAAAGAGTCCAACAAAGAGATAGTTAAAGAAAGGGAGTACTTCTCCTATGAGGAGCGGATAAGAGAGCTGGGACTGTTCAGCCTAGAGAAGAGAAGGCTCAGGAGGATCTCATCAAGGTATACAAATGCCTGAAAGGAGGGTGCAAAAAGGATGGAACCAGGCTCTTCTCAGTGGTGCCAAGTGCCAGGACAAGAGGCAGTGGGCACAATCTGGAATACAAGATGTTCTCTCTGAACACCAGGAAGTACATCTGTGCTGCGCAGGTGACGAAGCACTGGAGCAGTTTGTATGGAGAGGCTGTGGAGTGTCTTCTTAAGAGATCTTTCAAAGCTGCCTGGAAGTTGGCCCAGGCACCCTGCTCAGGGTGTCCCTACTGGAGCTGTTATTGGACCAGATGGGCCCACATGTCCATTCCAACCTCACCCATACTGTGATTCTATATGGCTGTGTGTCTCCTTAAAATGCAGGCATCCTTGAAGGCAGGGATCATTATATTTTGGAAATAATAATAACAATATGGGACAGAAGATCAAAACCCAAAAGAACGCAGCCTGGATTATTATACTGAGCCTTAACCAACAAGGTGCTGCAGCCACAATGAAATGAATCAGAAAATGTAGTTCAACTCACACTGGCATGAACTGCCAGTTTTCCTTCTGTCTTTAGAAGAAAAAGTCAAGATCTGCTTTAAATTCTGACATCTGGTAAGTGTAGTGATATATGATTTGGCACACAAGCTAGTACATGGCACAACAAAGTATGCCATTTATGAGGCTCTCTAAAAATAGGAAAGCCGTTTTTTAAAGTAGTGCAGTAAATAACAGAGTGGATATTTTAGTTCAAGGGAATATATAAGCCTTGGGGCTGAATTCAAGGAAGAACATTTTTATGTGGATTCACATCTTGGATTATCGGAACCATATGCCTGTCTCTAGTTTCTGTATTACCCAGTGATCACTACTGCCTGACATGTTGCAATAAATACTCATAATTGACTAGAGCTGGTGATACAAGAAACAAATTGATCTCAAATAATGTGGCCAATAAAATCTGAGCTGTCATTTTCAAAATTTTCTTACACAAATGTAATAATGGGTCTTCTTCGCTCAGATCGGCATGGAGTGGAAATTAGAAGGTTTAACATTGTCCTGTGAAATCTCGAGGAAACAGATCTCTATGTTCATTCATTGGCTAAAATGAGAATTTGGCTATTGATTTCGGGAGTGGAGCTTCATACTCTTGGCGTAGGACTTCCTGACTTAAATAAGAACAGGCAGCTGGCTGATGTCTTGCCTTTAGCAGTGGTCAGAAGCAGATGCTTAGGAAGGGGGTTAAGCACAGGACAAGCTACACATAAGGAATTTTCCTGTCCTGTATGTATAAAGTGAGGAAGTTATGGGAATACCAGAGCCAGAAGTTAAACCAGAACAGGTGATGAACATAGCTGACTCTGACACATTTTTCTTCAAGGTTTTAAGGAAGGAATGAATGGGATCACAGAGGAAAATAAGCAATGTCTTAATTTGCTGAAACTCCAGTGGAGCTGGTAGACTACATTGACTTATGTTAGTGCTGTGGTACTTTGTAGCTTTTAAAATGAGGCTCTGATCCTCTGACTCTCTGCTTTTTCTGTTAAGAGATTTAAACATTTTAAAAATCTATTTTATCTCATTTTATGATTACTGTTAGTCTATCATGTACTAGGTTTGCATATACTTATATGCAAAATCCTATTTACATACAAATTTCCTGCTCTAATGATTTCTGTTATTTGTTTAGTACCACAACATAGTGTGAGAAGAAGAATAATACATCAGTTTTCCTTTTATATCAACTCCAGAGCTTTACAATCCATCCAGCTGGCAAGGCCCACAGAAGTCAATTTCTCATCAAGCAAGAGCAGCTCCAAGTCTGCAGCTTGCAGTGCCAAAGGACTGGTTCCCCTGTACATGGCCCCACATGCAATTATGCTTGTGGTTACAAGCATGGCTGCACCACGTTTCCATTAGTGTTTACAGGTCCCCCTTATGGTTTTCAAAAATCTGGACTGGAATGAGCATTTTGTTGCCATCAAAAAGCTTAGATCAGATGACTATGAATTGACTATGAACAGAAATAGCCAGCATTCATTAGGTAGGTGCCATTCTCATCTGTGCTTTCCCATCTAACCATGTGCATGTGCTGTTAAAATAAATGGGACCTTGTTGACTTAAAATATGTACATTTCTAAAAAGCCTTGCTGGACTGGAGGCTATGGACAGCTCAAGTACATAGAGCCCATGTGCATCTAATGAAACATTTCCTAACTTTTTTTCTACTCAATTCCATACCATTTCCTATGCTACAGTATTAGAAAGGGAAATTCATGTATAAGAAAATGTATACCCCAAGAAACAGAAGTATTCGTACTGAGTCAAAGAAAAGATGATACAGAAAATAAAATGTTTAGCTGCCATTTATAAGACTGGTGCAAAATTAACAAAGTTTTAGATGGAACACTTACTGCCATATTTGTAAGAGGAGTAGCTGTTGTTAAATCTGTGTGTTTTCAGCAGAGAAAACATGCCAGAGCACCTGCAGCTTGTACAAATGTTTCCAAGAGAAGTCAGTTTTGTTTTGTTTTTTTTTTCCGAATATTCAGCTCTGCTAGTGCATAGCTCTAGAACAGGTGTCTGTTTTGCCAAGGATTGAAAGGAGTAGGGTTGGTTGGGTTCAACACAGTGTTGTAGTCCCACCTTCTCTTGGTATTTTGAAATTAAATAAAAATAAAAATAAAAAGGCATTAGAAGCCATAGGAAGGGCATAAGGTTAGGGAAAGAAATGCGGTCACTGAGGTTTCCATTACTCTGCCAGCAGCTCTTTCTGTCAGCGTTCTTATCTGCCAAACTCATCATTAATAGCTTTGAGAAATTCCAGCATGTAGCTCATCCACATTCCTGCTCTAATCCAAACATTAAACTTGCTTCCAGTTTCATACAAATTAGCTGCTCATCAACTCTTGTTATTACACAAACATGTAGCAGCTGCACTGCAGAAACTGATTACTATGAAACTCCTTCAATTCTAGCTCTCTTACGCAACCCTCCTGTCATTTTACTCAATTGATTAACTCAATCCAATTTTACTATTAATTTAATTTCACTGTTGTCAAAGGCCTCATACAATTTTTCATATGTTTGTGTCTTTTGGGCCCATCTGTGCCCAATACATACTTAGATCAATTATTTAAAGAACACTGTTAGGCCTCAATAATTTAAAGTATCACCACAAAGCGACAAGTATTGATTAAAAATAAATATTTAAAAATTATATCAACTGCAAAATCTAATGATGTTGAAATAAGATGGGTTATTTCATTGATTCAAAAAATGTATTGTTCATTCCATCTTGCCATATTCAATAAAAGTTTAAGCTAAACTTTGTGAAAAATTTAGAAAGTAGTTAAAGAAAAAATTAAAAATTAAGGCTTGAAGATGTCAGAGCTGATATTTCTGACTGCAACCATTGTTAATTATTGTTAAACTTGTCTCTAAGATGCATCTTCTGGATGTGTAAGTTCTCTGCACATTTCACTTCATATTTTCTCCATGTGGAAAAAAAAATAGGTGAAATCGTGGTCTCAATCCAGTATCTTTGCAGGCTTCAGGTGACTGATTTGGATTACTATTTTAAAAATTGCTGAGTACAGAATATATTTTTTTGTTATTGCAGATGGAAGTTGGGCTTATATAAGACTGTTAGTGTTTCTCTGCTCCATCAGAGTTCTGATATTTGGCCATTTTCCACTGATAATTAGAGTTACTGTCACCTCATTACAGCATTTATCTCTGATAGGTGGCTTACAATGCCTTGTCATTCATTGGTCATCACTAAGCAGTTTGTAACTTCTCTTTTCCTGCATAATTCTTCTGCTCTGGTTGTCCATCAACCACCCAAGCAGTGTAAACATATATAAGTGAAATGTTATGTCATGGCCCAAACTGATGATTGAACACCTAGTGAAGGGGGTGGGTTGCCCAGGGAGCATAGGTGCAAGCAATTCACCTGTGCTTCCCATCTGACTGGAGGGAGTGGACCCAGGGTCCCCCCTCCCACCAGGCTCATTAAGGGCTAGCCAACAAAGGAAGAGCGTCTTTTGGACGGAGGCTGTTTCCTGATGTGGAGTGGTCTATAGCTAGAGACCTTGTCACTGTTGTGTGAGTCAACTTCTTCTAATATATGATTATTGATTTTCCTAATGATGTTTTGTCTGGTGTTGTAAAGAACTTATCAGAAGCAATTTCACTGCTTCCAAGGACCAACAACTTATTAGCATGAAATCTGCAGCAATTCTTCACCAGATTCACCCGGTTGTGTTATACACCTGTCATTCATTGAACCCGCTGATATCCAGTTATAGGCTCACAAGTAGAGTGACTTTCTTTCTTTATATTTAATCCCACTACCAAAAATGAGCCTCTGAACAAATTTATATTGCTATTATTAAGTAGTGATACAGCAAGGGGAGGTCACAGAAGGTCCATTAAAGCTGAAGAGATACTGAATGATGAAGGATAGATGTTGACAGAAAGGTTATGAAAGCAAGGGCAGCAGCTCTGTACAGGTGAATGAGGTTGCACTGATCCCTTCATCCTTCAGGTTTCTATAGGGAAAGAAAGGAGAAACAAGGAAAGAGGTAGCAGATGTGGTTAGTAGGGTTCCATGTGGAGGTCCCCATGGTACTCATCTGCGGTAATGAGAAGGAGCTGCTGCTAGCTGGCAGAGCCATCTGCCAGTGAAAAAATTGGCTTGGCTGTGGTGGGCACTAGGAATGGGAGGAAATACATGAGGCTGTTGAGCATTCAGAAACTGTTTGTTCCTGCATGTGCTATAGCTCTACTTACATAGTTCAGCAGAGCCATGTATTCCAAAACTCAACACAGCCTCTTCTCTGAGCCACTGGAATTCACCACACACTGGTAATGGTGTAATAGCTTATGTCAAGTGATTGTGCCTGTACATCATCTGATATATCCATCTATATTAGTCATATTGTGTAAGGCTAATGAAAAGAACACACTGCTGAATGTTTGGTGTTTTCAGCTTTGAAGCTGATGTCTTTGTTTTACCTTTGCCTTTTCTGTTAGAGCAGGAGATCTGTACTTAACTGCAATGGTCCGTTACTTGATCTTATCACACAGTGAGGCCGTTTATTAAATAATATGAAGGATATTTTCCTATAGAATATATCTTCTTGGCAACAGCATCCAGATAAGTTAGAAAGTGGGAGACTTTTCTTGATCCAGTTTTCTGCCAGGATATACAGCAAAACTGTCCAGCATTTAAAAGTTAACCCTGCCCCCCTACTTCTCTCCCCTTCAGTGGTGAAACAAAAGTTTCTCCAGGCAACAGTGTCCAACTTCTCTTAACAAGTTCATGAGTACAATAGTCATGGTCTGACTGCATAAGACCTCTGGAGCAAGGCAGATTTTTCGTTATTTAATACCTAGCATTACAGGATTCCTGCATTATAGTGCAATATAAATAATAATAATGTATGAAGATCATTTCCTAAGTAAATCACAAAGCAGTCAGTTCTAATACTGTACTCCTATTTGTTTTACTTGTTCTGTGTAGATAAAACCACAGGTGTTCTTTTTTTTTCATGTGATAGGTGACTTATCTGTAAAACAAATAAGATGGGTGCCAGCTGCCCAAATTGCTCTCTAATGCTGTTAAAACATTATTCTTTGTGTTTCCAGGAGAAAATCTCTTCTTTAAATCTATAAATGGCAGTGTAAGTTCTCTTATACGTACAATAAATGTTCTGCTTGAAAGAAAATATTATATGTTCAAATGACTGAGTGGAATAAACCAAGGCTTTTTCATCCAGCACCAGTGATATATGCCCATAAGAAGGTGCTCAGATGGGTCCATAAGACATGAATTACCTGATGAACCAGGAGACACTGTAGGACCCCATGACACATCTGAACGAGGCCAAAAATATCTTTTAAGGGATATAAGTCCCTAATATTCTCTGTTCTTATCCTATGTCCGACACAGTTTTGGAAAACCCTTCCAACTTGATAAATTGTGGAGAGCTGGCTTGCTGAGAAAGGACATCTGCAAAGCATTAAAGATATGGTGACCTTGTGAGAACGGGTATAAACAAGAAGCTGCAGGTGGCAGTAGGGGGGAAGCGAAGGGGCAGCTTCTCGCGATATTACAGTGATGGGCTACTTGCAAACTCACAGGTCCAATGGACACCTTTTATGTGTACCTAACCAATGTACCCTTGCCATGTGTGCCTTGTTTTGGGTGTCCAGCCAATGTATTCCTATTGGGTGTATCTCTCGTGTGGCATATATAAGCTTTTCTATCTGCGCAATAAAGTGAGTTGCTAGTTCGTTGCAAGTTCGTTGTTGTTGCTTGTTCGTTCGTCGTTGTTCGTTCGTTCATCGTTGTTCGTTCGTTCGTTCTCTCTCTGTTTGCTGCTAGCTTGACTCGAGTNCAGTGATGGGCTACTTGCAAACTCACAGGTCCAATGGACACCTGTTATGTGTACCTAACCAATGTACCCTTGCCATGTGTGCCTTGTTTTGGGTGTCCAGCCAATGTATTTCTATTGGGTGTATCTCTCGTGTGGCATATATAAGCTTTTCTATCTGCGCAATAAAGTTAGTTGCTAGTTCGTTGCAAGTTCGTTGTTGTTGCTTGTTCGTTCGTCGTTTGTTCATTTGTCGTTGTTCGTTCGTTCGTTCTCTCTCTGTTTGCTGCTAGCTTGACTCGAGTCATTCCTGATCTCCGGCTCCCTCCCCGACAATAAATAATAAAATGTTGGGGCCCTCTTTACATATGCAAGGATACCTTGGAGTTAGCTGTTATATTATTGTGCTGCCTTAACTTACAGATTAAACACAGGTACCAAATTTTAGTTTTCCTAGTCCAAAGAATTCTTTCCAGAATACCAAATCAGCTCCTTGGCTGTCCTTTATTACTCTTTCTTGCCTCCTTCCCAAGCCAAGCAATAGCAGATGATATGCTGACAGCATTGTCCATTGCTAAGGGCAATTTCCACTGATAGATGATATGTCCATAACAGGTGAATCATCATTCTCATTTCTGTCTTTGAAATACATTAGTAACTATTAGTCAGTGTTATCATTGGACTTGCCTTCACAGCAGCTGTGCTGCTCTGACTGCTCCACTTTGTCACTGTCTCTGCCCCTTTGCTTGTCCAGCACTTGACATCATGGATGTTGACCTGCTTTGGCCTCCCTCTTATCAATATAAATTCCATTATTCTAATCCTTTGGCTTCTTTTTCACTTTTGCCACTTTCATTCTTATTTATTTTAACACGTCCCAATTTACTTACGCATATGTGAGATCTTATCCTCTTTGGATGGCATAAATTCGCTATATATAAAATGCATCCACACTCTGGATTTGTAATCCAAATTCTGAATTTTCTAATAATTGTTTGGGAGCTTATTTTGTGTTCTGATGGCTTTACAGGAGGTAATGAGTATCTCTTCATAGCCCTTGATGTTGTTTGTTTCTTCTTACAAGGATGTTCTTTATTAAATGGTAATGAGTAAGGAAGGGATTGATAGAGTTAAACAAAATTTTCAGTAAAAATTATCACTCAAATAGCTGAAATGAAAGCATTCAAAATTATCATCTTATTTCCACTGCTGTTGACTGAGTTTTGGAAAAGTTTGATATGAGAATGACTGAGGTTATGTCATTAGTAATCTCAGGTTTACTACATTTTTGTAGCTATCACTTACTGTGTACATGAAAAAAGTTTTTGTCCACATTCTCCAACAAAGAGGATAGGATTAGAGTATCAAGAAAATTGCTGATAGAATTAAATTACATTTCAAAGAGACTTGAGGGGTGAAAATTAAAAACAAATATTTCTTGGTAGGCTCAGGAAACAATGTACAATGCAAATCAGGATCTTCTGCTCCCTTCTCTGTCTGTGAGAGTTTTGTATTCCAGGAGCTGTGGAACGTAAGGTGGCAGAAGCCTTACCAAAAGATGCAACACACTTCAAACTCTTTCTCTCCCCACTGGGCTCATCTGTCATCTGCATTTCTAATAAATAGCTAGGTCACAAAAAATTAATCTTGCAGAGGTTGAAGGTGCCATAGCATTTGCCAAGAAACCTTTCAGTTCAGAGCACAGATTAAGCAACCACAATAGAGAAGAAGCCTGATGAAATTGATCATAATCGGCTTTCCCGTAAAGCAGCTCCACAGGATTGTTGCCTCAGAGGCTCCCCAAGACTGTGACAGACCTCCAGGTTTCTTATCTCTTACGGGTTTCATCTCCAGTCTCCTGAACTATCTGAATGAGATGTGCTGCTGCTGCTTCTCCCAGAGTTCTGACAGGCAGAGTTGAATGGGTCATGTTCTTCCATAGACTCTGCTCAAAGATTTGGTCCAGTATCCTTCTCCCAGGTGTAACCCCACACCATGCAATGAACAACAAGGCAGGGAAACAGCATAGGAGCAAAAAAAAAAAACAAAAATCCAGGCCACTTTTATCTCTTTACCAAATATTGGTTAGCTGTTCTCTTGCTACATTATTCCTGAGCATGCGTTTGTTACAGTACTGGATTCAATAATAGAATATATCAGTGTTCGATGCAATATGAGGTAGGCTCTCTCCTGCACCTATGTCAGTTTCTCTCTTCAGCACTTCTGAAATAAAAATAATTTCTTGCGAAGTCACTTACACTTGCTTCTAACTTTATTGTAATAGACACTGACCTTTCAAACCACTGAGACTATAGGGGGCTAAATTATACAGTCTGCCTCCCTAGATGCTCCTTAGCTGTCATAATGAAGGAAGTTTACAGTGGGGAAGTGAATGAAACAAGCATGTTTTTAACCATATGGTAATTATCTGCTATCTGTGCAAAAGACATAAAGTGTTGTTTACCGGTTGTGAAAAGAGCATCTGAGAAGGGATTCCCTGGAGAGAGTGTGGGGGAGATTTGGCACGGTGGCTGCTCTTCAGCTGGCTTGTAATAGAGCCTATAAATTTGGAATATGCAATTGTTGGTAGGTGAAGACTGGGCATGGCTGGCATATAATGTTTAAGGGGCAGATGATTGTCTTGTCAAGCAGATAGACGCTTTTTAAACTCTAATTGAATTTCGCAAATGCATGATTGTTGTTTGAGCTTTAAAATGAGAACAAAAAAAAATACGTAAAATGACACTTTGATATTGGCAATACATTAAATAAGAAAAAGTTACTCAGGTAGTAGAGTCACTCAAAGACTAATAAGCTGTAAGCTGTATTCACTCCCTTAAAATTAAGTATAATGTAGTTTGAAGTCTCTTTTCTTGCTTGCAGTACTGAAGTAATAAATTCTTAAGAAAAAAAGGAGGGTGGAGAGGAAGAAAGGAGAATGCGTCATAGTTATAATTGTAACCACATAAGATTGCAAATCATTTAATTTTCAGTACATTAAATTATTCAGAATAATTGCCATGGCTCATTTGCACAAATCTACTTAAACTGCTTTAGTATTTCAATACCAAGCAAATTAGTTGTGAACATCCAGGCAAATCATTTGCACTATACAGGCTGAACCTAATGCACACTTATGATCCCTTAAAACTGCCCAGTAATGCATAGACAGGTTCAGCCTCAGGCATGTGAAAAACAGTTTTTGGTGGAAACTGATGTGCTAAGTGTCAAGCAAAGAGAACTCATTTCATGGTTTCATTTTTTTAACTGAATATTTTCTGCTTTAGCCCTAAAACAGCAGGTTTTTTTCTTTTCAACGCTGAATGCTGAAAGTATTTTCTATTTAATGCTCATTTCTTATGAAAGATTCTTTGAAGTGATAGGCATACATGCTGCTTTAAAAGCACCACATTTTGAAACAAGAATGTTCCTGATCAGTCTTTAAATCAGTTTTCCTTTTTGTATTTCTCAAAAAAAAAAAAAAAAAAAAAAAAAAAAAAAAAAAAAAAAAACATGTTTGCTGGAGAAGGAAAATGTACATTAATCACTTTTATTTGCACCTTCAGGTAGAGATTTCAGGGAAGGAAAAAGGGAAGCTGAGTTGCATGGGTGAAAGAAGCTCATGATTAAGAATATAGGAGATATGCAGAAGCAGACTAACCCATGACAGAATAGAAAGAAAATAGACAGGATCTAAGCAGAGTGTGATCATTAAAGGAGACATGCATAAGCAAAATAAAGGGTTTAAGAGAGCAACGTTATGAAAGTGGTGGGAAGGCAGGTTGACTGACAGATTTGAAGGCAGCAACAAGGAAAAGCAGCTGAAACCCTTAAGACTGGGACAGAAAGAACCCTGTTCCTCACCACTACATTCTGTCCATCAGCAGCTCCTGAAGATGTAGGAGCTGAGCCTTAAAGTCCTCACTTGTACCAGCAGTCCTTTGGTATCTGCCAGACTTTCAGCCAAGCTACTTACTGGATTGGTGTTTTGAAAAGTCTGTAAGTTGTAAATTTTTCTTAGCAGAGTTATTATCTTTCAGGCTTTAAAACCCAGTGCACATTTATAGTGTTATTTAAATGAAAAACAATAATATATGATAAACTCTGAATACTATACTTAATGAGCTATATTTTCTTTTAAAATAAGATTACAGAGTATAGCTAGAACATTATGCTGCCATAAATTTCATGAGACTTTTTTCCAAACACCTCAGTCTATAAAAGTCAATGACTCACAGAGCAGGCATAATCTAAGAGAACTTTGACCTTTTGTGTAATGACAGCCTTACAGCCTGTCTTGTCAATGCTCTGCTTCCTCTGAGTGTTCTCTCAAGGCCTTAGTAAAATAGCCATTAAGGCAATTTCCATCTGGAATTTGCATTTTAATAATTCCATAATTATATTTAAGGAGTCTTCTTTATGTAATGCTTTTTTTGTATCATTACTCAATGGCCCACACAATTATTCACCCCTTAACTCAGAGCCCTCCTCCATGTAGAACTAGAAGAAATAGGCTGCAAGAGGTGCAACAGAGCTGCTGTTGTTTCTCAATGACTGTCAGAACAAGCTGGATGTCTTTATTTAAACAAGATAAATATTACTATTTCTCAGATAGATCTGGGTATAGGTTATTTAAGCCTAACAGCATAAAAAGCCTTCTGTTTCTGAGCACATCGACCCATTTCTGTCTTACACAGCTGCCATTCACAGTAATTTAAGTCAGGTACGCAGAGGCTGAGTTCAGGTGACATTTCTTTTTCTTTGAGAGAAGAGACAAGATGTGTTTCTGTCTATGAATTATGCCTCCTCGCTTTCTTCATCTCTGAGTTTTCCTTGACAGATGCAAAAACATGATACCTATCTGTATTTTTCTTGGCTCAAGTTGTTAATTCTTATTTTTCTAGCATTCCCATGTTGTACAGCAATGTCTGTAGGCACATTTATGCAGTGGAAAGTGTAACTTTTGGTTACACTGGAAGTAACTGTGGTAGAGGATCTGTGCTGCTTTTGACAAAGAAATTTGCCCTTCATCTGCCTTAATCTCAATAGCCATAAGGCATTACTCCCTTGATATCAGGGTATATGCAGCGGACAAGGATAAAATTGACTTTCATTTACTAAGATGACATTCAACAGGAGATGAAAATGATTTTTTGTGATTATTTGTATTGAAGTCCTTCGTTTTCTTGAAAGCGCTTTGTATGAAACCAGGCTTGAATGGTTTTGTAGAAGGTCAGGCAAGCAGCATGCCACATCTTTCATGTTAGTGAACATCCTACATCGGTAAACAGTTACCTCTCTCTTATCAGGGATCCGAGAATGCATTTGCTCAAAACGAAATAACTTACCCACAAATGCAGGTTGAGTCCTCCAAATATACTTTCCAGTCTATGCTAATTACATGAGTTAAGGGAATACAAAAAGGAGGAGGACAGAAGGGGAAATAAGGTAACTTAAAAGTAGTTAATGGAAGTATTTTGCATTATTGGTCCCCCAAAAATGTTGTTTTGGATGCATTTTCTTGTTTTCAGAAGAAATTGTGCTAAGCTCTTCTATCTTTACTGGTTTACATATTTTCTTTATTGATAGTTTATTTTTTGTCTTGTCTTCAGCAAGTCAGAAAATACCAATAATGGTATTGTTTGCTGCAGAAAGGACAAGAAAATAAAAAAATTGCACAAAAAGCAAATACTTAACATTATGGGTATTACTTTCTATTGGATTGCATACCACATCAACCTTTGTGTACAGTTCTACAGATAATACCTACATTTACTTCACTCTAGACAAGCCGTGAACTCCAACAGGTAAATATCTGGAGAACCATATCAGCATTCATTGTCTTCACAGTTGTAGTGGAAATGGCCTGAAACAGTGATGAAGCAGCTGGTGGGAAGGCAGGGCCAACTCAAAGGAGCTCAGCTGCATGCAATGCACCTGAGTGACCCAGAAGGGGTGGATCCTGGCTCCACCCCTTCCCAGACCTTGTTGAAGGGTTGGCAGTGGAGACTGGGGTATCTTGCTGGAGATCCCTGTTTACCTGAGATCTTCTGAAGGTCAGTAGCTTTTTTTTCTTTGTTTCTGTATCCATGGATTCTTCTCTTGGGCTTATCCTCACTTGCTGTAGCCTGGGACTCTGCTAACCCACTGTCATTGCTGTGTTTTCCATCACATAGCGTTACAACAGTACTTACAAGTGACTTTAGACTGTATTCTGTACCGTCCTACCTGGTGATTGATGCTGGTTTGAGCTTAATAAGATAAGATAGTCAACCAAGACAGATGTTTATTACCTTTCCTAATTCTAAGATTCTTAATCTGAAACAGTGGAAAAGCTCTTAGTCAGCTGTATTCTGGAGCAGTGTATGATTTGTCAGGTTCTATAAAGTTGATTGTGTGATCTGGAACAGGGCATATAGACTGCCCTTCTGTCACACATCAAAGCAAGAAATGTGTCACTGAAACGTCCCTTTTCTATACTTTGCTTGTTAATTTCTTACGTCTTTTGTTCATCGGTGGTTCTTTAAGTTCATTGGTACATTAATTTCAATGAAATGCTTTGATTTAAGCATGATCTTGTTACCTAGGGGAGGAAACTCAGAAGGTGGGGCTATGAAATTGGGTAACAATTACTGTGATCTGTTTATCGTTAACCATTTAAAATCTTCTCAAATAAACTACTTTTTTCTCTTATCATTTAAGGAACTAACAACAGAATGATTTAGCCTTTTTTCCATATGCACCTTTACTTCTGCTTTCCTAATATATTCTTGAACAGTATTTTGACTGCCAAATGGTAGTATACGCAGGCTGGTAACTTTTGCTTTGGGAAATTCTAACCTTTAGGTTTTGTATAGACAACTGAGTATAAATGCAAAGAATTCATATAAAATATTCTCCTTTGCAATGCAGGATTCAGGAAACTGGCAAATTGGTTTTATTTTGTGCTTCAAATGAATAAGCCTGACTTCAGGATGTTTGCAATCTTTTTTTTTTTTTCCCCCTCTAGAAGGACTAAGTGGCTGAGAATACTGGATGGAAATGATGGGATTTAGTTTTGCAGTGGTATGAGTTCAGTGTGTTTTTTGAATGTGAATGTGGTCTCATTGGCAGGGTTTGCACACAGATGTGTGGCATTAACATAGTGGATAATTGGATATTGCAAATGAATTATCCAAATGTGGTGACTAACAGGATAATGTCCTAGCTGATGTATTCAGCGCTCCTTTAACATTAAGAAGGGGGGGAAATATAAGAATAAATGTTCCTTTTTACATTTGGATTTTTAATCAATAATAGTCTAAATTATCTTGATGCAATTTATTATATTTGTGTATACACCTACATTCTTGTATGTTGAATATATCCCCGTAGTAATATATATGTGTACACATGGAGATATATGTTCATAGCATGTATGCTTTGTTTTAGGAGGTATATGATGTGCAGCAAAATAACATATTCTACCAGTGGGTCTCGCAATGTTAAGAAAAGGTTGGATTTTTTTGTTTGTTTGTTTTTCCAGCACAATGCCAGAGAAAATCCCATTAGATCTGTAAGGGTAGTGATGACAAAGCTTAAATGAGTAAATCAGAAGGACAAAATGGTGGAGAAACTGGGAGATCCAGCTATGAAGGATCTTGTGTATTATCACAGGTTGATCAGTAAGAGGAATTGCACTGATTCTTATCAGTTAAAAATCTAATACTGATATTTTTATTCCAGATCTTTTACTTTTCCTTTTNAAAAAAAAACCAAAAAACAAAACAAACAAAAAAAAACACAACCAAAGCCCCAGGTCACTGGAATGCACCTATAAAATTTGTTAAGTAACATCAGCTAGCATCATGGTTTTGAAATTCCTGTGTGCATTAAGACTAAAGTACAAATGAACTGGCACATGGAAAGAAAAATCGTGTGCTTTTTAGCATCAGATGAGCTATTAAATGCTCAGGAGATACTAACTATGAGCTTTGTGCAATTCCGTCATAATTCCCGTTTAACTCTCAGGGAGGTTATTAACTATTGGTGACTATCATGGTCTGGCTCTGTCCTATCCTGTGCTGTGCTGCTTCAGCTACAAAGTACTTGTGGGTTTAACTCCTGTCTGCTTTGTTAGCTAGGTATCTGTCTCAGGGTATGACTCGTAGCACAAGGGATGCTGGGTGATTATTATAAAAGATAGCGAGACTGTTATTCTATCTGTTGTTATTAGCACATTATCTGTTGTTAAACAGCTGTTTAGTGAAGGAAATCAAAGGAGTACATAAACACAAATACATTAAATCCCTCTGGATTCTTTTTCATTTTTCTTCTACGTTTTTTTAATAAAGTTAGAATTATTCTCACGGCTAAGAAACTCTTTCTTTAGTATTTCTCATACAGAGCTTTGGAAATTCATAGATGATAGGAGAAGGAATTGGGATTCTTTTTATTTGCTTTTCAGCTTTTGGTTACTGCAGACTATGCTTTCATACCTTTTCTGAAAGAATAAAAAGCTTTCAAAACACTTCATAAAGGGTGAAAACCTTGTTCTGTTTCACAAAAAAATGTATAGATTTCCTCCATAACCTGCACCTTAAACCACCGTCTTTTTCTCAGACTCTTCTTAATACATGAAAAAGACCAATTTAACCTGTATCTCAAGCCAGTTCATGTTAAAATTCATTTCTTGTATTGGATCTATTTTTACATCATTTGTGGAACATTTGTCTTAAACTCTTCCCATGGTCTTGTGCATGGTCTCCCTGTCATTCTGTACAGGTTGTCTTGTCCCATCCCTTAATCTGGAGTAGCTGTGGGACATGGGAATCTTTTCTGCTGTTGTCTCCTTCATCCCTTCAATCTCTTCCATTTCATAAGCACAAGCTCAACAAAAATAATAAAGGTAAAAACCCATGTACATGAAGTAATAAAATCCACTAACAGGTAAAGAAAATGAAGAGTTTTTAGCGTTTTTTACATTCTTAACCTCTAAAAACAATTTCAGGGCTCGCCTCAGATTCTGAACCCATGTGAACATGGAGTACTTTTGGTACGGTATACATAAGGCTTTGCTAAATTCTTTCCTAAATTAAGAGGAAAAAAAATCCCATTCTTCTACATTTCCCAAAGTTAAACAAATTCCTCACTGCATTCTGAACTAAGGATATCTCTTTTTAGTTCCCAAGCAAAATGCTGCAGTAGCAACAGGACACCTTATAATTAACAGAAAGTAGGAAAGGCGAGTTATTTCAGTAGGTCATAATGTAATAAGTGGAACATGCCCAAGAACTGTTTCTCTGAATAACAATGCAACAATGAGCAGGCAAACAGGCTGGAAAACTCGAAGTGGCTCAAGTGGACCTAGACAAAGAATGTAAGGTTGAGCTGTTTAGCTCAGTGGGCCTATGAAACATTAAGACATCTATGTTTAGATGCAATGTTCAAGTGGGCTCATGATCAAGGGGTGGATCTGACCACTGAAGTCGCCACACAGGTCATTCATGAATATAAAACCTGTACCACAATCAAGCCACCTACACAAGTAAAGTCTCCCTCTTTCTTGCAGTGTTAAATTCAACTCAGATCTTCTGGGCTGTGAACTTGTCTAAACAGGCAGAAATTTTGTCATTTGCTATGAAACATAGATACCAAAGGCAGGTGCCACACAGAATAAGTGACAAAATTTACTCCAGGTGAGTAGATTTTTAGCAAAACAGGTGAAAGAGAAGAATCTCTGAAGTAATAGGAGTGCATTAGACTTGATTAGTAATACTGTAGAATATTTGCTCTTTTTGACAGTCATTGAAATCAATCATTTTAACTTTACCCCTCAATATGGCATTCTATTTTAAAACTTCTCTGAATTCAATTTTGAAACGAAGTCCCCCATGTTTGCTGTCACTTCAGAAAGAATTATTTCACATACAGATGCACATTATATTTTCTATTTTGTTTTTCTTTGTTTCTTCTCAGAAACAGAGAATTCAGGTGACTCCCAAATGACTCTTCTTAATCTGATCTCAGCTTAGAGAGCGAGCCATTCCTCCAAAAACAAGATATATCAGGATTTCTAGGAGATTCATGTCATTTAATACCACAGAGGTGCCAATCAGTGTACATCTTGCACATTCTGATCTTGAAGGATACACAAAGTTCTACATTAACATTATGATTTACTCCAGGAAGGCGGATCACAGATGAATTCCCAGCAGTTTGATGGGCCATGTAGAGCTTTGTTTCAGCAGTGCTATCTGAATCATTTTTTTGCATGACATACACATGCCTTTGCAGTATAAATTCTAAGCTGTAAATACTAGTTTCAACAAGAGCATTTAAAGCTTGTATTGGTAAAGTTGGTAGGGATCTGTTCATTTAGTCATAGTTGTATTTAGTCTTTTCCTTCTCCCTGCCCTTCTCCCAGAACCTGTGGTTACACACACACACACACACA
>JACDJE010002438.1:4376903-4440250 GCA_016647715.1 Pavo muticus
TTTTTTTTTTTTTTTTTTTTTTTTTTCCTTTGCCCATGGTAGGTGGTTTTCTGTTTTGGTCAGTTCTTTCCCTTTTTCACGTAATTCTTTACTACAGGAAGAAACCATTTGAAATTTTTAGATGAAATATTGTTGTCTACTGTACTTGGTATGGAGGTTTTCTAAGCCTTGTTTTCCTTCCAGTTAGTTAAAAGAAAATATCATGGTGAGTTATACACTCAGGTTCTACTGAAAATTAAGTTGCTTTCCCATCTGCGTCTTTATTTGCAGAGTACTATGCATTTTCTTCTCTAAATTAGTGAAGACTTCCGGAAGTCATCCTTATCTGCAGACATGGTTAAAACACAGTGTAATATCTGATGTTCACATAGTATTACCATATTGTTTTCTTGTTTGACTAATGTTCCTGCAGTGAGTATTTCTGCTTGCTATTTTGAGGGATATTTCAGAGGCCGGATATACTGCCATTCCTGTAATTTTTTCTTTGAATTTTTAGCTCAGGGAAGAATTTGCTGTCTACCACTGTGGTTACAGAAATTACCCAGTCTCTGTTGTCTAAATGCAAGATAACTTTTCTCATCATAATTGTCAGCAGATTTAGTATGTTTCCTAAGGTATCTGACTGTGCTGCTGTTACCTTACAATCTGTAGGCTGCCTGGGAAAAATCTAGGACACATCTCTAGTAATAATTTTAATAAAACTAACTACGCAACTTATTCAGGGATTTTATTTCAGGTATCTTGGCTTGGTTTATTTACCCTGAAACACACTGGATATTAAATTGGTCTTCACTGATTGCAGCATTTGGCTTAATGTTTACTTGGCTATTTAATGTTTAGATCAAAACAATGTCATCTGTGGTATCAAATTTAATTCTCCTTCACTTTATGAAGAAACACTAAAAGGTTAAAATCACAAAAAAAAACTTGTACAGTTTGCTGAACTATGCTTCAAAAATAAATTCAGAAAACAGATAAACTTCATTTCTATAATCTAGAAAATAATGTAAAATATTGGACATAAAGCTTATGAATTCAAATAGTTAAAAACATTCTAAGATGTACAAGGCAGACTAAATCCATCAAACAAATTGCTCCTGGCTAACTTGTATACACCAGATGGATGTACATGCTGTAACATTAATTTTAATGGGTTTGTCTTAAAAGGTGTGTATGTAGGTGTGCCAAAGACAGAGCATATGCAATAGAAAAAGCATAATATTTTATTTCGGGATTTCAGAGAGAAGGAAGGTAAAAGTAATGAAAGGCTATTAGGTACAAGAGCTATTAAAAGCATGCAGGGCTGTAAAAATTCATGTGTTGTTATGAAAAATATATTCTGGGAAAAACAAAGTCTTCCAAAACAAACATCTATAGAGATCTGTGAAACTAAGTCAGTAATTCTTTATTCCTTGGAAACATTCTTAATTTTGGCTTAAGAAAACAGCCATATCCCTACACTCTAATAAAGTTTCTGTGAATGAATGTATATGGCTTAAAATGGAAATTTAAGACGTGACATGAAGTATTTTTTTTATTCCAGACCAGATAGATCTATTGCTTTGTGTTTTGTTGCATCACTTACTGTTAAAAATCACTAATGTTGATCCTTTAAAGAATCAAATCTTACACTTCAATATAAGGTCAATGTAACGCCTTTCAATATATAACTCTAAAATTATGGATAAAATCTAATGAAAAACATGGAATGCAGGCTGCTGTTGTGTCATCAGTTACAGGGGGTCTTCATATACAGTACACTGAATATTTAAAAAAAAATGTCTGGACGCCTTTCCCTGGCCTGTAACTCACCTCTCTGAGTTTTGTGTGTGTAGAAGCAACACAAGCAGCAAGTTTCTGTGAATATTCTCTCTGTCATTCCATTTTCTCCTCTCCAGCGTAAAGCCTTTAATTGTGATTTTGAGCAGGAGTCTTTTTTTTAGGGGGGGCAAGATAGAGAAGTCTGTGCTTTACCAAAGCCATGATACTCATGAAAGTAGACTAAATTTTGAGATGAACAGCATCATCTGATGTATAGATGGGTAAGTCTGGACTTGCCTCATTTCTGGCTTGGACACATTGGTTGGTTGTGAATCATTTTGTTTCTCTTGCCCCGCTCACTTCATCTGCCTTGATTTCAGTATTACCTGCTGGGATCAAGGAAAAGATGCCTTCTTATTCTAAATCTTTCTACTGGTCCTAATACTGAACTTTCAGACTATACCATAGTACAACATTATAAAATACATTATAAAACTTCATGGAAAATGAATACATTTTAATCTTGGGACAGGGTGGGAAGAGCACAAGAACTTGAGGAGTCAAACACAACGTGATCAGAAATATGTAATTTCACCTTAGACCATACTTGACCTTGTCGTCACAACTGGCAATTTAAAAATAGTCTTAAGTTAACTTAGCTATTAACTTATTAATACTTAGACTTGATAATGTGCCATGAAAGCTTTTCAGTCTCCAAAATATGTAAGAGTTCTATTGATTAATCTTATCGTATAACACAGAAGCTGCATAATCCCTCACAGTGTGCTTAAATATGAAGGAGAAGCAGTGTTGCATGCTGGATGTGTCAGAATGAAATGTAAACCATTAACACAGCATTGTGAGACATATCTTAGGTTAAGATGGCAACTGTTACCACACTGCCAAGGGCATCATTTTAAAGGGTAACACTGAGTTCAAGAAAGACTTGTAGGTTCAAAACGTGTCTATGCTGAAATGAACAGGAGAGAGTTTGATATTAGTTTGTCAAGCAGCAGCAATCCACATTGCTGCCAGCATGCATTAGAAAACAGCAGCACCTAACTCAGAAAAATCTCCCAAATTTTTGAGAAGTTTAAGTCCTTTACTGAGACATCTGTCTTCTCCATTCATCCTCCTTCCTTGTCTGCTCCACGCATCAAGAGCAGTCCACCTTTTCAGTAAGGAAGTGACAACCAGTTACTTATATCCACTCTTACCCCTGAAAAGGAGCAATCCATTGGAAGCAGTTTTCAGGACCTTGGAAAAAATACTAATCTATAGGTAAATAACAGTAAATAATCTCTGAGCAGTGACTGTCTAACACTTTGCAGTTATAGAATCATAGAATCATTTATGTTAGAAAAGACCTGTAAGATCATCTAGTCCAACCGTCCACCTGCCACCAGTGTTGCCCACTAAACCATGTCCCTGTGTATCACACCTGCATATTTATTGAACCTCTCCAGGCATGGTGGCTCCACCACCTCCCTGGGCAAACCAAACTGAACTGTGTTTTGGATGATGGTAGTTTAAAAACACTTCTACTAACAGTATTTACTGTCCTGTGAGCTCCTGAGAATCGTCATGTCTGATCAAAGTAAATATTTAAGGGAAAAAAAAACAGAAATAAAGCACTGTCTTTGATGCTTTAAATAAGAGCTATATTGCTGAATGTCTGTAGATGTGGACTTGGGCACTTTTTTCCAGTTCATAAGTGAATTTAAGTCTATCTAAAGTAGAGGAACTTTAGGAGGATGAAATAGATTTTTGTCTTCATGACTTGAGAATATCCAGGAGATTTTTTTCACAAAAATTATATGAAAAGACTAGTCATTTTTATGACAATAAAGAGGGGAGGAGATACTACGTACATTTAAGCAGTGTGCAATCAGTTTGTGGCCTGATGTTGGTAAAGGCAGGATTTTAAGTGTGATTGGCAGAAGAAACCCTTGGGCAACCCTCTAAAGATGGCCATTATCATTTATTAAGCAGGTGTTGAAATGAATTGGTCTTTTATCGTAATGCAGATTTACAGTGCATTAGGCAATCCATTTTTCAATTTAGTGTACTGCCTCTGATAAATTAACAGATGTCGATTGATTTTTTTTTTTTCCTTCAGTCCCCCTGTTTACACCTGACAGCCAGTGCTTTATAGCTGAGCAGTTATTTGAAGTTATAAACATTATAATTAGCAATTTTTTAATTAGGCTGACAATTAACAGGAGATTTGCAAAGCTGCTAATTTGACATGTCATACTCTCCACAGTGTTTATGTTAACCACTACTTGAGTGAATTCAATTGAACAGAACTACGGTGTCTGCAAAATCAATCTCAAAAGAACCCTTCTCCCCACTTGGCTAACATTATGGCACTTCAGGCAGAGAAGTGGGACTTCAATGAAATTTTACAATATGACAATTCCAACAATTGAAGTTTAAGCAAGGCACTTCTGTTAGCTCGGAGATGCAATTAAGCGTTACGTGCCAAACAGGCATGTTCTGAGTTGTTTTTGTTGTTGTTGTTGCTGCGGTTTTTGTCATGTTAGAGTTCAAAGTTGTTATTTTATAAAATGTGAGACAAAATAAACAGATATCACTGTGGTCACTGATGCAATCCATGTAGCATTTCCAGTAGAATTCTGAGTATTTCAGTGCAAACCAGAATCTTGTGAACAGAAGTGCTACCACTTCAGCACATGGGAATTCTCTGGCTCATTCCCCTAATCAGACCTTCCTCTCAAGTAATAAGAAATGCCTTTATTTCTGATTGAATTTTGGTAGGGATCTTTATCTATGGAATGCTATTGGCAATCCTGACACTGAAAAGGCTGGGTGGATGCAGGGCAGTAAGTAGAACGCTCAGCAAGAGAGAGGAGCTTGTGCAGGGAAAGAGACAACTGATAAAAAGTGGGCTGCCATCAACAGGGTTAAGATAAATTAGTGGGGCAGCCTGGGAAAACACGTTTCTGGTAGGCTGTAATTGAAAGGACAAGAAGTAATATGTTCTTAGCTCATTTCTGTGAATTAAGATACTTGATCACATCCACTTTGTAAGGGGAGAAATGGTTAGCATTTAAATACTGGTAGACTTGATTTTCACTAGCAAGGCTGTCTTTGTTTAAGAACATGGATATTTCCTTCCCTTATATAGATGTGTTTTTTTTAACTTTATTTCACTTTTTTTTTTTTATTTCTTCAAGCCATTTACTTTCATTAGGTACCTACTTTTGTATTTTGTTTCTGAATTGGCTTGTCTCTTTTCTCACTTGGTAGCTTATCTGGTGGAAATACCATCAGCCCTCAAACTAGATGACAATAACAATAAAAAGAAAGAACAAAAAAAAACAGCCTCTGCACTTCTTTTTAAAAGTCAACTTCTTTAATCCTCTGCAGCCATCAAAAGATGTTTTGCACACTTTCCCATGTTACCCTTTTTGCTCTGAGACCCTCACATATGGTGGAGGTGAGATCCATCCTTAACTTGACTCTGGGTGAAGCACCAGGTGTGCGGAAAGTACTGCTCTCCAAAATACTCACTCCCTGCAGTCTTCCAACAGGAATCATAGAATCAGAGCTTAAAAGAGAACCCAGACACAAAGTTAATGAAACCTTTCCTTCTACTGGTTTTATTACCTCCATGTATATATGACTTTAGTTACTTTCTGAATGTGCCTGCTTCACAGAAGCTGTGTGAGAATGAAAAAGGTGTTATACTTGGTTTTTACTCAGACCAATAGGATGATGAAGAAGGGCTTATTTAAACAGAGAGCTCAAGAAAGACCTCATAAATTGATTCAAAATGGAAAAATGCTTCCTAAGTATTTCACTTCAAATGGGAGCTTTAACAGACAAAAAATAAAATATTTAAATAAAAATATGGTCTCTATTGGTGACATTGAATTTTATTTTACTGGGGAGTCTTTACGTGTTGATAGATCCTTGGTACAAATTGTCAAAGGACCTGCCTCTGAAGTATCTTGTTTTCTCATATAGAGTTAATGATTCAATTTTGCATTTCCTTTCAGTGACTAAACGGGAACAATTTGGGGTTCGCTGTCCAAAAATTTTTTATAACTTAAAACTTAAATGCCAATTTATTTTTGGAGCAGTTAAATGAAGGACATCTTAAAATGGCTCTATCAGAACAAATGAAGAATCAATACCAAGTGAGTTATAATTAAATATGTGGAGCTGTGGTTCCAGTATCTTACTGTTTTTGAGCTCAAGTTGTTCTAATTAGATGCATGGATAATACCACATTTGACATAAGGTATACTGAAGAATCTGTCTACTATTTATTTTATATAAAATCCTAGTTGCTCATTTCAAACAGTGAGTCAAACCCTGCTGGCAAAGAGTGCTATTAATGGGCAAAGTACCCAATTTTTACCCTGTGGGACCAACAGCCACTCCAGAAGCAGCAGTTCTCCTCTGAGAATGAGTCAGAAAAAAGTACTTGATCACGAACAGCGTTCACTGCAGAACTTATCATCCTTACATTGATAGGGCACAGAAGAAAGTTCTGTATTATGAAAATGTTCTTGGGAAGCTAAGAGTCAAGGATAATACAATAAATGAGTAGGAGGAGACTTTCGGGGGAAATTTTTAAAAAGGGAGAAGAGAGGAGAAGGAGTTGTTTAAGACCTTGACTTCAAACTGCATTTTCCTCATCAGCAAGCTGAGGTACCCAAAAGAGAAACTGTTATGGTAGGTGAACAGATTGCAAAGTGAAATATTTACAATTGAATCAGGGAGACAGATTTCTTGTAGAGAGGAGCTGAAGAGCGAGTACTAATGGTCAACTCTGAGCATATTTTGTTAACGTGGTATAAGTTAGTTAGTTTTAAGTAGTACTTACAAAAAAAAGGAAGAGACCATCACTGCTTGCCGTGGTACCATGGATTAAGGAGAGCTCTAGGTGGTGTAGGCTACGTTGGTGTTATGTGTGCCACTGGCAGGCTTCAACCCATCAGTGTATCAAACCGTATAACCAGAAAGAAAGTGCACATTATAAGGGGAAATAAGTCTTTATGACAAAGCCCAATAAAATAGATACTTCGGGACAGGTGAGGGAGGGAGTTTAGCTCCATAGTGCAAACTGGTTAGTGCTGTTACAGTCTTTTGGATCTCTTGCATAATGTCAGGAAGGCCTTGTCCTCTTAGGGTAAAGGAGACAAAGGAGACAATCTGCTAATGAATATCCCAGAACAGGACGTGAATAACACTCTAATTGATAAAACTATTTATTTTGAGCTGTTTATTTAAGCACGGGAGGATTCCTAATGGAGCCATCAGACCTCACTCATTGGCTAAAAGTTTAATTAGGCCCATCTGGTGGAGGCTGTGGAGAGAACTGTCCCAGTTCTCATATTGGCAGAGAGGTAATTTGTCATCCTGTGGCCCAGTGACTGGCACGCGAACATCTCTAAAGCCAAACAGAAGCTCAGCAATCTGTCTCACATGAGAATAGCTGAGAGCTGTTGGAGGCATTTGTGTGGTTCACCTTGGCACACTGAGGAGAAATGATGCTATTCTACAGTATCCTTGAGATAACCTCAGTAGAGAAATTCAGGCAGAGTCCCTGAAAGTCAGGTTAATCTTGCCTACGTCAGCCAAACCAAGTATAGGGAAAAGATGTTTTTCTCCCTTTTTCTTAGCATCCACTCTTTCACACAGTCCTGATAAAACAGTATGGTAAGGATGTTTTCTATTAATTTCTATTTAGGGGCATCTTTGCTTCAGGTACAAGAACAGCAGTGCTAAAGAATTCACACAACCAGTCTTTAAGTTGTGTAAATTGAAAAAGCTATAGTTTAATTCAACAGAAGACAGGAAAAACTTCAAAACTTATGGTAATTGCCTTAAAAGCTGAAATAAGTATTTTCTTCTTAGCCTGGTGTTACAGTTAGTATAGGTTTTAGAAGATGTTGAAACCACATTTGCTTCCATAGGAAAAATATTTGAGAGAGCATGGGAGACAGCAAAGAGTCTTTTCTCACATTTATTTACCCACTAGAATTTATGTGGCACTTTTTCTTATTCTTCATTTTAGTATCACCCTCTGCCTTTTCAAAAACCCCTAAAGCACTTAATATGTCAAATGTTGGCTTTTTTTTCCCCGTCACATAATGTCAGTGCTGACTAAACTAAAAGAAGCAAAAAGCTCATCCAACGCAAACATTGCTGTTTCCACTATAAATGACACTTGGAGAGTCTGAGTAGTCTCAGAGGAGGCATCATCGCTTAAAAAAATCTTCAAGTCAATAAATCACTCAGTTTTATAGATCTCATGTACCTATCTGTACCTTAAGAAACGAAAGATGGAGACAATACAGTGATTAAAAGGAATTGATTCTTGAGAGCTGAAAGCATTTGAAGTGAATGTTTCAATTAATCTCATGGGCAAGTAGTCCATTCTAATCTCCTGACCAAAAAATATTAGTAACCTTAAAAAAAATTTCTGTGCTTGGCAATATTCACTGTAGTTTTATAAGTATGGGTTAGTACTCTTTTATGATTGTAGGATTTTTTCACGAGCTAGACATTGCAGAACCGAAGCACTGTATTGAATGGCATAGATTAGATTCTGAACTCACCTTGTCTGGTTGTGCATGCTGTGTCAGATGCACAGTTATGCACTCACACCTGATAGATGCTAATTCCTGCCTATAGTTTTCACAAGGGATAAATGCACTTTAGAATTAACACAAGTCAGTTGAAAGAGTTTCAATCTGCAGTTTCATACCTTTGGAAATAGTGTAGTTTATCAAAATTTTGCCACTCTAGTTCCCGATTAATTAATTTTGCCTCATATACAAGTACAAGCATCATTAGTTTGTATCATTTTTTTGCAACATCGTGAAAGAATCAGCAAATCAGTTTTGTGCTCAGCCTGATAAACTGTCAAGACAATTTTGCTGGCAAAGCTAGCTGAAGCAGCGCAAATATTTACCAAGAGATTATTTATTCTTAAAACAAAGTCACTAATCCAGGTTGTCTCTTCCAGACATAATTCTGAACATGTATACTGAGCAAGCTAAAAGCATAGTAACAAAAATGTTTTGCAGTGTAAGAGCCTCATGATCATCTGCTGCCTTCACCCAAATCTCTTTTGAAAGCTCCTTGTTGTCAGTCTTGCTGCACTGTGAATTCTGTTTTGTTTACAAGAGTGGAGGAGACAGTGGATAAACTGGAAACATTTTTACTATTTATATATGCACTTGACTGTTAATGGCTGAGATTTTGATTACTACCAATCAGTTTTCACTCACCTGTCTTACTTGTCACCGCTACATGGGACAGGTGACAGACTTGTTCCTTGTTTTCCAGCTGAAATATGGTGTGCCTTATGTCTAGTTCTTGTCTTGCGTTGGTACTCTCATGATGCAAATCATTCATAACAAATGCTACCAAAACAGTGCAGCAGTATGCCCACTTACCGCTGGAAAAAAGTAGTACTGCCTCATGTTGTTTGCAGAACATGGAACAGAGTTCATCTGCCATCATCTCTAGGCCAGTAAAGGCGGCTCATAGAAATGAGGCCCTGCAGATGAGAGCAGCCTGAAGCTGCAGTGTACCACAGCAGCCACATCCCTACCGGCTTGGCTGGTGAAGGAATGCATTTCCCATGGGGTATTTTCCACTGGAGCTGCATCCCAAAGTCCTGGTGCATCAAAGAGAGACAAACAGGATAAATTCCCAAAATTAGGACACGCCACAGACACAGGACTGCCCAGTTGCCCACCTGTGGGAGATCAGACCTGCAGCCCAATGCATGCAGTG
The DNA here is from genome assembly GCA_016647715.1 of Pavo muticus. Classification (NCBI taxonomy): domain Eukaryota; kingdom Metazoa; phylum Chordata; class Aves; order Galliformes; family Phasianidae; genus Pavo; species Pavo muticus. The sequence continues at coordinate 4,386,447 of JACDJE010002438.1, forward strand.
AAGGCGAAAATGACACTGAGCTAACAGATTACTTTACTGAGACCCAGAGTAAAGCGCTGGATTACTTCCAGGACCTCAGAGAACCCCAAAGTAGATGAAAGGAATATTCTTCCTACGAAGAATGAGAAAAATATGTATCAAAGATTTGTCCATCCTTGTATATTAGGAAATGCAATCCAACAGGAAAAGGCTCAAGCTATCAATTTGTCTTTGTGGAAGACTGTATGGTTATTTATCTTGTTTAATTATGTTTCAAAAGCAACATGGTGCTGCAATAAATAACATTAGGCAACAATGAAGGGAACAGCACAGAAAGCTGACTGTAAACTTGCCCCTCTCACCCTTTTCCCTTTAACCTCCATAAAAATGTGGGGTTTTCCATGTTGTCTGAGATATTCGAGACTGTGATATTTCTGGAAGCAAGTGAAACACAGCTGCTTGCTGATTAAGGGGATACAGGAGATGGCAGGATTACATTAGTATGATGCATGTGCTGCTACTCAGGGACCAGCGAGTTCCCAAATTTAGTGCCAAATACACACACGGTCGCACCTGAGCACATCTGAAAATGTGGTACTTCCACCAAAGCCTAAGCAGAGTTTATTATCACCTGTGTGCTAGAGAAAGGCATACAATTCCTTGACTAGGATTGGGAAAGCACCAGTACCTCTTCAGGAAGAAATCCTGTGAGTCTGAGGCATGGTATTCATTTTAACTCCAAAGATGCCAGCTAGAAAGAGCATTTGAGCTGCCAGATTTTGGGGTTTGTGTCTGGCCAGGTCTTCTGCATGGTATAAGCAGAGGACTCAGGACACTTATGAAGGGGGTTACTTTCCCAAGTGAATGACCTTCCTCCAAGTTTTGCATTTTTTTGAAAGTTTGTCACAGCTTGGGCTCACTGCTCTTTTTTGGAAATCTTGCTGCTTAGCGTTTGGAAGTAAATTAAAGAGAATTAGCTAAGAATTTTGTAGGTCTAATTTTAACTCTAAAGCTTTTTTATAATAGTGCTGGCAGTAAAGTAACAATTTATCTTGCAGACAAATCTAACAAAAATGTCATAATTTCAAAAGCTGAACAGTCTTTCATATTTCTTTCAGCTGCAGAGAACTGTTGGGGTTTTCATGTATGTTTTGCCTTTGTAAAAACATAGAATTTGAATTGTGGGATCATAGATCATCCTTCATAATCATTAGCATTTTAATGGCTTCTCAATCATTAGCAGATTTGATGTAGCTACTAGCAAGTTAAAACTGGGTTTGGATTTACATCTACATGTCACAATCCGGTAGTAGTCAGTCATATTTAGTCTCACCAAGTGTGATGTCAGGTGTCTGAAATAAATTTTCAACTCACTGAAAAAAGTAAGAGAGGAAAATTCAGAATGTCGTCTCCAGTTTCTGCCAGAAGTCATAATTCTGATTTGATACTTTTGCAGATCTCAGAGAAAATTCTCCTATCAGAAACAATAATTAGCAATATAACTTGAAAATGTAAGTTAAATGTATTCTACATTATACATTAACCATATATTGTAATAACAGAAAGCAAAATAAATATTCATAACAGAATGATCTGCATATATTATAATATAAAGAAGATATTTGAAGATATGTATTTGTTGTAGTTTAACCTGTCAGGTGTCTCAGTACCACACAGTCATTCATTCACTCCCTCCATCCCTGTGGGATGGGGGAGAGAATTGGAAAAAAAAAAAAATGTAGAGCTTGTGGGTTGAAATGAAACTGTTTACTAAGATAAAGAAAAGGAAAAGAATAATAGTTCTTATATATATATAAAAAATTGTATATAACAAGTGATGCACAAGCAATTGCTCACCATCCCCTAACTGATGCCCAGCTAGGCCCCCAAGGAGCAGAAGAGAGTGAGATGAACTTCTACTCCCTTCAAAACTCCTTCTGCATGATGTCATATGGTATGGAATATCCCTTTGGCCAGTTTAAGTTAGCTGTCCTAATTCTGTTGCCTCCTGGCTCCTTGGGCCCTTCACTGAGAATGGCCTTGGCTTTGTCCCGCACTGCTTAGCAGTAGCTATGGACATAGGTGTGTTATCAACCTTGTTTTGCTCCTAGAGCCAAAGCACAGCTTATACCTGACGCTCTGAAGAAAAATCCATCCCAGCTGAAAATAAGACAATATCCATCTCTTATTCCATACCATTTACATCATGTTCAGAGCCCACAATTTCTACATGTTTTAACTAATTACCATCACCTACCTTGTCTTTTTTACACATACACACATATTATTTCCATAGTCTATGAGCCATCCGTTTAAATCGTTCATGGTATTCATTTAGTTCATAACTTTAAGCTGCATAACTTAACAGTCCTTCAGTGCTGGAGGGATGATTCATAGTCTTGGGTTATTGCATACAGAAGCTAGCTCTGGTTCCATCAGAGTTTGTTCTTCTGCCTCGGTAGTTCTTTCTTTAATACTGCTAACAAGGCATATATAACCCATAATAATGATGACATACAGTATTATGTAGCCATTTAACATACAGAATTTAAATTATTGGCTGTTCTCACCCAGCATCACATCACCTTGAGGAACACAACGGACATCCCTATCCTACTGCATTACCCACCACATGCACCCAGGTCCTTGAGCAAAATCCCATGAATAGGCTTGCCTTTGCCCAAGGCAGGAATGACCCAGACTGTCTTTCCCACCATGTTCTTTATGTGCACCACTGGGACTTTATCCCCTGCTACAATGTAGGAGGTTTTACTGGGCAGGAGCAGTTTGATGGGCAGGTCCCTAACTATTGACTAACCAGGAGACTTTTGCTAAATGTGTGTCCCAATGTTGGAATGTCCCAGCACCCATTACTCTCAATGTAGTATTTATCAGTACATTGTATCGTTCAGGTTTTTCCAGAGCTGGCGCATGATAGTGGATGTCATATACCCACATAATGCTGTGATCTTTGGCCCAGGTGGTTATGAGATTGTTTTGGAAATGGGTCCTGTTGTCTGACTCAATTCTTTCTGAGGTGTCATGTCACCATGGGACTTGCTTTTCAAGGCCCAAGATAGTATTTCAGTCAGTGGCATGGGGCACAGGATATGTTTCCAGCCCTGCAGTGGTTGCTTCCACCATTGTAAGCACATGGCGCTTACCATGATGAGTTTGTGGGAGTGTGATATAATCCACCTGCCAGGCCACCCTGTATTTATATTTCAGCCATTGTTCTCCATACCAGAGGTTTTATCTGCTTGGCTTGCTTCATTACAGCACGTGTTTCGCTTTCATGTGCAATAGCATCCATAGTCAAGACCGCCCCTCAATCCCAAGCCCGCCTATAGGTTGTATCTCTTCATCCTTCTGTTGCTAGTCCAGATCTACATAAATCACTTCAATCCTACCAGCTGATTGTTTTGATGTTCTTTAGCGGTACCACTCTTAGATACATGAGCATCTACGTGAGATACTGTTACAACCATGTTCTCTGCTCAGGCAGCAATATCTTTCCACAGTGTATTTCACTGTTTTTTTAATATTTGACTACATTTTTATTAGAAACATATTATGTAAATTGGCTTAATGTATAGCCACACCTTTCTAAACATGGCTGGTGAGGATGTAAATATTATACTTTAGTATACTCTTTGTTCTCAGAAGCTATCATCTCCAAAAAAAGAGATGTCAAATCCAAACGCACCACAGCATTGTATTATAAATATTTGTAGTGTCAGGGATGATCAGAACTATTCAAATTAAGTTACCAAGTTCATATCAGCCAGTTAACTGACTCTCACCAACCTGGTATAGACTGTTATTAGTCCCATGTGACATATTGCTATATCTTTCTTCTTTTCCTCCCTCAAAAACAGAGCTGAAACAAACCTTAAATGTAATACAGGTGTTTTGAATTTAAATAATGACAATGTATATTTGACATGCATATCTGGTTTGACTCCCTTGTAGTCCAGCACTCATTACCCAGTAGTTATACAGTTATACTTCCTGTAGCATTAGTGCAGAATCCAGAACATCACTGGGATCAGCAGTAGATCCACCAGAAGGTGTTTTGTTGGCAGCAGTGTCGTAACTGACTTAACAGTCAAGATTTCTGAAATGACAAAGGATTCTTCTGTCCTGAGAAATCAATATGTCACCCCAATATGGCAATCCTTTTTTTTTTTTTTTTAATTCTGAATTTGCTTTTCTTTTCCCAATATGCTTCTAGGCAACTGGCCTTACTGGGGAGCCAGGCAGCACTGACTTTTTTCCATAATAAATTAAGATATCCTATGATAGCTCTGTTGTGGTCTAGAAAGTCTCTGACAGACAAAACTCTTAATTACCTGCTCTATTTACTTCAGCTGAGAGGCTTTAATGTATAGAAAATGTAAGTATTATTATTTGTTCTGTGCTTACTGTATGGAGGCCAAAGTTTTGAATTTCCAGCAATGCTTATTCAGTGTTTCACTAGCAAACTTGAGGGAAAACTGCAAGTTTTGTTTGCTATTTTTTAGAGAAAGAAAATAATCTGAAAAGCTCCCTCACATGACTTGTCCAGCAGGTCAGATTTTAGATGACCTGATGGTTCTTTTGGATCTAAAGATTTGATAATCACAGCTAAGAGCCTGACTTAATGCCTTGAATTAGATATCTCAATACTGACTGCAACCATCTGGTGACAGCCGTTATATCCTGCAGCGATTAGTATTTTCTTTGAACTGGAGCATCAAAACCTTCTGGACCTGTATATCTTGGAGTTACTGTCTTTCCTGAATTGTAGGGGAGAGCAAGAAATATGTTGGGCAGCTTTTCTCAGTGAGAGCATAATGAGGGATGATATTTGCACAGTGCTGTTAGAAAGTGCCTTGAATGCACTTTTCATCACATGGCAAATTAGATCTCTTCTTGACAGAAAGTTAGACTTTAGAAATGTAAAATGTCTGTCATAGAAATTTCTAGCCACCAACAAAAGGCTCACTTTCATCAGGAAAATAATTCAAAATGCATCTGAGTCATCATGAAAGATACGGGCCATGACTGTGTCTTCAAAACCCCATTGAGCTGAAGCACCGAAGACAAGAAAAATTGCATTCATTCCACTGTGATCATCATCTGTCCACTCATTGCAGTACTCTCTAGGAAAAGACAAAGTTGGAGTGACAGATCAAGGAGCATCCTGTGCATTTCTGTGTCACTGTCGTTGAGAACCTGTGGCACCATGCGGCACTGGGTGTGCAGGGGGTGCAAGAAAGCAAACCCTCTACACAGGTTTCTTTTTCCTCCTCTCTTTTCTTCCTCCCTGAAGTCTTGATATAAACTTGCTGTGATAGATGCAGGTGGCTAAAAATAGTGTGTTTTGTGTGTACCGTACAAGCAAGTGAATAATTTTCTGCTGTGAGAAGGATGCCGAGGGACAGCAAAAACCTGAAGGTAATGGCAGGTAAGGCACAATGATGGAGTGTGGCTTCCAGCCCACTAAATCAGTGGCAGAGTACTTGGCACACTTGCCAATGCTGCTGCATTCAGAGAAAAGCCCTGGAGAAATGCCCCCTGCATTTAAAAATTATATTTGAGATATGCATGTTTTATGCTGGGAGTCTGATAAATTTTCCTTGCAGTGTAGGAACCCTGTAGTAACAAGGGATAGTTTTTGCTGTATTACTTGTTGCAGCTTCTGTCTCCTGGATTTTTAGCTTCTCTGCTTCTGGCCAAGAGGACACCATATATGTTTCCCCACAGCTATAATTGTTGTACGACATGAAAGTTGAATAATTACAATAATTACAGTGAATGCTGGACAGACTTTAGGAAGAAAGCATTATAATCAGTTCAGATTTTCTTGGTTGTATCTGTCACATCATCAGCACTACACCTGGAATTTACTTCATATAAATTATAGAAGAAGAGACAGTTCTCATGTATAGGATTATACTCTGACCTTTGGACAAGAAGGGAATCTGCTATAGAGGCTGCCATTTTGACACTTGGTGAATATAAATTCCATTTTTCTTTAGCGTCCTAATGCTGTGCTGACTATTACTTGCGCTAGTTTCCATCACCTGGAATGAAATCCTGATCTGTTTGAAGTCAAACAGCAAAATTCCGATTCACTGCAGTAGGACAGATTTAACTCCCAGAGTTGTGCAAGACTGTAAGTCACCTGCAGCTACATGGTTCCCTCAGCAATGGATATTTTTATCAAGTCGACCTCGTTTATGGAGTTGCGTTAGAAAGTCTGCTTAGGCTCAGAGAAGATACAACTGGAATAAAGCAGGAGCCTTCGTAATTGGAAAGTGGGGGAGGCCGAGTTTTACAAGAGATATTCAGTGCTAAATAAGGAATAGAATAGATTCCCTGGGGAGCTTGAAATCCTTTTAAAACTTTTATAGCTTCCTATTTCTTTTCCTCTGGTTCTCACTGCCAGATGGAGGATTTCATGTCCCAGCAGTATACACTTCTGTATCCTCACCACGATTGCTGCGCAAGGGTTGACAGAAGGAATACCCAGGAAGTGAGCCCACTGTTTAGCAGGGGGAGGGAGCAGATATGCTGCTTATGGGGTACAAAGAGGTAGAGCACAACAGGCTCTCTGCCCCTTCCTTGCTCAGTACTGTTGTTTTTCAAAGGGTGTCTGAATTCCTGAGCTGAGTGAGGGGTTGTGAATGATACCCCCACTACAGCAGTATAATATAAGAGGTAACAAACTCAGAATGTTTCTCACATCATTTAAAGGAAGTCAGATTTGGAAGGATGCTTTATGTCCTTTCCTCTGGATGATGAATGCAGACTATAGCCACACTCCATTATACAAATAGTTCAGACAAATATTCTTTATTTTTGTTTTGCTGTGAACAAAAGACACAGTACTGTTACAAGGACTAGCATTAGATTGTTCATATCATTAATTCTAATGAGATTATGATTTTACTATCTGCATTCGGTTATGCTCCATTCGAAACCACATCCCTTCGTGTCATGTCTACGCATCTATTAAGGACCTCCATAGTAGGGGCCTTGTCCGCATCCTTGGGCAGCCATTTTCAATTCTTAACCACTCACTCTGTAAATAAATATTTTCCTAATGTCCAAACTAAACTTCCCCTGACATATCTTGAGATTTTCCTTGCATCCCAGGACTTGTTACCTGAGAATTGAGACTCACACCTTCCTTGGTGCAATCTCCTTTCAGATAGTTGCAGTGAGCAATGAGATCTCTCCTCATCCTCTTCTCCAAGTCTGTATAGCATCAGTTCCTCAGTCACTCCTCATAAAACTTGTTTTCTAGACTCTTCACCAGCTTAATTGCTTTTCCTGCCAGTCTGACTGACATCTCTCCAACAGCCTACTTTACACAAACCTGTGCGCATCCTACAGTGCCTCCAGTTTTCATGTTAATGTGTGCATTTGGTGAAGTTCACCCATTGTAGAAGAAATTGCCTGTGCCCCATTTGGTGCTGGTAGCAATTCCACACTGCCACATCCCTTCCTCATTTCTCTTGTCAAGATCTGTGAAGGCTGCCAATCATCGTGTTCCTGGCAGATGCTCCTGTTCTGCATCTCATTTCAATTCCCACTCATTTATATGCAGTTTTGGGCACTAAAATATAAGGACGTAAGACTATGAGAGAGCATCCAAAGGAGGGTTATGAAGATGGTGAAGGGTCTAGAGAGGAAGACATATGAGTAGCAGTTGAGGTTGCTAGGTTTGTTCAGCTCAGAACTGAGGAGAGGCCTCATGGCAGCTTATAGCTCCTCATAGGGGAGTGGAGGGGCAGTGTTGATCTCCGCTTTCTGGTGACAGCTACAGGACTTGAGGGAATGGCATGGAGCTCTGTCAGGGGAGGATCAGGTAGATGTTAGGAAAGATTCTTCGCCAGTGGGAGGTGGGCATGGGACAGGCTCTCCAGGGCAGCGGGCAGAAGTCTGAATCCAGGATAATGTTATGGTCATGGCAGACTATTTATAACATAAAACACAGATCATTAAATTTGCATTAAATTGCAGAGGGAGGGCAGCAGAATTTGGCTACTCTGAACGAGATATATTTGGAGAGATAAATAGTTGTCCCATTTACATGTGAACATGCAGAGTTATTTCTTTTTCTGCTTTTATGTCTTTCCTTTGCTTTCATTCAGTATAAGAGCTTCATATTATGTCAATTTTATGGCTTTATGTTTTGTGGAGGCTTAAGTAATAGCAATATCCATACAGCACATCATGCACACAGAGCACAACACAAATATTTCATTAAAGGGAGATGAAAGAAGGCCAGAATTAAGTTACTGACCTGGGTCTCAGGAGAGCTGAAAAATTCCTGAGGTTTGTGTCATTCGACGTCAGCAATTTTGTTTTCTCATATATAGAACAGAAATACACATTTCTTTCTGAGTACCTTAAATATTTAAACTGTAAGCTTTGCAATAAGTGTACTGTCTCATGGCATACACAGGGCTCAGTACTTAGGTCATCTAGCTGAAGTCTTTAGCTGCTACTAAGATTTAAATTATGGATCAGTCATTTTGCAGTATTTTCTGTTACAATAACCAAAGATCATCCCACTGAGGTTTGGGACACAGCATGTCGAATATAAAAGATTTTAAATGTCTACTTAAAGTGTCATAGACAAAACCCACCAATTCACATGGCTTACCAAAGCATGTACCAAACTGAAGACAGTAGGAAAAACAAAATGTTGCCAGTATCTGGGTGCAATCAGATTTTAAATATAAGTAGTATTTGGAAGATGGCTGCAGAACCCTGAGCTTTAGTTTGCTACAGCTTTTGTGTAGACAACAATTAAAGCTAATCCAGATACATCTGAACAGTATTTAAATAAACATTTTGCCTACTTGCGTACCTAGAAAGTTGCATTACTTTGCAAAAGATGGGTCTTTCTCTTATTTTTTTGAGTGAAACCCATATTTTAAGTAGCAGTGTAGTTCCTGCATCAATCTTGCTTTAATAAATTATTAGAAATCTGCTCAATTTTTTTCTGTTTAGTTTCAAGTTTAACACAGTCCTTTGAGAATGGTAATGGCAGCTAATGAGACTTGTGAATAGTCTTCTGCTGTTTCAAAGTACCGTAAAGTGAAGAGTTGAAAGCTCACATTCCCTTACCCTGGTTGTGACCTGACTCCAGATGATAGTCTCTCTGCTGAAGAGAAGGTAATTTAATGCCCATTATTATCACACAATCCTGCATCTCCTTTGAAGCTGTCAGCTTCAAAATCAACTCCAGTCTTGTATGTTCATTTGAAATCTTTGCCAAGGTTTTTATCAAAGCATAACGCAGAGCTGTTTACTGAACGCTCTCCCTTTCTCACACACCTAAATTAACCACTTTCCCCTCATCTAACCAAAGAGAGAAATACTTTGAGGTCCAGGCATACACAGTAACTGTTGAGACATGTTACAAAGAGAAGGAGCATGCTAATTAGTTTACTGATGCACTTTAAAAATATTTGCTTCCTCTGTAGAGTGTGCAGCATAGCTGGCATGTTAATTCCATTGTAAAGTAAATAATTTAAAGTCGTATATTATTAACTTCACATTTTAGTAAAGTATATATTTTGTTAAGTTGCAGAAACATGGAGATGTACTTCATTTATAAATAAACCAAACCATGTTCATTGTTTGTGAGGTGGCAGATTCTTAGCTATGGGGTTGATATGATCTACAAGTGTCCTCCAGTCCAGTTCCTTCATCTGCTGACCTTGGTACCTGATATATGGGCACATCACTCAGCAGTTGGCTGCAGCAAAGCTGGAGTACTTGTAAAGGTTTTACAAGCTTTAAGGGAATTCGGTATTGGAAATAACTTCTTTGCGGAAGGACACTGGGGAACATTTTATGACCCTTCACTTTTTTTTGTAAACTGAGCCCTTTCTTGCTTCTCAGCAGATGTTAATTCTCTTTGTGTAGTGCTTTTTCTTGTTGAACATCATTCTCTGCTCTGCAGCAGTCCCTCCTCCTCCTCTCCTTTGGACCAGCAATGACCAGGTAGATCTAGACCTAGATTGTGGTTATTTTTGGCTGTTATAAGGGAATACAGGCATTTTTCATTTGTAAGTGACAAAATGCTCGAGACAAACAGAACAGTGACATGCAAATTATTTGGAGAGACTGTGGCATATCTTAACTCTATTTATGATAGCAAAATGATAGAATCCTCATGTCAATCCAGCACAATTTAGCCATTTCCTGAGGGAGCCAGAATGTCACCAGTGCCTGTGGGTGAACCACCTGGCCAGCATGTTGGAAGAGATGGTAACACCTCAGGCACAGCGAGAGGGAAACAAAAACTTTGTTGGTTTCTGGATATCTGATTTAATCTTTAAGTCAAAAAGGTAGAGGATGCTAAGGAAGAACAATGTGAAAATTAGGGCAGGGAAGGAATCTTCACAGGCCATTACCCTTCAATTCAGATTTGTCCTCCACTTGAATAAGGCCCTAGGATAATTCATATAGAATCCACCTTTTAGGAAGTGCAGTAAGATCAGTACATACCTTTGGCTCATTCCGTGGTGGTTTCAGAGAGTAAGTAAGTCTCAGGAGGCCTGAAAACTTTCCTGTGATAGTGAAAGTAAGAGGAACATGGAATCTCTAAGGATTTGGCATTTTAATTGCAAATCAACTTGAGCATTAGCAAAGCGGAGATTCATGCAGCAAATTTCCATAGTTTGTATACAGAATGTAGAAATACCAGCATCTGAAAACAAAACCAAGGTTATCACTACTTAATATGTTCTTTGTTTATCCAGTCAAAGTCTGTTATTAATTACAGCAGTACCTATACAGTTCAAAGAGGATTATCTCTTCAGATGAAAGGCTGGAAGAGACGAGACTGACATCCTAGTTCCAGAAGGAGGAGGTCACCTCCTTCTGGAGGTAAAAAGTGTTACTAAGTACCCAGAACCACTAGCAGCAAAATCTTGTAACTGATTCACAGAAGTGGGGTGAACTCCAGAATCCTTCATAACCAGTTTCCAATATTTGATAGCAAATTTCTTTAATGCATATCTTGTGATTGTGGAAAAAAAAAAAAAAATAAAGAAACATCACAGGACAGTAACATTGATCATGTGCATAGGATTGTTGTGCAGTTATTGGCAGTAAAGGCAGTGTTAAAAAAACAATACGAGATGCAGGATAAAATCAGAATGTAAATGATGCATTTAGGATGCTTTGAATAGCAGCTGTGATATCTGGGAAAAGTGTGTATCCTATTCTGACTATATAGATCAGTGTGGCACTGCACGCCATTAGTGGATGGCTCATGTGGGTGGTGCCCACATCTGGATCATCCCCAAGGATCATTTAAGGGATGACAAACTGGAGATGCTTGGATCCACAAAGTCTAGTAGTAACACAGACAAGAAATTTACAGCTTTGTGAAAATGTGATGGAATGTATGTTAACATATGTGGAAGTTTAAGTTAAAATACAAAGTTTAGGCCAATCTGTCCTGTTTATAAATTTGATCTGCCTAAGTTACTGGGAGGAAGAGAGAAACAAAAATATCATTAAAATAAAATCCATTAGTATTATCAGTAGCAAACTTATGCATTTCAGTAACATGTTAGTTGCATTCAATGTGCAGTGAGTGCTAAAGAAATATTTAAACTATCTTATAAGGATTTAAATGAAAATTGGCTTCTATAAATACCAGTTGGTTTACTTAAATTCATCCAACTGTGACAAAGAAGTGGTAGGAGAAGAAATAAATCAGAAGGAATTAAAATGCATTTGTTTTGAGAAGTGTCTGCTGATTTCAATGAAAAGCCATATTGGGGTGAATGAAAGTGTTGAATATTTGCTCATTTATTTAAACTGTTTTCTTTCCATAAATCAGTATTCTAATGAAATGAATTCAATTAAGTGGGTTCATCAAAACCATATAAATTAGAAAAATTAAACCAGCAACAGTAGTGTAACACCTAAGTCTTTGATGCAAAAAGAATAATCCCATTGAAAATGATAAAATAAGCACAGAATAAATCCCAGGTACTAGAATGAATATAAATGAATTGAGAAGATATCTTGGATGTACAACTTCTGTGTGTTTATACTGTATAGTTTATAATTGTGGGCAGCAATTAAGCATGGTACTTGAGCATGGCAGTGACGGTTAATATATATGCAGCTGTTTTTTGACAAATCCAGCTCTGAAATGCAGGAGTTTGGGGTGTTGGGTTCACATGCATTGGAGAAAGAAAAGTGGAAAATCGAGGTATTTAGGGAAGATCAGACTTATGCAGTGAGCCATGTTAGTATAATTTTTTGCCATATTACTGTCTTCTTTTTATGTAGTTTTAAACCTGTGCATAGCTTTTAGTGCATTAGGAAGAGTTTCTTCATGTGACTTTATAGAGATATAACTAAAGCATACTAATCATCAAAGACTTAATAGAGAGGGGCAGTGATCCTCTCTGTGATCTTCCGGCTCTTCATCTCCTTCCAGGAGAAACCACGGCTGCAATTTAGGTAGGGCCACACCGAGGAGTGCTCTATGTGAGTACCATACCATTACTGTCCAAGTAAGACCTGCTCTGATTGTGCTTCCTGCAGGCACAGCAAAGAGCTCAAATTAAAGTTCAGGCCACACAGAGGCCTATGTTGCTCTTGAAATCAGAAAACTCCAAATTCATCCATGAAGTGTAGGTAACCCAAAGAGATGATGGGGGTGCAATTGAATAAATCTTGTAATTCTCCAAGTTCAGCTCCATAGCTCTGGAGATGATGCCTTCACCGTCAGAAACTTCAGCCCCCAGATCTCATTTTGGTGGAACTTTTGCAACAGGATTTGTAGGTAGCGAGGGAAAACAACAACAGCAACAAACAACAACAAAAAATGCATTTTTCTCATTCTGGAAAGCTTTCCTGTTTTGTTTTGCTTTCCACATGTGGTGCATAAGATGGAGCCATGAGAATCACTTCATCAGGATCAGGGCATTTTTCTTTAAAAGTGAGAGGTCTCTGTGCTGTCCCAGCAGAGTTCTGAAGTATATTTTATATGTTGGAGACCATTTCTTTCTCCAAAATAAGATTGAAAAAGAAAGGTCTACTCTTATTTTTTATATTTCCTATGCTTGGATTTTACCTATTTAAACCAGTAGATTCCTTATTCTGCAGATGAAGCTGTCAGAGATGCAAAAAAAATATATCTTTTGGAAAGAGTTTCGTCTAGTGTATGAGTACAGCACAAGTAAGCGTATAACTTTGTCCCATATAAGGACCAGATCATAGAGTTCGCTTTGTAATAAACTTCTACTGCTACCACCTCCCCTCTCCATAGGTTAGCATCTTCCACAATAATAAAATGGCCGAGCAGCTATTAGTGTAATAAAGGAAAATAAATTAGAACCAGGGTTCCTTCACATACCGAGAAAAGATGTTGATCTTTTCTGTAACATCTTCTTTTCCAGATGGCTACACGGAATGTGCTGCTGGTTTGGTTTGCTAATGATTTTATAATGTATTTTAATATGACACCATGATTGTCTAGATCATTCTTACAGATATATTTCTTAAAAGCCAAATAAATATGTCTAGTAGTATCCTATCATCTGAATGTAATTGGAGGAAGCCACAGGCTTCCTACCTGCATTAATCAAGTGTAGATGAGCTTAATTAATCTCTCAGATGTAAATGGAGGAAGAGAAATGAGGGCTATTTTCTTGAAAGCTACTATAGCAAGCTTTGAAAACATCAAAGCTGTCCTGTTTACAGGTAGGGATGTATATTGTTAGAGTCTTGCTTAAAAACAGTTCAGCTCTATGAAGTCAAACAACTGGGTTTTGGTTATATTCCAAACCTAATTTCTCTACCATGACAGAATTTGCCTAAAGCTCAGCTGTGTGTATGGAGTTTGTCACAAATGCCTCTCAGTACTGAGCTTCCTCTCTAACTGTTCATCACTCATTTCCAAGGTGAGTAAAAGCAAATGTGTCTTTTTAAATAATATTTTATCAATTTTATGGAGTTAGAATAATAACAGAATACCACCTTACAATCTCCTTTTAGGCTTCTCCATTTTTGTGACAGCTGTATTACAATTTGAGTGGCTGAGGTGGTACTTAAACAGAAATATCCATCATAGCTGAATTTCAGATGCAAATAGCAAAAATCTGTTGATAACAGGATTTTATGCTTTGAACGTAAGACAAACAAGTTCCCCTCCACATAACATTTTACAGTTCTTTAACATGTTGTGTGGGGGTAAATCTGCCAAGAAGTATTACACAATTAGCAAACTCAAATTTGAGAAAGGAACTTGTGTCTTTTTTGTCTTCTTCCCAGCTGAGTCAGTAGCTTCCTGGTGCTAGCAAATTCGTGAAAATTAAATCAGGGGATCATTAGTTTGTCCAGTCTGACCAGTCTATTATGAGTCATTAGATCTCACTGCCTCTATTGAGCTCTGTAATTTGCACTTCGCTGAAGCATGCTTTCCAGCAAGCTCTGCCACTTGGAAGAGATATGAATGTAAAACCTACCACTCCAGTGGTTAGTGACCCTCACTGTTGAAAATTTGTGCTTTGTTCCTAATTAAAACTTGTCCTGCATCAATTTTTAACCAATAGCATTGCTGGGCTCAGAGACTGATGCCCCCTACATCTCTGGCTCTTCCTGTGACATAACTGATTCTTCATGAAAAGCACAAAGGAAGGCTGAAATTTGCCCAGCAAAACAATAGGAGCCATACTGGCTCAGTAAGCCTCTCTGAAAGATATGAAGGTAATTTTTTATCCTATTTATTCCAATATTTGATTGAGCTTTGCTTCATGTTTAGTGGATACTCTTTAACTATGACTTCCTCTGAGGCAACACTTTATTAATGCTAATACTGAGAAAATATGTTAATCTTTTGGCCTCTGGCACACTCTGCTGTCCTCCTCTCTTTAGCATAGTCTCCCATTTCTCAACAGAATGGAAATTGACGTGCAATTTCACTATCTTGCCAATGGTTCAGACACACATAATCCAGATCTCTGTTCCACAAATGTGTCCCAGTAGAACTGCTGTTTCTGGATTGCTTTAAGCTCCTTTGCACATGGATACACAGTCCATGTATGTGTAATTTCATTGTATAGGCACAGGGATGCACATGCAGATGCTCTCAGGCACTACATCTTGTTTAGATAATAGCATTAGTTGATAGAAGAAATTGATTTACAGAGTCTCTTGATGTTTTCATTAAATTGATAATTTATGCACTTAACTTGTACTTTTGGTCTTGTTGTAGCTTTTCCCATATGGAGTTTTGTAGATCAGAATCCAAGAAATGAAAATTAAACACTTACAAGTTCCACCGAATTTGATGTTTATTGGGGAAAAAAAAACAACAAACAACATTTCTAGCTCTAATTTGACAACAATATCCATTGCATTCTCATACACCAAGGGAACCCAAACTGACTAAAAGTCTCTAAACATTTTTCTGGAGAGAGGCCACTGGGACTGTAAACTTGATCATGACAGATTCTTTGGCCTGGTGAGATTTATGATCAGAATTATCTAGAGATGGCATCCCAGAATGGGCAGATCTGTGGCTAGTACTTCAGATTTGTACATCCCACGTATTCCAGTCTTAGTTCTTGCTTTTGCACACCCAGACTATCTACTCCAACAATGTAAATATGGAGTCTGTTTTTTCCAGCTATTAGACCAGTTTCACTTATTATAAAGAATTTTCCTAACTCTAGAAATACTGGAATTTCAAAAATTAGTTTAATTCTGAATTGGATGAAAGCTTATTTCACATTTCCTGCAGACTAGAATTAAAGGAAAATCATGTTTTGAGAAACTTAATATGAAATAAATTTAAAAGGATTTTTGTGAATTCCTCTAATTTTCAAGATTCTTTCCATTATTAGGATCATTACATAAATTTAATCTTGCGTTTATTACCAGAGGTAATTGATGATACAGATTTACTATAGGGTATAGAAGTCCATTACCACCATTGCAAATAGCACAGGTCTTGCATGTCTTTCACATGGCTGTATTGTGGGTCAGACTTTTAAGGCTGACCATTATTAAGCACAAGGACTTCAGCAGAAATGAATCAGTTGCATCTGTCTTGGTCAAGCTAATGTTAACGTGTATAATATAGAGTGAGTGGCAAAGCATTTATCAGCAGGCAGTTGCTTTTATATCTAATTTAGAAACAATATTTTCTGTTCTATGAAGACCATTAGTACCTTGTCCATCTTTTTGCTAATCATAACTAAAAAGCACTGCTTATATCTTTCCAAGTCATAAGGGATATACTTACAAAAATTTGATTAAAATGTCCATTCCAAAAAACTTGGAATCTGAACACAACCTCTTTAATCTTCTCATTTACTTTGTGTACCAGGGGATGTAGATTTATGTGTAGGTGGATGAAAAAAAGAGTTTCAGTGAAGTCTAGATAGGATGGTAAATGTCAGTCCTGTCTTGGAAGAACCTTTATTATCAGTGATAGCTTGTCGAGTCTCAGATAAAGCAAAATTATTCAAAACATCTTAATAAAAGTCTCTCCTTTGCTAAGTAGCAGCTTATCGATCTCTTAACTGTGCTATTACAGTAGAAGAATTTGAAATGTTTTGAAAACATCCCTTAGAGCCACACAACAATAATTAACAGCATAGCAAGTGCCGAGCAGCAAGTAGCTGATAATGACAGCATCTAATGTCGATTGAATGCAATTAATCATGGATACTACCCATAGAGCTTAGGATTTATACTTGGTTATTATAAAGCACTGATGAGGTCCCCTCTTGGTCTTTCACAATGTATGTATTAAGAGTATCTCTTTTCTATAAGCAGAAGAAAGCCAAAGGAATGCTCTGAGACTTGTGTTTCTTAATATATTTACTATCACTCCATTATGCAGCTAGTGGCTGATATTCTCCTAGGAAAGCAGTATCATAGAGAAGCAGCAGCAGTTCATGCCTCTAATCTTTCCAGCAGAAAAGACAACAGGCAGTATATATGCACAATCCCAAAGTGGTAAATAAATGCTAGCATTGTAGGATACCTTTATCCAACATAAAAACAAATTTTCATTGCCTGGCTTTCCTTAGGGTAAGCAACCACGATCAGTATAGTGTGCATACCACAGCTTCATAATTCATATAAAATGGCATTCATTCTTTTCCTCCTCTGTTGTTCCTGACATCATGTTCCACTTGATCAATCCACTCTAATAGCTGCTTGGCACTTGAAAAGTGACTAGACTCTTAACCCTGAAGTGAGTTCACAGAAAGCAAAAAGGGTGCAGGAGTTTGTCATGTTGCCACACACTTTCAGTCAGAGGATTTCAACATTCAGAATTATCTCCCTATAAACTTGAATCAAACACAACTCACAGTCTCACCTAATTCCTAAGATAGAAAACAGCAAGGAATAGTGATTTTTAAACTGCAACATGTTAAATATACATTCTAGTCCACAAAGAGCTCACGGTGGAAGGACCACCCCTATCTTCTCCCTGATGTCCAAAAGAAAAGTGTTTACCTGTCTGCATTGCTTTTTAACTAAAAATTTGAATATGACGGAATCTCCACTAGTTTTGTCATTTGTCCATTAGCTTTGTCACTGGTATTAGTGGAAGCACTCATGAGATGTTTTATCAGATCAAATGTCTATCTAATTAACATCAGCATAGGACTCATATTTTTCCCTTGTTTGCATATCAAAAAGTATAAAAAAGCAACTGTTTGTTCAAGGCAAGGAGTCAGAAGGTATGAGTGCCATACCATAGTTAAGAAATTTATTTTCTTCCTTACTGCTTATTATCAGTGCTTACCTCACTTATCTCCATGATAGAGGAACTTACAAGCAAGCACCAGAATTTTTCATTATTTTCTGAGACATATAGAAACATAGTCCCTTTACTTCCATAACAGTGGCTGCAGTGGGTCTGAATTAATGACTCTGTATGTGTATTATGTTCACGATGGACACAAAGTCTTCAGGATATAATTTTCTGTAAAGAAAAGTCATTTTATTTCCAGCTGAATAGGCACTCGATCATACTACCCAAGTCAAACAAAGTTATTATTTGGCTTTTTGCCTCATTGTACAGTATAGAAAGGTCATATTTTTAATAGCTTTGTACTCCATGGTAATCAAATTTGTAAGCCTGGAGAAATAAACTACTTGAATCTATCATTGTTGTCAGCATATTTAACCACTGCTGTTCTGATAGTACAGTACCTTTCCTCTAAGCTGCAACAGCAGAGCAGGCAGTGTTTTAGCTTGGTTATTAGGTTTGTATATTAAGATATAATGTACTAAACATATAAGATCAGGGTATGATAATTTGAGCCATTTATTAAGCTCCAGTTTTGAGGACTAAACAAACCAAAAGGCTCTGGTCCCAATCACATGTGTGTTTGTACGCCAAACAAGTTTACAAAACTGTAAACCTGAGTATAACTAAGTGTTAATAACTTGCTCGAATCAACAATAATTAGAAAGAACACCTGCTTTTAAAAGTCATTTTTCTTCTGGTTGACTGGACATTGCTTTTGCAGGAAATGAATGCTGATTACATGCAAATGAAATTTCTAAGTTTTTTTGTGTTTCCTTTTTTAAAACGATCATGCCCTGTCATTTGTCAGAAGCAGTCCAGCTTGGCTGCTGCTCAGCAGCACCCATGTGTCAAAAAGGAGCTGTGAAGCCTTGAGAAGTCCAGAGGAAAAGAGAATATCTTGCATCACCACTTGGGCTATCTATCTTCTGAAACATTAGATTAACCTGAGGTTTTTGTGCTTTTATAATAGTGGTTGTTATGAATTGGCTTAGAGTCAAGGTACACTCTGACTGGTGAGAGGAGATGAATTATTCACCTGTAACACGACGGCTGGGAATAGGGCTTGCCAGACAGGACCATTAATGCGATGTGTGTTGATGGCTTCTTGATGATCTGCCTCAAAGTAGCTGAGGCTAGCTGCGATAGCCACATTGCTTTGGTAGTGATGTCTTGCTTGGTCATTGATTTCATTTTCTTTTTTTTTTTTTTTTTTTCTTTCTTGAATTTTACCTTTTCTACAAATTGGTGGCCAGGTTGTAAGGTCTACATGCTTTGGTCACACTTCTGGAGCTCTCTATAATGAGACACTCTGATCCTAACAATTATTTTAAATAGTCTTTCTTGCTTTCAATGGTTACATATAATATATATTACTATCAGAAAACCTAAGCAATATTGTCATGGAGACAAAAGTCTTCCTCACCTGCTAGAGATTTCCTTGTTACTGTATACTGCTGGAACCAGTGTAGCTTAGCATTTTGCCTATATGACATATGCTACGAAATTGGAATCTAAACTACCTAAGGATGTTTAAATTTAAAGTGGATTGTTAAATAATATGATGTAAATCCCTTATTCAAAATTAAAGTGATCTTCATTGGATTTAGCTTAATTCACTTTGGAAGCATCCACATAGAATTGTAATTCAGTTTAATTAATCAACTTAAAAACCTTATTCAAGATAATTTGCTTGAGCATTTTGCTTATATAAGAGTACTGTTCTCTGTAATACATTCTCTGATAAAAAAACAGAACTTGTCAAACTAGTGCTTTTCATAAGCATTAGGGGAGAAGCAACATATCTTCATGAATGGATTCTGCAATAGAATGCTTTAACTCTCAGGACTCATCTCCAAAAGACACACAATGCTCTCTGCTGCAGTGTGCACTAGGTGCTCTCCTATAACTGCTGCCACACAGCAGGAAGCCTCAGCCCAGTGGAGTACTCTTCTTCATCCAAGCACAAATCTATCAGCTCAGCAGCACTATGGGCTGGGCTCTGCTTTACATTTTTTGTAAGAGGATCGCAGAAGCAAGGCTTCTGTGAAGTGAGCTTGCATAACTTAGAAAATAATCATTTTTTAGAGAATTAAAGGGATGTTTCTATATGCTTGGGACACATTCCTCAGGCGTAGGCTCTCTGAATGTGCAATAAAAATGAGGATGACCCACTGTGTTTTGATTATTGTCAACAGTTCTGGCCCAATTCAGCCCGGTTCTGTGACTAATGGGGCAGCAGGACCCATGGACCCATGCCCAGGGAGAGGTGGAAGAGGGAAAGGGAAAAGGTAAGGAGATGGGTCGAAAAACAAAACAGCAGCAACGAGCAAGGGGAGAAAAATAATTTACTAAATATGATAGCAGAATGTGAGATAACACAATATAACACAATATAATTGGTATTGTCCTATGAGATCTGGAAGCAAGAGCTTTGTTTTGGTGGCTAGAAATGGTTCCTAGACAGGAAAAAAAGGGAATGTTAGCCAAGTTAAGTTGGTAAAGGATAAAGGAAAGCTACATGAATGTTAAAGTCTGTGTGATAACATATTCTTTTTTTTTACATTCTCTTTAATGTTAAACAAGGGCTGTATCATTGGAAAGGCAGGTTGACTGTCTGTAAAAACATCAGTTAAGCTTGAAAGGAAATCTTCAATGAGCATAAAATTCATGAATGCATAAATCCGTAACTTTGTACGGTGTGAAAAGGAATCCAGTGGTACTTTTCCCTGCCTTTTACAAATCCCGTCTCATTAAGGGAAGTTCCCAGGGACAGATAGTGGAGAACTGCAAGACGAGATATGAGTACAGCAGCAGGTTAGAAGGTAAGCACCATGATCTTAAAATCATGGCATTTTCTCATTTAATACTTGTAATGTAGTCTGCAGCCATTGTTCCTGAAGCAGCCAGCCAGAGTGGGGAAGGGCAGTACCCAAAGTCAGACTCCCCTCTACCTTCTCTTCTCCTTACCCCTGGGCAGGTGGAGAAGGACAAAGCCACAATGTTCACTCATGTTGAATACCTGTCACATATGACTTTCTAGTATTTCAGATACATTTCAGGCATTTTCTTTGCTGTGTCTAGTGTGTAGTGCTTGTACTGCTGTGGGTGGCTCTGTCCAGGGCTATCTGACCAAAAGCAACAATGATTCAAGGCAAGTTAGAGGGAAGATAGTGCAGGATACAGGTATATGTTAAAGGCAGTTATACACCTAATTTTACATGGTGCCAAATCCATTGCCCACATGCATATTAAAGGTAGAGGTCAAATCCATTCCAACTGTGTTTTACACAACTGCATTAAATAACTCTGACCACCTCCCTCTGCCTCCCTGAAGCACTGAGAAGGGCAGAGTTTTCACCACTGAGCAGCTATGCAGCTAATTGCTTCTCCATAAAAGGCTGATAGATTGCATGATAGTGCAATGGATGTGTATTTAAACCAACAGAGAAATCACCTAGTGATTCCTTAATTGCATTCATTTGTATGGCTAAAGAAGTAAGTTGTTCTCTTAGGATTTCAGGCAGTGTAACACTGCCTGAACACTGGGCATCCCATGCATGCATTTAATAAGGGCATGGCATAGATTCCAGCCCAGGAAAAAAAAAAAAAAATACAAATCTGAGATCTGAGTAAAACCAAAGTAAAACATTTCTGTGCAGGAAGAAAAATATGAATTATGCTCTCATCCAGAACCAGATTCAGATGTTGTGAATATGCTTCAAATTGGATCATACAAGGTATTAGTAATACGAGAGCTATCTGGGAAAGAAGTATTCATGTTTACAGGCATCTAAGAATTACTTGGAGTCACCAAATAGGAAGTGTAGAACAAAGAATAGATTGAGGGTGATGAGGAAAGGTTTTCTGTGCTTTCTTTTTCTTCTTAAATATTTGTATTGCAACACTGAGACAGCAAATGGTTAACGGCCAAAGATAAAACCCACTGTGACCGTCAGGCCTCTGTGCAATCATCAGCAGAACTAGCTATTCTAGCCAATTTAATAGCTTGAAAATGAACTCATTAGTGGTCTTTTATCAGTGGAAAAAAGTCTATTAAATCCGGATGTGTGAAGAAGCAGTACAGAGGCTCATTTCCATCTCACTTGTGACCTGAACAAATCAGAGAAATGCTTTTCAAGAAACAGGGTCAGGCTTGACTGCAATAAGATATTTTCTACACACAGCACCCAACTTGTATCTTTCCTTCAAGTTTCTGATGCAATTCATTTTAATTTACAGTCTATTTGTCACTCCCCACATCTCTCCCTCATGCCCCCTCCACAGTTCCACTATCATCCATAAATGCGTGGGCCATTTATACTTTATAAAGAGAAAATGTACTACAGACTGTTGGATTTCTTCATATACCTGCCTTGTGAGAGCCCTCTGACAGGTCTGGGCTGCACTTCTCACTGACCAAGGTAGTAAGAGTCAGGTCCTCATCTGGAAACTAAGGTTCAGGGCAGAATAATGCTGATTTACATCAGCCTGGGATCCAGCCAGAGCTGTGAAAAGGGGAAAAATATGCTTTGTCTAAGTCCCTTTGTTGAACAGGCAGGCAAATGTGAAGTGTTTGAGATGTACATCCTCAGGATGAGACAGAAGTATTATGCATGTAAGGATATTGGCATTGCTCAGAGATTATGTCTCAACATTATCTAAAAGTAGCTTTCCCTGTATTTTTTGTTTCTGATGTGATGCACAATGCTGAGCGAGCTAACAAACCGGTGACTAAAACACACATTTCCCCCAGGAGGAGGTATATCTGTGGGGTAATGCCATCAGGCAGCATTCTGCCTTTTAGCGATAGTCCATGGAGAGTTTTAAATCTTCAGTCTCTTGAGGAGACTAATATTGTCTATTATTGACAGAAATATTCAAAAGCTGTCTCATACACAAATGAGACACAAATGAGTTAATTATGTTTATAGGACTACCTGTAAGGACAATGCCTTCATATACTTGTGGAATACTGCATTTCCATGATGACCGATCCTATAGTTCCCATACAGCTGTATCTGTCAGTATACAGTGAAATAACACTGTCTTAAACACTCCAGGGGAAAGACTGTTTCCCTTTTTCCTTGTAATGATATGGTCAGAACTTAAACTCGTAATGTAATTAAATTATTTTTTTATATTTAATTCCAGACATTTATGCACATGTATTTAAACTTACATTACTTAATAATATACAAGGATTGCTTAATAGCCTCTCATCCTGCCCTGAAACATAACCCTATTATTCCAGCCTTAGCTCTCTTATGAATTGAAAATCCCGGATACGGTAAGTTCCTTTGAAATGATGCTGGGATTTTACTATGAGGCTGTGGGCCAGTCTGAGACCACCAAACTCATTTACTGTTGTCTGTTAAGCCAAGCATGAATCACTGATCTCTGGGGTGAAAACTCACTTTATTAACTCCCTGGTCACCCAGCTACCAGGGCAATGAGTTTCTGCAATGAATAACTCCATAACTAACGCATCAACTACACTAAACCCAAATCCCTTGATTAGAACAGGGGCTGGCAAACCTCAAATCAGGCACATAAATACTTCCCAGAAGTTTGTTTAGCTCTTAACAGAACCTGTTCTCTTGCATTGCTTAGAAAGTAGCAAAATGGAAAATTGTTCCCCAGCCTGCCTTGCCAGGCTGGAGCCGGGCTGATAACTTGATTTGTGTGGTCTCAGCCTCTCAACAGTGTTCTCCTGTCATTGCCTCATGTGCTCCTTCTTGCGTGCTCATGTCCCAGGGGATGCCCACAAGTCCTGGAGTCCTGGGCATGTTATTAGCTTGTCTTGTAGATGCTGTAAGGTTTGCTGCAAGACTGAGCTGTGCATCTGTAAGGGAGGTAGAGGGGAAGCTTTGTCCCATGCAGTCCAAAACTAAATAGAGTTATGACTAGATACTTCTTTCATATTTTAAGATAAACAGAAATCTCATTTACCTAGAAAAAGATTCTGCCTTCTTAGGTCTTCTGAAGTCTGGTTTAAGTTCTGCATCTTTCTCAAAGACATAACAAAGTTTGCAGAATTATAAGAATACAGCACATGGGTGTAACAGGAGAATGTTACTGAACAAATAATGCCCTGATTTAAGACGTTAAGATGTCCCCATGCGGCAGTAGCTGTCCTGCAGCACAGGCAGGCTGTTACGGAGTGCTCTGAGCCATGTACTATCATTACAGAGCATTGCTCAATCTGCTTTCTTGCTGAAGCTTTTGACACGCTGTAAATTTGTTTGTAAAATTCCACCGCGCTTTGCTTAGCACATCTATAGACCAGCAGATGCATGCATTTGTTGCTGCAAAGTAATTTTATGTTATCTGAAGTCCTATTTTTATGTTTCAAAGTCTTTCTCCACACATCACTGGGAATGTTAAACTCTCACAAAGAAAGGGGAGAGAGCTATTTAAATAACAGGCATACAGATAACATGCTGCCTTTTATTCTTTGTTCTCACAAAGTATGTGCAGTACAAGAAAAGAACATGGTCACCTATCCCCTTGCTAGAGAAACTGTCATTCCTAATTCATTTATACAGGGTGCTTAAGATGCCTTGAGCAAACTGAAATAGCTTTAAAGGAAAATTAATCTAGTTTGACTGGAGCAAACTAGTTTTTTTTTTCTAGAAGTGTAACACATTTGTTAAATAAAGAGGTCACGCTGCTTTTGTAGGGCCATTTACAAGGCTGGTTAATAAAAATCCTTTGCTGTACATCCACTGCTCCGTAAACAGCCTCCCATGGCTGCTTCCATCGTTGTTCCTGTTCCATATGGGTGCAGCAGGCACACTGTCAGCTTTGAACATCCCCTGCTAAAGCAATGGTGAAACAAGTGAGTAAGTTCTCAAGTCCTGAGAAGAAGGACCAGGCTGGTGTTGTTATGACCAACGAGAGGGTGGGTAGAAGTTCCTGTAGAGGCTGTTGTAGAGGAGCCTCATGGATCAGGAGTGCTCATGATCCATAGGATCTGAAGTAGGCATGTAGATATGACGAGTAGATACCTTCAAGGGAGGAATTCAACCTTTTATCCACAGAAATAGTCATTGAAGATGTAAGTGTTGGCTGAGGATGTCTTCTCAGCCATGTCTTCATGTCTTCCCATGTCTCAGGGAACCCCATTCTGGTGGCTTTAGAAAAATTTCTACTTTGTTGTTTTGTTAATAGAGATGAAAACAATAGTATCAACATGGATTTTCTAGGGACGTTAAGAAATACTTCTGTAGAAAGTAACAGAGCTTTTTTTTATATTAAATTAATCAACTTCTTTTTGGGAGAAGGGTATGAAGGAACATAGCACTGACGTGTGTGGTTGTATTTTGAATCTTACAGTATATGCTGCTCTCTTTCAGCTTGGTGGCAATGTCAATGCGCTATTCCTTAGAATAGCAATCAAAATTAATTAATGGGTAATGTGCCAAAAGAGCAACTCTTCTCCATGTGACCGGGTAACCTCAAGAATACTACAATAATCTTTCTGATGCTTGTACACCAGTATTTAATGAAGCTGTTGTATAATAGTACTATCATCACTAGATTTTGTGGTGTTTATTCCTACATCTTTAAAAAATACACAGAGTATTTAAGGGCTAGTTTTTATCATCTGTATTCATGGAGAATATTTGGACTTCTGTTTGGAAATCGAGAGATAAGCAAGAGCCACGTTCTATTTTGAAATGGCGGATGTAGGTAAAGAAACAAAATCCCAGGTTAGATGTTTTTGATTGCTAATTTTAAAGTTATATTTTTCTATGAGGAAAAAAATATGTTTTTTGACAGAATTGCCAAGGCATATGATTTTCATGTGAAAACAAAACTCTATTTAAGATATCATACTTGATTGCAAATAAAGCTACTTAGAAGGAAGTTGAACATACTGGAGTGTTTATTTAGAGACTGAAATGGTTCCAGAATTATGTCCTAGCATCACCGAAGAAATTTTTTTTTAATGCTAACTTAAGTGTTCATTAGAAAAATGGGAGATTGTGGCCAAATACCCATTTTAAATAAAATATGGATTATATACATGCAACATCATCTTTTTTTTTTAATAGATTTACAAATGGTACTGCTGTGGGACATATTTAGAGCTAGAGCTTGCAGCAGAGCTAAGATATTTATTTTTGCAGCTCACCACAAAATTGCATTTAGCATGTCTTCCCTGAAGTCCAAGCCAGTACTTATCCCTGTAATGTCTTCTGTTTTTTGAACTTCAGTGGTCTGTCGGTACCAACATAGTTTCCTGTTACACAGGTTGAGCAGGCTGTGCAACACCCGTTGTGCGTGTTAACATGTGCTGGGTAGCGTGCGAACCATTTAACAGATACTCTTTCAGATAAAAATCTTTCTGGGTTCCTGTCTGAATTCTGTAAGATATCCATGTTTAAACATCATAGCAATAAGAGCATGATGCTCTTAATGAAAATACATCATACACAAGCTGAAACGGCCATTCTGAAGGTCAAATCTTAATTTTTTATAATTATTGATTTTGAATACAACCCAGTGTTATTTTAAAGTGGCTACAGTTATGTTAATGTTCTTACAATTTATTGTAGTGTTAGAATCTCATAATTATAATAATGCCAAGTGCATTGGTTTCAAATATGTTTTTCTCTATTTCCTATTCTACTGATTGTTCCCTGTGTAGCACAGGACATGCTTAAGAAAATGTACCTTTTGTTCTGTGTTGATGGAGAGTGAACAGAGAGCATTAGTCTGCCTAATGAGATGGGATTGACCTGTTGCACAAATTCCCAAACAACGATGAATTCCACATCATTCTTAGAGAAGAGAAGAAAAGAGAAGAGAAAAGAAAAGAAGAGAAGAAAAAAGAGAAGAGAAGAAAAGAAGAGAAAAGAAAAGAAAAGAAAAGAAAAGAAGAGGCATCTCATTAGTTCTATGCTGTCATTTCCTGCCATGTTATCATCTTTAGAGCACTCCTTTGATGTGTCATATAGCTGATTTTAAAATAGGAATAAATGATCTTAGAACTTTTTGAAGGATATTGGCATTTTTTCCTTTAACAAATTAGAAGCTGAAGAAAGAACTAAAAAAAAAAAAAAAAGTGCCTTCTCTCTCCTCCCTGCTCCATCAAAACGCTGTCCTTTAGGCATGATCTTTCAGGGATATACTCTCTTGACTGACATCATTTATACCATAGAGGAGCAGCTATGCAAAGCTGAGAAAAGCATTGCTTCACCAGTCTGCAGACTACTGTAAGTATTAATATGGTCATGTAAATATTCTTAAAATATTGCAATAACACTAAGAAATGACAGTAGCATCTGGTAATGACTTACATTTCTGAGCCCTCAATGTCAAAATTTTCTTGTTCAGACAGATGGATTTCATAAAACTGTTTTAGACAGACACAGAAAATGTAGTAACTGCTACTCTTGTGTTGCTCCTGTCTAATAATTCTGAGCTTTGAAGAAGTCACTGTATGATTATTTTGATTTAAAAGAAGAAGAGGTCATATTTTCCTGTATACAATTTTGCCTATAGGAGGACATACAGGCTGCACTTAGGGACCAAAACAGTCTTAAATTAATGTTAATTTAATTTGTTGAGTGTGTTTTCTGTTGCAGTCTTTTGTTAATTGGAGTGGTCACTACAGCACTGACTGCTCTTGTTTCTGAAAATGATTTTGGCATAATTGGCTCACTCTGACTTCAGCCTACCTTTTTCATATCTGCCTGTGAATCCTGGGTAACGCAGCCTGAAAGGCAAGATGCCCAGCTCACAAGCATTCATTGCTGCTCCTAAGGAATGTGCAAATTGCAAGCACTAAAATATATATATGCATACGACAGTAAATTACCCAAGCTTCATTTGAGCTGTATCTTTTAGTATCATTGTCAGGCTGGTAAATAACACACCTGGAAGCTGCTGCTGTGGCTGATGGCCACAAAGAGGGTGGTGGCTCGGGGAGCCTGATGTGCCAGGGGCTGGACAGAGGGGACATGAGCAAAGCCATGGGACTGAGTTTGCTGGAAAGGATAAGTAAATAGGGGAGATGCAGGGATGGACAAATGGGCAGGAGGAGATCCCAGTGAGCCTTGAGAGAATTCAGCACCCCCTGAAATAATATCACTCCATGATTGCTGGCTCCCAGATTATTTTCTCCATGGCAAACTGAGATAAACACCAGCTATCAGCTGACTAAAACCCAATCTTTCCAGTCATTCCAATTGTTCTTTGCATTTCTCTTCTGTATTCCCCAACAGAAGATGTAAGGGAGACTGCATAGAGTCATCACATAAGTAACACTTCACCTGAAGTTAGAAACCCAGGACCATTTTCTAAGGAGTATGAACAGATGATGTATGATTCGCTTTCTACGAGGCATTTGTTCCATTTTGCTTTCTCTGTGCTTTACTATGCAGTTAACTTTTAATGAGAGTGAACTCTTTTGAACAAGCCTCTTGTTCATACATTTTAGTACTTTCATTTATCTCTTGATGCCTGCTGTGAATAGGATGCCTAAAGATATTTCATTAATGAAGCATGTGAAAATGAAACAAGTGGACAAGCTATTAATTGATTTTCATGTTTGTTGGTTATCAGTTGTGTGCAAAATTGCTTAGACAGATTAAAAACACATTTTAACCTTATCCCAAGCTCTAACTGTCTGATACTGGAAGAAAAAGCATTTAGTAGCTTCTGCAGCACATGCTGCTCAGCTTTTGGCTGTGGGTCAAGAGCAGTAGGAGAACTGAGGGCCTTCTGGCATGAGCCACTAACACTTATCTGAATGGGGAATACTCACTTGCAATAGCAGAGTGTTTGTGATCTCAGGTATGAAACTATCAGCAAGGTGTTTTTCATAGTAACATCTGAACAGATTTTTCAGTGCACAGAGAACAGAAAAACTACAGCAATACTCCTGTGTGGGTTAAAAGTGGACGTGCACTTTAGAAGTGTTGGTCTTGTGAATAAAAATATAGATATTTGTGAATACCATTTCTACCATAAGAACCTAAGACAGTCCTTATGGCTGGCAGTCAAGCTGCATGAGCTCACTGATTTATGGATCCTTTCCTGGGAGAGCCAAACGTTCTCCACTTCTAGTTAATTCAGTGCAAGTCAAACTCACAAGCCCCTGGCAGAATTTAGCTGCTAATCCCAGTCCCTGTGATCATTTGTTATTTTGTTTGCTGTATGATCCACTCCCTTGCCTGGATTCCAGTTTTGGAAAACTCCCCTTGCACTGTTCAGTCTGTCCTATCTTCTGAATGACACAAAATGTCTCAGCATCTCATTTCTCTCTATTACACACAACTTTTAGACTACTGTTCAGACCTGCAGATCTTTCACTGCCTAGAAATCTGTTCCTGTTTAAAATCTGTTTGGATACTGTTTTCAAACTCTTTAACAGAAGTAATGTTACATTTTTAGTTGATATCTACTAGTGTATTTTATTTGCCTTGAACAAACACAGCAGTACAGGTCCCTATTCCCCTTTTATTGTAGGTTACAATTTAATGAACTTTAACAAGCTTAGATGCTGAGACAGATAGATTCTACTTTCTACATTTAATGTAATGTGTTGCCATGGAAATAAGATCTTCTCTATCTGAAAAGTGACAAAGAAGCCAAAGAAGGTATTGCCAAAATAGTTCAAACATTGAAAATGTGACATTTAAAAATCTTTTTGCCACTGAACTAAATTATTTATTTTTCCTCTCTTCTTACTGTTCTGTTTCATCTCTTCCCTCTGGAACTATACTCAACATCTCTGCTCCTGCTCGCAGGACTGGCAGATGTCCCTTTGGAGCCCACCCTGGTTCTGCTCTATGAATGGGATTACATGTTACTCAGTGATGCAACTAGCTTTTCTCTCCCTGGTCTTGCTCTCTGCCCCCTCATCAACAAAGACTGAAAGGCTTTTCTTCATTTCAGACTAACCACTTGGGGTTTCTATGATCCTCTATCCAGCAGTTCACTGTATAGTACTGCAGGGATTGCACCAGCAAGGATAACTCACAAGCTCATCTCCTTCTGGGGTTTACAGTCTCATTATTTTACCTTGTCCTTGGTACTTTGAAGCTCTTCACCATTGTGTGAATAACTATTGGATTAGCAATTTAGGGTTTTGTTCTTGGGGTTTTCTAGTTTAATCAGTTAGATTGGTTGAATAATCCATTTAAAGTATACACCTATCATGGTAGGAGAAGCCAGTCACCACTCTATGTGTGTTCAGACACACACTGAAGAACTGGAGTCAATGTGATTCTCTCTTGCCTGATTAAAGTACTCAAAAGCACTGCTCCTGATTTCATGCCCAATGCAGAATAAGGATGATTTGCTCAGGAAGCATGAGACAAGTTTGCTTTCTTGGCAGTGGAAACGGTATGAAATATTATGATATTTCTGTTTTCTTGCACCAGTCTTTACACTGGAATGCGTAGTCTATCTGTAGCACATCCATACCTGCACGATTTATTTGGTTTCAAATAAGGACTGATTGAATGTCATGTATGTTGTGTAAATACCAACGTTTTTAAGGAAAAATTCTGGTTGATAGAAATGCACATGGTAGAGTTTTCAGAGCAAAGAACAAAGAACTTCTAGATCAGAAAGCCTGAAATCCCATCCTGCCCAAGTAGAAAAACTCCTTATTACACATTAATTTACAGAAGATGTTTGCTTTTAAATACAAACGACAAATATTTTTGACTTGCAGTGAGGTGTTAACAGCGTTTCAATTTACAGACAACTAACAAAGTCGGTCTTGTTTTTGTTTTTTGTTTTTACTTTTGTTTATATATGAATATTGACTACTCCCCATTTGATATTCTTCTAATCAACAGCGTAATTTCTCATCTACCTCACAAAATGTTACTTTCTTCCCTACCTTGATGACCTAAGTAATATAAGAAAGCCATATCCAAATTAGTTGCTCAATTTTTCTGGCTTCTAACCAGAACTTAATTTGGCTAATTCAACCATGTGATTTTACTATTTATTATTTTAATTATTTCAAATTACTGCCTTGAAATTTGTATCAATTTTTGAAAATCTAATTGTATCTCAGAAAATCCAAATTCAAAGGAGGACTCTTGAAACTAAGTAATCAGTGATGTTCTTAATTTCATGGAAGTACCAACAAAAGCTCTTTGGCTTTCCATAAGAAATAAATGGGTGAGAATTCAGGAGTCAAGAAGCAAGAACAGTGGGGGTGGGGGTGTATAATGCCACAGAAAGGGCAGAATATGTATCTGATCTTTGTATTTAGTAGTTCCTCTTTTTTTTTTTTTTCCTTAAAATTAATTAGTCTCATGAAAACTTGATTGTCTCCATTAGCAGTTATTCTTTCAGTTGCAAATGTTCACATTTTTGGAATTTGTTTTGATTTTTCAAGTTGGAATATATCAGTTTAAATCACTTAGTCTCACTCGGCTTCACAGTAGAGCTATTAAAATTCCTGTCATTGTCTTTCTTTGCCATAATTGGAAGACAGTGGAAAATACTCAGTGAAACTGAACTGGGCTTTTAAAAAGTATTTGCTTATTTCAGGAATTATTGTGAACATTTTACTTTTTTCTTTTTTTTTAATGTTATAAAAATATGGAGAAAAAATATTCTGAAAACTGCATTGAGCAATGTTGATGTGCCAGAGTAAATCATGTCTCATCATTCCAGATTCAAAATGTCTTGTCAGTCAACTGAGGTTACCAGCTTAATGATGAGCTTGCGTCTGACTATGGAGAGGGCTCTAAATTCAGCAGTGTTCTGTACTCAGTTTGGCTTATAAAATTGGGCATATCTTATAAAATCATCAAATTGACAGAATGGTAGTTGCAACAAACTTCATGAAGGCTCTAGTCTAATCTTCTAGCTGAAATAAACTCATGGGTAACACCATATTAGATCAATAGATATATGCCTAGCCAAAGGTCGAGTCTCCGTGGCCTTGTTCTGACACCTTTTCCTACTAAAGAGAATTTGTCTCTGTCACCTTTTCAAGTCCCCTTCAGGTAATCACAGGTTGCTGCCAGATCACCCCTTCACCTTCCCCAGACCAAGTAACCCCAGGTGTCTAGGATTCTGTGTACCATTCTCTGGACCTTATGAGTAACTTTGTGTTAAACTCCTTCCAGTTTCTCAGAATAGCACTTAATTATGCAGTAACACGATATTCCATATTTAGCTTCACCAGCACCAAGTGGAGGTGGATAGTAGCCATCTTAACCTGCTAGCCAAGCTACTCCTACTGCAGCCCTGTGGATTTTGGTTTGTTTGGAATTAGAACATGCTGTTGGCCTATATTCAGCTCAATGTCCTTCATGACCCCAGGTTCTCTCTAGCAGGGCTGTTGCTCGGTCAGTCACTTTCCTGTGGTAAACCTGACAACCTGACCCAACAGAACAGCTCACATCTCATTTAATTCTAGAAAATTCTGCAGGTATTCCAGTATTTGGCTTCTCCAGCCCTTACCTGTGGAAGACAAACCACTCACTATTCCAGGATCATTTGATTGCAGTTCTCTCTCCTAATCAAGGCAGGAGAAGATAATGAACAATATAAACCTCACAGCTGTCCCTGGGATATTCTCCACAAAGAACTTGCTGTCTTGCAGTCTTCCTGATGTAGCACATTGCTTGATTTCACTCTGTAGGAAGAATACTTAAAAACACATTTAAAGGACAAATTCCTAATACCTTTTTACATTTGGGCAGAAATATTTTTCATATAAATATTCTGAATTTGAAAATTATTTTTCTCCTTATTTGCATGAGTAGATAAAATGTCCTTTCACAACAGTAATCAATGTTATTAGAAGGGTTTCACTTTTACATTGAGAAGCCATAACTTTGAGAGAGCAGAACTGATTTTTTTAGAGCCTTGCTGACCAATAAGCACCATAATTTTCTTGTCATGTAAAGAAGCTCCTGTACTTGCAGACATCCATCTAGGTTCAGAAAAGCTTCTGTGAAATGTTATTAGCGTATAAGTAGAGGCGTTGGGTATTTGTCAAGAGCTTTACTGTTAGCAAACTACAGGTGTTCACTTCAAATCTGGGCACACTGTATTTTAGTATTCATCCAGTGCTAGGAAAACGAGCTGACAACTAATTATCTGCACAACTTCATAGAAGTCACTTATGCCAACTCCAGTTCAACATCACTGAAGTGAATATTAATTATATCAGTTTTGAAGTACCATTTTTTCAGAAAGGGACAAAAACAGAGAAGACTAGAACAAATGCAAATCTGAATGATGTGCAGCACACACTTTCCTTTGTGCTTACACAGTCAGCAGGCTTCCTCAATGGGAAGGTTCAGACCCATATTTTCTTTATACTGGATAAAGAAATCCAGTAACAAAAATCTATTGGAAAAATGTTTCTTTCCACATATTAAAAAATGAAGAAATGCAGGTAGAACTCAGCTTCACATTAGGTCATGAACATGCGAACCCAGACTAATTCCAAGGACTAAAAGTGGCAGTTTGCTCAGATCTCCAACATCAATTGCAGGAGAACTCAGATTTTCTTGCTGCCTCAAATATTATAATTTCGCTGTTCCTAGGGAAGGTGCATCTCCTTTAGCTGTATACAAATCAAGTGGACTGCTCTTCTCAAGATTTCTCTTTCTTCTTCTCCCTATCTCTCACACACATCCCCATCACTTTCTAGAAGCTGGCATGTTCTTGACATTTCACTAGTAGCAAATAGGGTAGGAATCACCTTTGTCTAAAACTGTCTTTTAGATAGGTGACTAATGTGAAATGTTGACTGCTTGCATGTCAGATGAATTTGTTTTCCTAAGGGTTTTGGAGAGAAAGAACACAAACCTGAAGGGCCTGTACAATCATGTAACATTTCTTCATTTGTTTTTTCCTGTTTGATGATGACAGCAAAGGGATAGCCTGACTTGGTGCTTTAACCAATACAGTAGCCATGAGACAGTTTTACTTCTAGTTTATTAAATCTTCTGGCAGGTTGCATATGTGGAGGGAATATCTTGGAGTGTGAGTGGGAGGATTTATCGTTGTATAAAGTTGGCTCAAGTCCTCTAGAAGAACCACTGCCATGTTGTTATCCTGGCTAAGTTGGAAGCTTGAGGTTTGGACAGCCAGTCCATGTGATATTTTCCAGGATTCACTTTCAGCCCTTGTGCTATTTCATATCCACCTGCTTCCTTTTGGAAATGTGGTTAGAACATAGAATTGTTGCTGCTCTGTCACTGATAAATAAACAGGACACTTGTCATTCTACCTGATGGTGCCATAAATGCTTTATGCTGCCCTTAACAGGTGTTCTTCGATGGAAAACTTCAAACTATTTAGAATAAAATTCTCAATGGTGAAGATTTGTAGTCTTGGCTTCTGGATTCAGTCCAAGTATGGAATCTTTGGTTTATAATAAACACCATGAGAAAGCCTGGAACACTTCCCTTCCACTAAGTCTGAATGTCTTCATTAAATATTAAAATATAAAGTGTGCCACACTCTGCCTAAAACATGAAGCCTGATTTGAGGCTTGCTTTATGTACAGTCTCATCAAATTCAGCTTCTCAAACAAACCAGCTGGAGCTGAATGCTGTAGGAAGCCAGTCTGCGTCAGGGGCAGTAATCATCTGGGAAGGTAGCACATTCTCCTGGACTTGTACTCATCACCAGGAACACCTGTTGTCAGAATGCCGAAAGTAAAACTGAGGTAACTGAAGAAACTGTTAAGGCTTTGATATAATTACTCAGTTTTGTTTCTTGTAGACCTACATTGCTGGTACTACTATAGCATTTCAGAATTATTATAGAATTTTCTGTGTCAGAAGTGGGGACTTTCTTACACATTTGTTTGTCTGTGTTCTGACAGTAGTTGTTACTACCAAGAAAGCAGTCTTTAGACAGAAAAAGAGAGGTGCAAAGAGAAGTTACTTTAATGGCAAGACCAACAAAATTTGGAAGAAAACAGCACCAAGATTTTTATATACACCCTGCCCTGCATCTCTGTGTCCCTCATGCTCTCAGAAACCGTGTTCTCCAAATATATTCTTGTCCAGTGCCTTTTGGGTAGGCAGAAGAACATTCTGTAGTTTTACAAACAATAATAGATTATTACTTATCCTTCATCATATCTTCGAAACAGTTACCTTTGTAAGCATCAAAGCTACCTCTTCATGCATTAGCATCACAAGAAAAACTTGTGAGTCATCTTTCCTTCCATTTATGTGGTTTTGCTTTAACGTCTGGAGAGCTACCCTTTTTTAAAGAGTAGTAATCAAAAGTATTGATCTTCTGCCTAATTTTGCTGCCGCTCTTTTACCTGGTAATGTTTTCTCATTTCTCTTTGTTTAAAAATAATTATTGTAAGCATTTTTCTCTGCTATCTCTAGAGAAGCACGTATTAAAAAATGTATTGTTTGGATTTTCATACAGGAGTCATCTTCCCGATGAAGTCTGATGTGGCAATTGTAATTCATGGTGTGGAAATGTTTCAGAAATAGTATTTGTTTGGAAAACAACTTAAAAGAAATTAGTGAATGTGAAGTCTGATAAACGAAGCTATGAATAGTTCTATGAAATGAAATCTGTTACTCATCTATCAAACAGCTACAGATTGACACATCTCCATGCTGATCTGCAGGGATTACTCCTGTGGGTGTTCTCCACAGGCAGGCTCCTCACCATCTTTCTCGTGGTTTCTGTAATCAAACTGCCAGCTCATATCGGTTGTGACACTAATTTGTTAAGAAACACTTTGAAAAGATGATGGGTTGAACTGCAAGTGGGGGAATTGGATATTGGGAAAGTGTAGCTCCTTTGGAAACTCTCAGACTTGGTTCGATGTACACATGGAAGAAGATGGCTGAGATTATCAGTATTCTCTCTGCCATCAGTAACCTTCCCTTCTGTGATTTTCAGTTACATTCTTAGTTAGCAGGAGGTAACTGAGCCTGATCTCACTCATACTTTTTTCACATCAGTGTGGCTCTGTTGACTTTTAAGCTACGTTAGTGTGATACAAAAATGTGATGTATTAAGGAAACATTTTACTCTCTCCAATCACAGAAAGGGTGATATATTCTTAGAGTGGCACAGGGAAAAGCAAAGATGAGTAGTGTAACAGAAAGCAAGACTTGAAAATTCAATAGAAAAATGAGGCTTGGGATGCATAAAATTTCTTCTAGGCAAGTTCAAGCTAATTTTATGAACCGTTCACCCAGCTCAACTTTCTTTTCTATCTCATTTTACTTACAAGCTAAAAACAAATATAGCAAACATCAGTAGACCTTGAAAAACACATTAAAATTGCACACAAGGTTCTTCCTTTCTTTCAGTATAACTCATCTAAATTGAAACACCACTATATTTTTAAGATGACAGCTTTCAAGAAAATATGATATCCAATTTAACTTTAAAAAAAGACTATTTCAATTCAATCTAAGAAACTTATCCAATTATATACTCCAGAATATGTTGTAAGGAACTACTAAATGCACCTTGAAACAAAATACAGTATACCAAGTTGTTTAAAGCTCTGTGTTTGTGTTGCTAGATTTTACAGGTTGTTAATTAATAAAGTTATAAAACACAAAGAACCTACAGTTGAAAGCACTCATAACGAAATGTATACTTCTGCATTTGTGTGTAGTCATTTCTTTTTTTACTACTGCTTTCTGGATATAAGCTGGCATTTCCATCTCCAGGAAAAGAAGGAGTTTCAAATTAAATTATTACACCATAAGAGCCAGGCAAAACCAGTGACTGCTCAGTGCCAGGACCATTAGACATGACATGGTTTCTTTATGGGTGGATCTGAATTAGAAAAGTAAATGCTATTAATTGCTCCCAAAATTGAGCGGTTTGTGTAGTTGGCAATTTAACTAACACCTTTCAGAGGCTCTTCCAAATATACATTTGTGCACTGATGGCACTGGAGAGTTTTACTTCTGATATGACACATCTGCTCCCAAGATCAGGCAAAGAAACTGCCTGTCTTAACCAAGTAAACAAACAGCACTGAAGTATTGGGAATGGTTGGTGGAACTTACCAACCTAGGTAATTCCATTCTGGCGTCATTATCAAGATACAGAAGCTGTTTCTATGAGATTGTTGGTAGTCTTCATGTGCATTTTGTCCATGTGCATTTTGAGGGAAAGGTATGAGGACATACTCTGAACCTCTCATAAGTCAAAATCCTACCTTTTAAGGTATCCATGTTTTAACATGGATTTGTTACAGGAAAAACAGGCCACAAGCACTGTCTCTTCTGTCTTGAGAAGGGGGTTCTGGTGATTTGTTGAAGGCAGCAAGTTTAACATTTCAATGTGGGGACTCGCATGCTGTTGGACTTTGAGTGCTTTGCTGTTGTCCTCTAGTGGATCAGAATTAAACATTTGGATTTGCCTCTCATGGTCAAAAAATAATGAGATGTAATAGGAGTGAGTACAATCAGTACAAGTGCATGGAAGCTCATAGCACTGTCTTGATTTACACCATTTGGAGATTTGTTCTAAAAACAATTTTCTTATTAAAATTGGGACAGATGATACCTACTGAGCCTCAGCACAGCTGTTGCTGTGCTGTTTATATATGATGGCAAACTTCACTTCCTTAAATGAGAAAAATGTATCCTCTTCTGGGGCTGCCCAGCTTCTCAGCAGGATCTGAATCCCTGCTGTCCTGCCTGAAGCATGAGGTGGGCTGTCGGTAGAAAATTGTTATCTTCATATATTCTCTTTCCCTGCCTGTCCTATTTGCAGAATGTTACAAAAACATGTTTACCAAGACTCACCTTGTGCAAAATTTCTGCTTTTGGCATGAGAAGACCTATTTTTTGAAACCACTTAAAAAACAAAGAAGTGCATAGGTGGATCTCACTCCTTGCAAAAAAAGACTGAAATCAAGACCTTCAGTCATAATGAAGGCTTAAACCATTCCCTCAAACTGAAAACTATTTACTAGCTACTGTGTTAACCAGCTAGAAACATCAGTTTCAGCCATTAATACTTCCACAGGGTCACATGGTTTCATTTCATTTCCAGGAAGGATTGTATTTGCTTTTTCCAGAGTAATTCAGTGAAAAAATTCAGTGACAATATCATAAGCATTGAGAGGCAGAGATTTGATATTTCAGGATGCAGTGTTTCTGCTAAAATTTACTAAAATATGACTTTCACAGAATCACAGGGGTTGGAAGGGACCTCAAGAGATCACTGAATCCAACCCCCTGCCAAGGCAGGTTTCCTGCAGTAGGTCATACAGGTAGGTGTCCAGATGGGTCTTGAATATCTTGAATATTTCATTGATATCATGACTGAAAACCACTATTACTGACAGTACTTTGATGGCATCTAGAATGGAAGGACTAATGCTCTATATCATATATCATGCGCAGTTGTTTACTTTGCTTCAAGGATCTCCGTTACTATGAAGTGGTTTGCCTGGACGTGTTACTGTTAGAGTGCCAGCATTCTCCATGTCATCCCAACTTGTAGCTAAATGGTAAAGCTCAGCAACAGCAGGTCTGATCCCTTAAACAAGTTATAAGCTTATTTTTGGTTGTGTAAACTGTAAAGATAAATATAAAGGCTGATACTTAGAGGGTGTAGGCAACACTGTCTTCTCAAACTTCTGCAATAGAAGAGATACGGGGAGATTGCTTTGGCAGTTATGTTTTCCACTTCATTTAGCCATGGCAGGATAGTTTTCTGGGCTTATTATGGAGGTTAGTGGTGGTTGTGGACTGGAAAAAAGAAATTTCTTTTTTGCAGCCAGAGTTCACGTCTAATGAGAGTATTTGGTTACTGAGGAACAAGGTGCTGTTAATGAACCATCACTGATGATCCACTAAGGACTTTGCCATTCATGTTGATGTTCATGTAAGGGTTTAAATGAATACCCTGATAAGCGCAAGATAAGCAGGCAACTAGAGTGCAAAGATAAGATAATACACTTTCTTTGTTTTCCTGCTATATTGTATCTGTAATAAGTAATGAGGTGCTATTTGTTTATTATGTACTTATTATGCACAAAATTGTGATAGATTCCTGTTGTCTTTTATTTATAGCAGAGTACACAGACACGTCTAGCCTTGAACACAAATTCAAGGGATTATTTGAGGCTCTGCAAGCCTTTCCAATATACATCCAGGCCAGTTTTCTGACCAGCAGATTACTGCGTGGTACCTAGCAAACTACCTGGCTTACCTGGTAATGTCTGTCGGGTTGGTAGTGATCTCTGGAAATACGAAAGCCTTGAGAAGCAGCAACCTAGGATTGGATGAGATGGGGATGTGATGGACTATGGGAGCAGGGTACAGGGCAAGTCATGACTTGAAGTCTCAAAATGCAATCAAGAATGAAGATTGGGGCAGAGGAAAGAACAGTGGACAGTATGAAAGCAGAAGACAAATCTGCATTTTTAGTACCCACTTCTGACTTCTGTTTGTTCAGGCTGATGAAGGGCAGCCTGCATGGGCAACATTTTTCTAGCAACGACTCCATCATAGCAGCTGTGAAACAGTGGGTCACCTCCACTGGTTCAGATTCTTACAAGCTCAAAATGTGGACTCTTGTTCATCACTGGCAAAAACGCATAGCTAAACATGGTGACTGTGTTGTAGTTAAGAATTTGCTCTATGAAATAGTGTTTTTGTGCTCTTTGTTATAGTTCCCATGGAAATAACTAGATGACATTACTTTCCGAGCAACCATATTTTATATATAACTTGACCACTTCTGTATAAAATATATTACGGAGAGAACAGATGAGTGAAATTTCCTGCTGAGATGTGATTTATAGAGGGAAAACTGAAACAAGTGTATACAGAAATGCTGGGGTAGGGTGTTTTAATCAGCTGATTCAAGAAGGTCCTTCTGTAAGACATCTAGAGCAAAAAAATAGACACACACAAATCCAGTGAGATAGGAAGGAAATTATTATTTTAAAGGGAATTCTTATATGAAAATGAATTTGCAGTGTTTAGAAGAATTCTAGTTGTCCAGTTGTGTTTAGAAGAGATGACGGTGTGCCAGAGTATGCTGCAGGACATTGAGGAAGTACAAATTGCTTATCAGTGGCAGCAAGAGGTGGATGTTTCACAGCTAAGTGAAACTACATTCTGGAATAAACCAAACTGAATTATTGCTTCAATATTTACTCTAAAAAGTTGTATTTGATGCTAAGGTGGATATATATTACTTATTCTCCTAGTAAACCTTGTTGAGTAATTCTGTCATATTCTGCCCTTAATGTAAAAAAACATAAATACGGAGAAGCTGGTATGATTAAAGGTGATCTAGAGTTCTGTTCTGCTTCAGTGTTGCACTAGATGGGAAGAAAGTCAAGCAAAACAAATGTTTGCTTGGTATTAATGAACAAAAACATCCCCTACATTGGCATAAGAGAAGTAAAACCTGAATAGAAAATACTTGCATATTTTTCTTTCTGCAAGTATCGTCATGTATGGACTACAACTTCAAATTCTACTGTTAGTCTTCATTATGTCTAAAATGGGACAATTCTGTTGGTGCAACTCCCTTATCTTTCATGAAGGAATAGGAATGTGGAATTTGGCTTAATTGCATAATTTTAAGTCAGAGCAGTGTTTCTAGCCTCAAAGCTCAGAGCCTGAAATGGCAGAAGTGTCTTTTACTTCTTTTGGGTACTAAACTGGTGCAAATGTGAAAGAATGTAGCTCAGTGTCTCTTGCATCTCTGACATTTCTCTCAAGTCCTCTCCACATGGGCTTGTGTACAGCTGGGTGGGCAATGTGGCTTCGAATGAACTGTACTCTAATCAGGCTTTCAAATGAAGATGGTGCATAATTAAAGTCAGTGTAGAACTACCCAGAAGGCACTAACACATTTTAACAGGCTGTAGCTCTTTGACATTTATATAATAAAAAGTATGTTCTCTCCTTACCCAGAATGTGTTTGATCTGACCTAGCTGGGGAGGCTCATGACCTCCAGAAGGATGTGTTGTGCCTTGTAGAATTCAGCTGTAGGGCATGAAAACATATTCGTGCTGCTTTCCACTTCTCTGCCGCAGAAACCAACATGGCTTGCAGCCTCAATTCGCGCACAGAGAACAACAGAAAATAATCATTCTGTTCTGCAGAGGCAGCAGTGCAGTGGTCTCGCTCTGAATGTCACCTCACACATCAGCTACTTTTTGCCTCTCATGCGTGGAAGTACTTATACTCCCTGGAGCGGCAGAAATATTTTTTGCCAGCTATCATAGAGTTGTTTGTTTGAGCTGCATAAGCTTTCAGGTGGCAACTGTGTCTAAAGGCAGACAAGAAAGTCCATGAATGTGAGCTCTCTAGTGAGGATCTCTCCAGCTTGGGGGCCAATAGAATGAAAATTATGTCCAATTAGGGACAACTTTCTCTTCCCCTGTGAATGCTTAGAAATGAGATTCCTGTTTTCCCATAGGAATGAGGTTGATTTGGGATCAGTATTGACAGTGGTGTATAGAAGACAATGCAGATGTTTCATAGGGGTGCCTCGTGCTCTGCTGTCCTGCCAGGGCTGTGTGGCCACAGTGACCAAGAAGAGAGCAAAATAAAAATAAATGAGTCTTAGAACCAAGGAATTTCTTGAGTTGAAAAGGGACTTTAAAGGTCATCTGGACCAACTCCCCTGAAATGAACAGGGACATCCACAGCCTGATCAGGTTGCTGAGCGCCCCATCCAACCTGACCTTGAATGCCTCCAAGGATAGGACATCCACCACCTCTCCGGGCAACATGTTATAGTGCTTCACTACCTTTACTGTAAAAAACTTCTTCCTTACATCCTATCTAAATCTCTCCTCTTTTAGTTTGAAACCATTTCCCCATGTCCTGTCACAACAAACCCTGCTATAAAGGGTCCCTGAGCCCTTCTTTTTTACGGCCCACCTTAAGATACTGAAGGGCCACTTTCAGATATCCCCGAAGCCTTCTCTTCTCCAGGCTGAACAGCCCCAGCTCTCTCACCCTGTCCTCATAGGGGAGGTGTTCCATCCCTTGGATCATTTTTATGGCCCTCCTCTGGACACACTCCAGCAGATCCACATCTCTTCTGTACTGAGGACTTCACATCTGGTCACTTGAGTTAGAATGCCAAATAAGGCAGGAGTTAAACTCTCTTGTGTATAAATTTATTTGTGATTACTTCTCCTAAAAGAAGTTTTACAGTGGGTTTAGAAAAATATGAATGGAGTGTGGATTATAGAAATAGGGGGTCTTGCACTTGTACAAATTTATAATATCAGTCTGGCTGATTTGCCGCATAGGTGGGACTTCATGAGTGAAGTCCCCACGAGACATACTGATTCATTCTGCCAAGGCCTATGAACATCTGTGATGTGGAAACCATGAACAGGGTGGCAGTGTGTTTTTAAAGACTACACCCTATACTGACAGCAGAGGCATTGGGGTAGTTCTCCTCTGTCCAAAAGGTTCAGGGTGTAGCTGGGCTCCATCATTCAGTGTCCCAAGGTGAAAAGCCACTACGTAATCTGTTTTGCTGTCTCATCATCATCATGTAGATGGAATGCCTCATGTTTCTGTAAGAGTATATTAGGCTGCTAAGGCAAGCATTTTCAGCTTGAATGGATTAAGTATATATACATGGACTTCAGATTCCAAACATACTTCCCATTTTATTTATAGCCAGTATATAGAAAAAAACTGATGGACCAAAATCAGCAATATAAACAAGCCTCTTCAAATATAAAGCAACATTCTTATTAGCACTGATATAATGTCAGTAACTTGGGAATAATGCTGCTGTGTCATATTTCTATATACTTTTCAGGGGTTCATAAATCTCTGATAAAATAAATAAAAGTCCACTAGGCAAATTTAATAAAAATTAGGTAAGCATTTGTTGTAATTTGAAATATTTTGTAGTGTCTTCCACTGCTGATTTGCTCATTGTTGACAAAAATGACAAAGTTACTTATAAAATGATCCTGAGGAGGTAAAAAGCTCTCATTGAAGCTCAGCTGTTCAAGTTTAGACTCCTCTGAGCTGTGTGTTTTCCTTCCCACTGCCATGCTGCGAAGGCAGCAGGAGAGAAGGCTTGGCAGGAAAGGTCGTTTTCAGTACCTCAACTACTTGTCTCCATGCATGCAGGTTAGGGCCCATAGCTTGTACTTGACTTCCAAGCATGCTTCTGCTGAGACAGTGCCCACAACATCTTGTGCCTGCTAATGGGCATATGTAAACCTGGCTGTGTCTTGGTGATGGCATGCTGTTTTAAAGACAGAATGAGGTATGGCACTCTAGATGAGCATCCTACTGCCTGTTTTGCTAGTAGGATACATCTAGGCAGCTGCAGCTACCACTACACACACAAGACTGGTATGGGTTATGTTAAAATATCAAAGAGCTGTGGAAGAAAAGGGAGGGAAAGGGGGCAGAAATGGTACGCTCAGGATGCTGTTTCAAAGCATGATATTTTTAAAGGTATATAGGTACTAAAGATACAGATGGCCTGAAGGCATTTTCAAAACTGCATGCTCAATATGTCTTGAGCTAAATGGGCATAACTGGAAATGGCATATCTCAATTGTCTTTAGACGCAAAAAGGTCTTTTAAAATTTGGCCTCAATTATTTCAACATCTAACCTATAAAGCTTAGACACCTTTAGAGTTTTAAGGACCTCAGCCTTGGTATTTTTTGTCTATTTAGCCATTTCTGGACATTTTGTGGATAGTTTAGTGGCACTATACTACAAGAAATTGTCAGGTAACTCTCTAATTGGAATTTTATGGTTTTACATTTTGTATAAAAGTTTTTAAGACTTACAAAACTAGTATGAACTTCATGGTCTCTAGTTCATCAAGAGCGTTGAAATAATGGTGATGTTAATTAATTCAATCAAATGCTTATTAGCATGTTTTGCAGGTAGAGTAATCCTAGTGGTTTTGACTTTTCTCTATTAAAATAAAAATGGATGTATTTTTTATTTTGACATGAGTTATGTTTCTCAGCTCATTAAAATATAGTGGCCTGATATTGCATTGTTACTGCTGATTATTTCTACAGTGAGAAAATGTATGGTTATTCCTTACAAACAGTAATGAGAGATAATAATTGGTTTTAAGCATGCCACCAGAAAACCATAGTAAATGGAGAAAGTGAAAGAGCACCAACATGACCAAATGAAATAAAAAATACTATATATTGCTATGCATTATAAAAATACAATATTGCAAAAAAATTCTTATGAAGTTTTTTGGTACTTAGTCAGCATGTGTTTTTATCTGATACATTATTACATATGACAATAATGTACAGGAGGAAAGTGAACCAGTTTCTGGCAGTTCTGTTTGATTTGCACAGATACTATATATGGACACTGCAGAAAAATACTATTATTGTCCTACAAGAATTTTTAGAATTCAGCTAAAACTAAGATTCAATTGAACGTCTGCAGTATCCAAAAAGAACAGCGAATAATTCTTCAGAAACGAGGAGAAATACCTGCAGAAAAAGAATTGCTAGTTCAGGTCTAGCTATATTTGCTTTCTTTCCTTGCTTTCTTTTCCTTGAATCCAATAAAAGGAAGGTATTTTATTTGCTGAGGCATCTTTGGTTCTCCTTCTTGTGGAAAACAAGGTTTGTTTTACAGTGGATTGTACCTGGATATTACTTTATTAACTGAATTTTACTTTCCACACTATATTAATTCCATTTGTTCATCATTCTTCCCTGCAATTCTGTCATGCCTCTGGTGTTGTTGTGGGAGCTTTTAGAAAATGGGAGAAGTAGTGCTACTGGATGTAATGTGAGGCTATGTTGGGACCAGAGGTATTTGGCTTTAAAAAAGAAAGTCATTCAACAAATTCTTGTAGAATAGTTCGGAGTTCATTCCTCATAAACTAAATAAAATAGAGTAACCAGACAAAGCAATTATATTGTGGAATAAGAGATCCCCAAGGGGTGTTACAGAGGTTTAATTACTGTCT
This sequence comes from Pavo muticus, assembly GCA_016647715.1. Taxonomy (NCBI): domain Eukaryota; kingdom Metazoa; phylum Chordata; class Aves; order Galliformes; family Phasianidae; genus Pavo; species Pavo muticus. The sequence goes on from JACDJE010002438.1 coordinate 4,431,157, forward strand.
GCAATTATATCTCTAAAATGCCCTCCCAGATTAGGCTGAACAACCATTCTGAGCCTAGACAGTCTGCAGAGTATGTCTCAGGATGCCCAGTGTTGCTGTGAAAATGGAAGGATAGATTGCGGGAGAAGAAAGTCGGCTTTTAAAGTTTTGAATAAATATACTCCTTCAGGGTGAGAATGAAGAATTACAGAATCCCTGATCGCTGTGCAAGATGTTTCCTTTGCAAAGCCACACTCAGGTACCACAACATACTACTATGTTCTTCTCTAGCCAGCTTTGTTTCAACAGCCTCTATTTGGGTTTTAAAGAAGGGTTTCAGTCTTTTATGGCTCGGTCATGTTGTTGTGCTGGCCATGCCTGCCTTCCAGACCTTGCAGTCACAGAGTGGTCACACTGCTGAGAGCCCTTCCCTGTGCTGAGCTCAGTCTGCTGGTTTTAATTAACTTCCAGCTTCACACCAAGATTTTCAAAATCTTCTACTTAATTTTTGTTCTTAGATTCTGAAATTAGGTTTCAAAAGACCTGAGGGTTTTAGATGTGTTCTGAATACTACCAGCTTTCACTACATTAAACAGAGTCTTGGTCACTTTCAAAGCAAATAGAGTTTAGATTTCTGTGCCAGGGCGTTGTACCCAGAATGCTTCCAAAATATCTTCTGGATAAATCATGTCAGCTTCATCTCCTTCATCTCCATTTTGCCCCTTCCAGTGAAGGCTGATTGGAAATTTATTTTGTCATGATTACGGATAGCAATGCAAAATCTTGGGAAACTATGACACTGCTAATGGTCAAGAAGAATTTGGCTGGAAAAATAATTGCCATCTAAGAAGCCAGAAAACCTAGGAAATTTCAAACAATTATTCATTTCTTCCTGTTTTAATACATTTCAGCAGTGGAGTGCTTAACTTCAAATCACTATCAGTTCTGTGTTTTTCTAGAGTGTAGTGTAACAGCTTTCGTCTATTAACCAGAAGTGTCTTGAGATCTAGATGCAGTATATGCTATCAATACCTTTTGAAAGGTTTGCTTCACAAGAGGAAAAAAAAACCTAAGCCACAAAACCCACAAAATGTTACTGATACACAAACACATTGTTATGGATGGAAATAATTGCATCTGAAGTGATAACTATCACAGCTACCCATTACTTTTCCCTCCTATTTTTATCAGTTGTAGTACAGTAGTGGGCAAAATCCTGGTAATCTCAAGAAAGCAGTTTTACTGAAATCATAGTTTTCACTGTACAGTCACAATCTCTAACTGCATAAATGCAGCCTGTTTGCACTGTTCACTTAAGCAAGCATACAGACTAGGGCATTTGACTCCCTGTCACACAGCTGAAATTTTCAAAGATATTTTTGGTGAAAATGTCTCTTTCTACACTGGTATTTAACAAAATGGCATGCTGATCAAAACTGGAGTTTCCAGGTACTGTTGTAATACTAAGAGTAATAATGATCTCGCCTCTAAGAGAGGAGAAATGAAGATCACCCAGGTAAAATTAATTAATGGTAAAGAAGAAAACTGAATTTGGTTGGAAAGTTATTGTCTTTGGAGGGATATTTTTTTTCCCTTCTTTCCACATTGTGAATCTCTCTTGATTTTGCCTGTACTGTGTGTGCAGTTTCATTTGACTTGGTGTTTTTCCTTTTGAAGCCAATAGTGATTCAAATTATGCGGCTTTTATCCTTAACCTAACACTTTTTTTTCTGTACAGAACTACTGAATCCTATTCAAAACAAATTCTCTTTTTTTCCTCAGTGTACTTTTTATAGAAAATTATTCATAAATAAGCATCTCTGTGCATGAGGAAATAATAAGTATATTTACATGTTCTAGAGTTGTTTTACTGTATGAGATAGATTGACCTATATACAGAAAAGAATGAAAACTAAAGATTCATTTTGAATTGTGCAAAAGACCAAGCATTCTGTAATGACTACTTGTTGGAAATGGGAGTTCTCAAACTCATTGTCATGGTAATTACTCTAATGTTCAGTCCTTTAACTAATGCAAGTTAGAAATCGTGACATTAAAGGGGATTGCCTGTGATAATAAACATTGTCTGTTTCTAGTAACCAACATTTCCATGCTCCAGCACTTCCAATTTCAGTTCTCCAAATAGAGAAAAGTACAATATTTTTAAAGGAAAACAAATAATAATCCTTAAATCATTAACTGTTCTGTCTGCAAAGGTCTCTTGATGGGTTCCTGGTTTGAAACATAGCATGTTACAACACTCAGTCAGAGCTTTCAGTTTCTGCAACATCCTCCTTGAGGAGGTTTCATGGTACTTTGCAAATGTAAGGAAAGCTTGCCTTGTTACCAGAGGCAGACAAGTGTCAAATCTATTGTACTAATTATGAAATAAAAATTTCATTTACATTTTAGTCCCTTTGGAAAGCAGAGTTGAAAGACAGTTTCAGGCATTACACCTGCCTGTTGGTGACACTGACAAAAAGTAAGGTTTCACAGTTGAATCATAATCTTTAAAAATGTTTTTCCATCTTCATTGTTCCTCAGGGAAGAACTTATGTGAACAAGAGAAATAGTGATGCCAGAGAGAGAGCAAGGGAATGCTGACTGTCTAACTTACTGTCTAATGCACCGTTATTGTCACATTACCTTCACTGGCACTAGCTGCGCAGAGAAGCTGTGGATGCCCCATCCCTAGAGGTGCTCAAGGCCATTCTGGATGGAGTCCTGGGCAGCCTGAGCTGGTGGATGGCAATCAGCCCATGGCAGGCAGTTGGAACTCAATGGTCTTTAAGGTCCCTTCCAACTTAAGCCATTCTGTGTTTCCATGATTCGATAATCTGAAATGATGGAGGAAGAAACTCTTTTCTCTAAATGCTTTTAGTTACAAGGTTTAAGAATTTCTTTTAAAAGAGGCAGATAAATTTCTCTTTAAGAGTAAAGTTAACTTTTTTTTACACTCTGAACCACCTCTTGGTCTGTTTGACAGGTATTTCCCTTACGGTCCAGAGCAGAATCCAAACCTGTGGTTGGTCATACTATAGCCTGAAGCTGTTTTTCCTTCACAAGGCTATGAGGTTAAGATCAGTGCTATGAGGATCTCCCTGGAAAGCCATGTGTGTCCTTTGGAGCCACATACTTAGCCTTATTTGAAGCTGGTCTTTTACAGTTTAAGTGGTACAGGCACCACCGCATGCCAGCACGGCATCCTTAATGGATGTACCACAGAAAGAGAGTGACTCCATCAAACCAAAGTGTGGCCTTTTAATTCCCTTTGGTCCTGAGCACTCACTTATCACTATCTCACAGCATCCTATATCCAAATCAAACCTGTCAGTTGTTAGAGCTCTAGCTGTATTTAATTTAGTTAGTTAAAGCAGCACCTCGACTTTTCCCTCCCAGCTGCAGATAGGTTTCTTTCAAGCTATGCTGAGTGGGCGTTTTCTCTCCTGACATGAAAGGGCAGCCAATTTGTAAGGGGAAAGATTAAATTTAGGACACTTAGTCCATAGGAGAGGAAGGAAAATAGACCAGGGAGCTGAGATGGAGGTATAGCATTTATATTGTTCATCACAAACACGTACACACAAATGCACACACGTGTGCACACACGTACACTAATAGATGCATTCAGAAGCAATAAAGCTAATAATTTTTGAACAATTGTTTTTACTGTGAATCTTTCCACAGTAGGCAATTCTATGTCTGTTGTTAAAACTTCATGAGTTTTTTCATTTCCTTTTTTTTTTCCCCCAGGAGAAAGAAAAATCAGATATTCTTATATCCCTGGGAATCCAGTAAAGCCCTAAACCAAAATATTTTACCAAGAACATAAGTGATCTGCATACAAATTTTGATGTGCTCAAAAGTTACTTGATGACTTTGAAGCTGTCACTTGGCAGTTAGTACTCACCTGTGCTCCAGTCCTCCATCTGTGGAACACAACTGGATCATAGTTTTTAGGTCTCCATCTATTTTACTTCACTCAGAAATCCTCTGGAGCGAGAATTGGCCATGGATATATGCAGTACCTATCAAAACTAACTCCAAGGTCTGTTTTCCTTTCAGTCTGCCTGCTTGAATTCCCTTAATACCAGTCCCTACAGAGCTGTGACCCTGAAGCAGGGGATTATAAAAGAGGATTTAACTGTGGGAAAGAGTAAGAGTGGATATGTAAATGTTAGAAAATATTGAGTGATTGTTCAGCAGGAGAAGAGGCATGTGCCTTTTTTTGGGAACCTATCAGTAAAGGTCCTATGGAAACGCTTTTTGTTTTCATGTAGGAAAGACAGACAAGAGTTCTGCCAATTTTTACTTTCTAAGAATGTAGACTGGAGGATTCCTGGAGAATGGCATGTTTGCAGAAATTAGTTGTTGTGTAGCTTGTGTTTACACAGTAGAACAGACCCCTTTTGGCACACAAACTTTCTGAATGATGGAGAGACAACTGTTCTGGAGGCTTTGGGCTACTAACTCTTCTAAGCCCAGGCTGCTTGTTTTTTCCTGAAGGAAACAGGTTGTTGAACAACTACTGACAAATCCTTAAGCTCAACTGTTACAATGTTAGCCATTGTAATCAACAGCCAAGTCCTCTTGAATAAAGAGTCATCCATGAGCCCTTAAAATACCATCTCGATTTCTGTATTAAAACCATACAAACTAAATAAAACAAGTGAACTAGATGAATAGGTGAAGCCAGAGAGAGAAATACCGTACTCAAGACATATCTGTGAAAAAGTCTGGATCTGAGCCCAAGGCTCTGGACAAACCAAACCACAACTTCAGGTCCCTGCTGTTGCAGGGCAAAAAACAGATTTTGGAATTTGTGCTGAGTTAAATCTGTTCTCTCCATTCCTACAGCTGTGTTCTGAGTTTAACTGGTTGGATTAGAGGTTCCCCGTGAGATTTTGAAATAAACAGCTTTGTATGAATTAAAGTTCACAGAATTCAATCTGCTGTTTTGATATATGAGGTCAGTAAATATTAAAAAGATTATAAACACCATCACAGCAATTGATGAAAAGGATTGTTCCTTTCCCCACAGCTGATTTGCTGTGATGTCTTGAAATTTATGCATGTAACAGAACTGCAATGGATGATGTAAATTAGCTTCTTTTTCCCTTTTGACTTAAATAATGATTGCCATTATCTTAGCACAGTATTAAAGTATGGGGATAGGACTTGGCAAAATGTGGCAAAGTTGCTTTTTTTTTTTTCTTTTAAAGAGAAGACAATTATTAACATTAGTTCATTACATGAAAAGAGTGTGTTTCTTAAAGAAAGTGAAAATGTCACAGTTTAAGAAAATCACTTGAATGTTGAGAGGCCATGCAGTTGGATGCACTTCTAAATAAAAGATTATCAAATGAATATATTGGGATTTTTGAGCCAATGGTCCTTTTTTGAAATCTGAACTCATTGCAAGAAATGTAAAATTAATAGGTTCTGAAGATGAAAATGTAGGTTCTGACATAACAGTATGCAGTTTGTAGAGCTGCCTCTTATGCATCTCCCTTGGGACAGAAGCTTATAAATACAAATTGGAACTGAAAAAGGAGAAAGTAAAGCAGCTTGAGACTGCTTATCTGAACCTTGTGGTGTTGCATCCATCCCCAGTAACTATCACTGTCTTTGTAGTGAGTCTACACTTGTCTTCGTTATTACACTGTTTTTAAATAATTGTTTCCGGCATAGTCTTGTGTAATGTACCAACTGCCCATAAAGTTTACCAGAAGTATGTCAGGTGTGTACACAGGGGTAGAAGAAGTGTCTTATACAGAACATATCTTCTAGCTCAGGGATGACCAGACTTACTGACTCTGTGTGCTATGTTCCAGTCACTTTTTAGTACTGATCCTCATTGCTCCTCCACCAAAGAGGCTGGTCACTGGAAGTCATGGCAGAGGTTCTCCACATAGTTGTATTTTGGGAGGATACTAGACTGATAATTTTTGATCAAAACAGGACTAAAACAAGGCTGGAAAAGGACAAAGGAAGGAGAGTGCTCTGAGGTGACTTGTGACATACCAGAGAAGAGGTGCCAGCCCAAACCCTTGCCTCCTGATGCCCAGTGACTCATGTAGAAATCACACTGCCATTTTCCCTTCCTCCTTGTAATGGAGAATGAGTTTTCCCAAAGAACAGCAAAAAGCTGTGAGAGGAAATATCTTCCTTTTGCCATTTCAGACATTATACACTGGAAAATATCTACTTATAAACTACTGATCTGCTTTCAAGTTTGTATGTACCAGCAGATTCTTGCTTCATAAAACATCAGTCTACCAAGTTCATGAAATCCTCATCTTTAATGTTCACTTTCTAGGTTACATATCACAGAGGGGCCCCTGTGTAGGATGGTACAGTGGCTGTGTTTCTGTTCATGCAGAATCACGAAGCAGGAAAAGCCTCATAGAAATAAGATGTTTTCAGTGAATCTGCCTTCCCAGAGCCTCCTCCCACATTTTCTGCTGTGACTGCCAGGTAACAGTGGGAGAAGAAGGATCTTTTCCAACACTGTGCTTTTGACCTTGTGGTCCCTTGATGAAAGGGGCTAGTGCCAGGTCACTGCAAGAAATAACTTTCTCTGTTGGGATATTGTGTTCAGAGACAGGGCTCGCAAGGATTATAGACTGACCAAGAGGGTGGAATTCAAATAGTCTCTTTTTCCTTACTGAGGCAGTGCTTCAGGTACACAAAAGACAGTGGAGTGTCTGTATCAGAAGCTGCCAGCACTACAAAGGGTATTGTTCCTGCTGCTTCCCATGGAACAAAGGCACACATACAGGAATCACAGGATGTGATAAAAAAGAGGAGATAGATAGCCAAGAGCTAACAGGAAGTGGCAAAACCATTCATATACACTTTCTTTGTGCAATATCTAAACTCCTTGCTTTGGATACGTAAAGTGCTCTTCTGGCCAAGAAAAAATCAGATCAGATTCAAGTACGGAAAATAAAAAAAAATTGTTTGACATCTATTTCCTCTGTGCCACAGAAACATGGGGCTTTCAAATAGAAATCCACCAAAAATAGGTGAACAAGCAATGTATTAGAAAGTCTGTAACCAGAAATTATTCTGTTAAACCTGTCCTTACATTATTTATGCAGATAACTTGCACGTGCTCTTACAATAATCAGCATATTCCATGGATTTCTGTATTACCTGCAAAGCAGTAGGGCTGATTAGGACAAAGTTTAATTTGGTCCTTAATCAGCTCCAGGCAAGTGGACCGCGAAATTGGCTTGACACATTAATTATGTGTTTTATAGTAGGTAGCTCTACCGAACTTGCCCAATTGCACTAGACCAATTTTAGGAATATATCTGTATAAGCATGAATATATATGTTCATACTTTCTATATATATTCCTGTAATAAAAAAGCATTTCATCTGTCTGCAACAGAGGTGCCACAACATAAGATTTTCCACTTTGCCTTTGGACTACAGGCAGTCCCTCTTGGGCCTCACATTTAAAGCATCACACTTTCTTTTAGTTCCAGTCTGTTGATGGTGCTAATGTTTAGTGACAGTTACTCAGTACTAATGATCACCTTTGGGGATTTTCAGAGTGCTTGCCTCTTGCTGGTCCTTGGTGAAATGTAATCAATAAATCTGCCAGCCAGGCTTTTCCTCTTGCCTTTCCTATTAGAATTAAATGAACATCGCAGTAACTGATCTGTGATGGAGTCCCGATGCCATACAGAGCCACTTTGTATGTGCATAATGCTAGCTTAACTGATCTATGAAGCATATCATAAAATTATAAATAAATTAATTAAATAAATAAATGAGTACTATTACATTAACATTGTTCTTACATATAACTGTTGAGTGGAAAAAAAAGGAGAATTTTTTTTTAAATGCATTCTCTTTGGTTCTCACTTTTTTTCCTGATGAATTGCTCCAATTAGTTTTTCTCTCTAACTCATGTCTTTACTGGCATAAGGGATCATTCCTTACTTTCCCATTCTGACATGTTCCAACCAGTTCTTTCTTTGATCTTTTCTCTGTTGTTGCTCCCCAAAGGTTACTTGTTTCTTCTCTGTAGGGAGCAGGGGATGTCATTATGTAATCTATCAGTATTATCAATTAATAGTTAATAATCTGTCAGCTGAAAAATTGCAATGTTTATTTTTAAACCACTGTCCTTACTACACTGACATTATTTTCCATTGATGATTGTAAGATCCTTTAGTTAATCCTTTAGTCTTTCCATCTGTTTGATGGAAAATAACAAGATTCAAATAAATGCTAAGTGTTTTCCATGAGGATGAGAAGACCGTGCTATTGACCATATGTAGAAAAAAAGTTCTCGCGAACTGCAATGAGAAAATTCAATGGAATATTAATGTTGCGTTCAGCTTAAGCAAGTTTATGGAAAGCTACTTCTAGAAGACAGGGATCTTCCTTCACATAATAAGAAGTAGTATAATTCCAGAGCCACTTGTGTTTGTGTTCCAGGACTGAGAGGCATTGGCTGAAAGCACCTTTTGTGATAGCAAGTGAGTAGGTGCCTCTGTGTCTTATAACACTGATACAGAGTGAAGGCTTCCAGGCTTTTCAGAAACAGCAGTGGCTATTGCATGATAAAAGAAAAAAGTCAGAAGAGTAAAACATTGATTTGTTCACTCTCTGCTTCTTTACTTCATGGGTGGGAAAGCACAGAGTTTATGCCCTTCTGTAGCTCATTAAGCTTTTCTGAGAATTGACAATTTAAAAGCTGATTTCTGTGACTAATTGGTTAAAATAATTATGGTCTAAATGTGGTCAGCATCTGAGGAAGCTGGGAATTAAGAGAAAACAAGTCTGCTACTGGCAGTCACATCCTTATCTTGGCCAAATGCTTATCATTTCCTTGGTTCCTGCTGTCAATAGCTGTAACACACGTCTCTTGAACACCTTGCTTTTTGAGAGCAGCAGCGGAGGAGCGCTAGAGCAACTGCCCTGGCTGAGCATCACACAGCTGCGGTTGTCCAGGGGAGGACCATCTGTGGCTGGGAGACTTCTCTTTGGCTACCAAGAAAGTGGTGTTGGTTTTTTTTTCCTGCTTCAGGAGTCAATGCTCCCTGTGTCTGTGTGTTTGGTATGGGAGAGGAGAGGAGAGGAGAGGAGAGGAGAG
>JACDJE010002438.1:4440800-4561403 GCA_016647715.1 Pavo muticus
GCCAGGGAAGATTCAGGCTGGATATTAGGAAATACTACTTCTCTGAAAGAGTGGTCAGGCACTGGAATGGGCTGCCCAGGGAGGTGGTGGAGTCACCGACCCTGGAGGTGTTCAAGGAACGTCTGGATGTTGTGTTGAGGGATATGGTTTAGCGAGAACCATTGGTGATAGGTGGATGGTTGGACTAGATGATCTTATGGGTCCTTTCCAACCTTAGTGATTCTGTGATTCTGTGATAATTTGCTTATAAAATCAGCCATTCTCATTCTGTCAGTAAAAGTAGTTTAGATCCCATATCTTTTTGAAGATGTTAATCATCAATGTAGTGGATTTTTTAAGACAAGGGTAACCAAAAACTTAACCTGAAAATGACATATGTGTAATGAAGTGTTTCAGAACCAGAGCTCAGGAATAGGCTATGAACATATGCACATAGAAAATGTGTAACACCTACGTTTGTGTTCTGCCTCACTCCTCATATATGAGTTCTGTCACACACATGTGAATAAGTAGCATATGGTCTTCAAAAAATACTCTTGTGGATACTCTTAAAATACACAGCACAAGAAGTGATTCCCTTCTTCTGAGGAAAACTGTGATAGTTTTTCTCCCCATGCACACTGATATTTTAGGCTTCTTTTTCATCAGCATGTTGTTGACAAGACCAGCAACTGTGCGGAGGCTGCTCAGCTCCCTAAACTGTACAGAAATGTTCCCCCAAACCCAACTTTGACCAGGCGCTAACTGGGCTCTGTGTCTTATTGTGGGAAGGAACTGCTCTGTCCAAGGATAAAAGGACCCTGGGGAAACAAAGCACCAAGATTGGTATGGTTACATTCTCTTCCCACTCGTGACATGGAGGAATTTTCCTACTGTGGTAAGGGTAATAGGGTGTAGGTATAGGAAAGAATGGATGAGATTACAGCACTATGAGAGGGAAACATTTCTCAGGCTATTCCCACTGCTTAATCTTCCTGTGAAGTCTTTAAGGCAACCATGCCAGCATCACTCTGAGCCGCTGATGTGTGACCATCTTTGCCTGCTCTCTTCTGCTCCCACCTCAGCTTGCATTGCCCACTAGGTTGTGCCAGCCATCTGGCAGAGGGGCTGTCCTTTAAGATGAATCATTAACATGGTCCAGGTTAAAAACATACCTCCAAGGAATAGGAGAGAGGTTATATTTAACTTGAAGCTGTGATTTGTCCACAGCCTGCCCTGGGGACATCAGTGCAAAGTGGGGACAGTGAGCTGTGCTGAAGGGAGAGGTGAGGATGGGAGAGTATCTGGAGGAAGGGCTTCTGCTGGGCTGGTCCCTGGAGCTCTGACCCACTGAAATGTCAGCAGGAGAAACTAGGAGATTTCCACTTTGATGCAGAAGTGTTGGGTTTGTTTTTTTGTTTTTTAAATATTAATGTTAAATTATATTTATAATTTGTTATATTGTTATATTGTAAGTATAATAAAAAGTAAAAATTCCAACCAGACCTATATCCCTTGAACAATGCATTGTTCTGCTACAGGGAAGAGCTTTAGGTAGGACAGTGCAGTCCAGCTACCCTGCGAGCATCGCCATCCACAGCAGGCACACCGACTCGGTAGGAAATGTGCCATGCAGTTCTACACTCCCAGGCAGACATGTGCTTGTGGTCCTCCTCATGTAATCAGCAGCAAGGCAAATGCTCACTGCTGGGCTCGGGATGTTTCTGAGCAATGAAGAATAACTGCACAAGGCCTCAACTGCAGACATATGATAGGCAGGTCCATTAGGGTTGCTCTTTTCTGTTTTGTCATATTTTGTTTTTGTTATGAGCTGAGAGTAGAGTAGTGTTGCCAGCACTTATAACAGAGCATAACGAGACCAAAGACAGTATGACTGCTCACAGAAATAAGCAGCATGTCCAATACAAAATGCTGACGGGATCAGGCTCTGGGACTAAAAAATTCTCATTAAAGGGTTTTCATTTTTTATCACTTCCATTCAGCCCTGTCACCCCTGTTCAATAACTAACACTATTGGCTTCAGCTGAGTAAAGATTACATGTGAATGCAATGACTGATGGATTAGGCCATGACTTGTGAGATGTATTTTCTTTTTCCAGAACACTTCGCTTTGGTCTTTTTACAGATGACAATTATAGCATTTGTGCAGGCTGATAACACTACAGTGCTGCAAATACCAAATTAAATAGTTGCTCTGTTTTTTCCCCTGTTTTCAGGAATTGCATGCATGCCAACATATTTTGAATCCTGTCCAACATTTCTGCACTCTATAACTTTCAGAAATGCAGCAATTATAAGCCATTAAAATGAACAAATTTATGAAATACAGATGTAAATTTATAGGAAAAATCAGTGCTTGTATTATATTGCTGAATTGACGTGTATTAAGTAATTAATGGTTAGAACAGGCATTTCTTCAAGGCACCCATCATTACATGGGGCTAAATAATGTTCCGAAGGGATTACTGTAAATTAACAAACTGCATAGATGCAGATGTTAGGGAGCCATGGCAAGACTGGGAATTTTGGATTGGGTTTTCTATATGGAGATGACACAAACTTTCTGCAGAAAACAAAGCCTGTCCAGTGGTGCAGGAAGGGTATGAACTGGTCCACGGCACATTTCTGTACAACCAAAATGATTTTCGTGTATATTTTTCTAGAGACAGGATGTCACTTGAACTAGACTGCATTAAAAACATGCAGAAGAAAACAATTTTCCATGGGCTTATTTCTATTTTGACATGAATGTTGCATGCTTCCATGTTAACATTTCCATATATTCCACAATTTATTCACAGTTAACCATCCTGTGGCCATCAGTCCAGACCTTACAGGAGAGGGAAGCAAAGAATGATCTGGCCAGTACTGAAGGTATACTCCATACAGGAGTTCACTCCATATATTCATGCTTGTGTTGTTAATAGAAAAGCTAGTTTTCAGTAATCTGCCACTGAGAGAGAAACCATATGCCCATCCTGGGAGGGCTGATACCACCAACCGTCACAACATCTAAAATCTGTTAGTGAGGGATAGGGAAAGAAATTAGCGCACACTTTAAAAAGAAAAGAAAATCACTGTAAATTAATAGCATATAAATCAATTTTTGTAAATATGAACCACATTCTACTGTGACATAAATCTAGAGCCACCCCATTTTCTTTGTCTGAAAAAATCACTTTGGGTTCAACCTGACATGCAAAAGACAAGATATCTACATGCAGCTTCCTTTATTTCCTGTTTCTAGATTTTTGTTTCTATTGTACTTCTTTTTTTCATATACAAACCCATGTTGGACTGGAAATGAAGGCATGTAACAATTTTGTTGTGCTCAAATAAGCATCTAACTTTTTCCATGCCACAAAATAAAACCAGAAGAAACAGAACTGCAAAAAAACATGCTGTTAAAGTAACAGTGTTTGAATGAAAGCAAGGAAATCCAAAGGTAAGTGCCTGGTGTCCTTTAACTCAACCGCATTGTGTCTAGAGAGATTGCACTTTGCAGCACTCCACTGTGTGATCATTTCCATCCCTGCAATCCCAAACACAATGGGGTGAATTAAGACTGGAGGGGAAATGTTAACTCTTTGTTGCTGTCAGACAGTCTGACTCTTTGTCTAATAGCTTGCTGAGAAATAAGATTCAAGTTGCCAAGAATAGTTAGGGCTTGGTGGTCCCCTGTGAGTCTGGTGCACTGCTTAAGACCAAAAAATTAACAGAATTAACAACCAACCAAAATGCTACAGCACAGACTCTCTTTCAGACTGGTTGGTTTTTGTTTTTTTTTTGCATCTCCTTTTGTGAGCCCTCAGGCACTAGATGTGTGAAGTGAATGTTTCATACATACCCTTATACACAAAAATTTACATACATAATTCATTATGGATCCTTTTGCTTCAGTACATAATATCCCACATGGTGATTTCTTTTCCAGAAAAGGATTTGCAAGAAAGTAGCAAATCTATTCTGGGTTGTAACTGTAGGCAAAATTTTACTAAGCCCCTTGTCACCACAAATTGAATATAAAAGAAACTATGCATCAGTTCAGTATAATAAAACTTGTTGGTTTTGGAGTTTCTAAATAACTCTCATGTGTAGTGTGTTATTTCTGGAACTGTTGACTGCAGTTCCTAGAGCTACAAAGGCTCCACAATCAATTCCGGGCTGCTGATATAGGGACAACAGTATTAGATGTGGTTCATCAGAGATCCCAATTGTCCTATTGCTCTACAAACAGAGGTACTTCCAGTCTACAACATGTGACAGAACATTTACGTGATCAGATATTCATGCGGGCTTCAAATGGGCCAGAAAGGAGTCAAGAGCTTCCTGTCCCAAAAGGATAGGTATCATCAAACTGTACATAAAGAGATTCACACAGTGGAAGTGAACGTGGCCACGTGATCTCTAGCACAGTTGCAGTGAGCAAATCAAGGCCAGGTGTAGCCCTTGCTAAAAGGCTAGTAACTGACAGACCAAAAAAGGCACCATGTAGGTTAGTTGTTAGGGCACACCACTGGAGGCTTAGCACAAGGTCTTCATGCAGCCATTCCCAAAGCCCATTCCTGAGTATTTTCGTACAACCTGAAGTCATGGCCAGATTTTCAGCATATTCCACTCTTGCCACAAATGTGCAGTCTCAGAAAATCAAGCTGCACATTTGATGCTTGAATTTTTTATTTTTTTTTTTTTGTATGAGGCATAATTTAACTTGAGTCCCCTCTTTAGCTTTGAGACTTACTTGTGTGATTTTGAATACCGAGGCATGGGGAGATTAAGTGGCTTTGTCAGTGACTTTCATTACTCAGGTAGGTCTTTCATTACTTTCATTACTGTGGTAGGTCTAGGCATTAGACCTTGATGTTGGGTATTCAGAGGAGTACTTTTCTTTCCTAATAACTGAGTGGGAATACACTGCATTCTTATTTTGAAGATTCACATTTGATTTTCAGTTCTTTCATCTCCAGAGAAAGGAGCACTCTGCCTGTGCAACTACACAAGCCAGTATTTCTGTCAATTAATGAACTGTAGCAGAATGGAGAATGTCCATTCTGGCGTACTTATTTAAAGCAACGGGTGAAATAGTAGGGAATATTGTAAGCTAATTGTTCCCATCCAGACTGTTTTTCCCAATGACTTTTCTTTGTGCTTCTATTACTGGTTGAATTCAACTACTCTTTAAGAACATATTCTGTATGAAGGACATAATGGCTGAGCTGAAAATAAACATGAGAAATGCAAATAATTTTAAAATAAGTAACCAGCCACCATTAATTTACTTGGTGCTCATTACAGTAATATGTGTAATGACTTATATATTTGGTATTAATATAGTCTCTAACTGAAAAGTTGGTTTGCTCTTAATTTTATTTCAAGAAAATTAATTGATATTTAAAACTTCACTTATTTTACCCTATTCTCAAATCTTTTAAAAGATAAGATCAGGAAAGTAAATAATCTGTAAGGTGACTAACAGTGAGCTATAGAGCTTTTTATCCAAAAGGGATTCGTGACCTGCCTACAGCTACTGCAAACCAGATATCTCCAGTGGCTTCTCCGGGGGATTTCCTATTGGAAGGGCTAGTGGAACTGGGGGCAGATATCTGAGACAGTGAGGACCAACCTACACAGGAGACAGCCCACGCAGTTACTGTCCGGTGTGTGTATGTGTTTTATAACCCATGGTGGAAATAAGAGTTCCATTTCCATGATTGTCAATCTAGTGCATTTTATGAGCAATATTGCTTTCTAGATGTAAGAGTCAGGCTTACTAAAATACATGGTGACACTGATGTGACACAATAAAAGCAGAATCCATTGCCTTGGTTTGTTCTGAGGTGTTTTTTTTATGGTATCGCCTCCCATCGCAAGAGAAACTGGAAATTTTGACATTGTTTTGCTGTTTGAGCCAATAAGTTGAAATGGCAATGTCTCCTCTAGTGTGCTCACAGAAAATGCAATCTTTCAGTTACTGGAAAAGACATGAACAAAAAGTTTTTGCTTTATTCCTTGGTTTTGGTTGACCATACTTTTTTGGATGTGTTCCATGTTCCACAAATTGTCATCTGGTATTTTGTATGGAAATTTATCTGTCTGCTAGTGTTATGGAAATGTAACATATTCAGATCACTTTTATACAATGTGAATTCTTTTGAGAACAAACATGTTTAACAATGGGTACTATCATCTGTAGCCTGTGAATTTCCTAATTGGCCTCCAATGAAGTCTAACATTATTGTGGATGTTTTAATTGATTCTGCTCTCAGATGCAATAAGCTATTAAAAACCAAAAGCAAAACCAGATTTCTATTTTTGGACACAATATAAAAACAATGGAAAATTGTTTGAGAGGGAATGGCCTACTTAGTCCTCACTCTCCTTACAGCCTGATTAGCATTGCAGGAAGTCTGTGTTTTTATAAATTGGTTTATATAGTCATTAGTGTTTAATAGTCAATAATTTTTCAGTGATAGTTTTATTTTATTATTGATAGCAGTAAGACTTTAACTCCTTAATAATACAGTCATGGAGCTGGCACAAATAAAACCCAGTGGTACAAAAAAAAAAAAAAAAGGACACTGGACTAAAAGAACAACTGTTCCTCCTGGATTAGGAAAGTATGAAACAGTTCCACTATAGTCTTGCTCTTTTTCACCTGAAAAAAAATTATCTTCATTTCTGGCCTGTGTTTCACTTGACCTGAGAAGGGCTGGGAATTCGCTTTGGTGATCACAGCGTACTCCTGAAGGGTCCATGCCCTGCCCTCCTGAGTTAACGCTTGCAGCCTGTTCCTTGCTGCCTCTGACCTATCTGTAATGGAGCATCTTCATCCTCCTGTGCCAGAGCCTGAGCCACTAATCCTTGCACTGAGTCAGCACAAATAGGAGAAAGCTCTGGCCAGTAACCTCTTCCTATGCCCCAGGAAGACGTGGCTGGGCATGTCAGCCAATTCCCTACCATAGCTATTTGTTTCCCCTTGTTTCCTTATATTTGTTTTCACATGTGCATTCTCCAGACATTGTCCCCTAGTGCATAATCATTCACTGTGTATGCACTCCAGGGACCCCCTGTCAGGCATGAGCCAGAAAGAAAAAATAACTTATTTTTTCCATAGTTATTGGCAAATGTGTGTCGAGGGGTGAACTTTTATTTGTTCCCTAAACAACAACTAGAAAAAAATCAAAAGGAGTATCTGCCACTGCTCAGATTAAATCCAAACTGTCTGTTAAACCTCTAATTATCAGCATGCCTTGTGGGTAAAATGGTACCATTCAATTATTGTTTTTTGTTCGCTTGTCAGCTGCAAAAAAACATATTATCACTGCTTTTCAAACCAGCAAAAAGAGCAGAAATTCTGCAAATTGCTTTCTAAACGTAGTTACTTTAAAGCTAATACCTCTCTGCAGCATGTCAGCAATTGTATAATGAGACGTTGCATGCATATTGTATTTAATGTAGGTATTCCAATTATTTGTTTTACATTATGTAATTTTATTGAAATGATTTCTTTTGTTGCCATGTTACGTGTGGTTCGGTTTGACACATCCAACTTAGCATGTTAAAAATACACACACACACACACACACATACACACTTGCCTGCACACATTTCATCATGTATGTATTTACGGTTTGTGTATATTTACGTATTTATGTAATACGTAAGTAAAGCAAAAACCAAACGAAGGTTAGCTCTCTGCAGCTGTAGGGAGTGGAGAAATAAAACCATCTTTTCAAGAGTAATTTCAGGACTGATTGCATTGGACATGCTTCCTACTTATTTATTTATTTACTTAATCATCTTGGAGGGTACGCGTGTCTAAAATATCCTTGGTCAATTTATTTTCTCTTTGTCTGTGTGTGGCACTGGCAATAGCTGCCAGTGAGCACCATAGTACACACCCTCCAAGCCAATGCGGGTAGCATCACAGATCTGCTGTACAGCTGGAGGGACTGAAGCTTCACTACTCCCATGATAAAGTACATGACACTTTTACACCAGACCTGGCTGGTGAATTTTACATATTACACTTCTTTAGTTTTTCATTTTTCTATTTCCATCATGTGAAATTTATTTTACTAAAGCATAAGGAGTTCAGCAAAGAGATTTCCTATGGAGATTGTTAAAACTCTCCTTCCATTCTCTGACTTCTCCATCTGCATAGCCCTGTAAGTGATCTCTGCTGTATGCAGGGATCAGTAACACCATCACTGGTGACAAAGAAACATACTTTTTACTGAGCTCCTAATTTGCAAGAAATGTATCTTAGCGAGGCAGGTTCAAAGGTGGCACTGCATCAGCCTTACTGCATCATATGTTGCTGGGTAATTTTTTATTATTATTATTATTTTTTTTTGGTCAGAATGATGATTTTCAAAATATTCCAGCACTTGCCAAGGCACCAAAAAGGAGGGGCCTGTTTTTCATCCCCCCACTCTCAGTGGAAGATTCTGTGGTTTTATTTGCAAAAGAAAAGCTATGTCTCTAACACTGTTTGAACCACATGTTACTTTCCTTCTTTAGTGTTAGAAAAAGCAGTATATTTATTTATTTTGTGAAGTAGCTAGAGTTCTCTGATATCTCTAATTTAAAAGACTACTAAGAAAATTTATCAGTTTTCAAACGTCATCTACTCTTTGTCTTTTCCTATGAGAGGAAATACTGTGCTGACAAAATGCTCAGTGCTTGACTTGCCAATTAGAAAACCTACTTGCCTTAGGCAAGTGGTGAGAGGAATATTACAGTGCTGGTTTAACCCCCTGCTGGGTTTTTATTTAGCTGTCATGATAGCGGCACAGATGTTGTTTTTTTTTTCCGTGGACACAGTACAACAATGCAGAAATACACATGGAGTGAGTTTCCCCAAAGTTTTCATCTCTGATCATTGCCTGTCCTTACTCAAAGACAAATGATGCTTTGACTTCTATTGACTGAGAAGAGACCACAAGAGGTCAGAGGCAAGGAGATTCAGTGAAGCCAGGCAGCCAGGAGGGTCAGGTCACACCTCATTAGTAGGCATGAAGATAGGAGAACTTTAGATTTGTTTCAGGCCCCTTGCAAGGGTGCCTTGACAGCTTGAGTTATGCTGACAGCCTCCCCTCAAAGGGAAAGAGAGTGTCAGGCAAGAGAGATGAAACATGTTTCACTGTCACCCTCCGCACAGCGTAAATGGATGGCCCAGCACCTTGCCATCAGCGACATTCCCATCTGGGGAAAAAATGGAAGAGTTGAGCTTGATGTTATAAATCACCATAATTTGTTACAATTTCCAAAGACAAATATGACAGGGTGGAATTACTTTGCGGTGCTGAGACAGTCATTTGCGAAAGCCATAAAGTGCCAGTATAAATCTAAGGATGAGATATATTTAATGTGAAGAAACAAAGCACAATATAACCTCAGTGTGTTGTATTCACCAAGAATTTAGCTGTGGTGATGCCATGGTATTGCTGATTGTTTGTTTCATTTAACACTTTGAAATCCAACTAACTCTTTTCTAAAAATTCGAATGAGCTAGCAAGACTCTTCTGCATATTTTATATTTGTCCACTGAATGATGAAAATATTTACTATGTTCTTCAAGAAAAATGATGCAGTGCTCAGTTTGGACAAAATAGTTTAGGGAGGCTATATGTGAGATTCCAGAGAAAGCTGAAGCACCGTTAACACATTCAGGGCTGTGTCTTTGCAGCCGTTCCCATTTAGCAGTGCTTAAAATAACAACACGCTGACATACTATTCCTTTTGGAAGTGTGCAAGTCACAAGCATTACTCCCAAAAGCTGTATCTTAAAACATTTTTTTCTTTTTTTCTCTTCACTGATAATGGCAGCGTTCAAGAAGACATTTTGAAGACATGTTGTTGAAAAAATCAGAGGCGAATTGAAGGTGTTACCCTGTGACATTCCTGTGGTCACAGTATAGATCATCGATTCTGTATGCTCTATAGCAGACACCACTTGAGGAACCTCTTTCTGGCATACATAAAGTAGTAGTGTGAGTGTCAAAAGTGTAACTGAAGCCAAAATTGCTAATCATTGCCTGTGTGCTCTGGGTTTGCTTAGCCTGTCTGCACCTTGATTTACCCACACATAAAATGAGGACATTGCTAGCCTTCCTCACCTTTCCTGTAAAATGATTGGAGTGACCCATAAGTAGAAGGATTTTCACAAAAAAGTGCAAAGTCCTTGTTAATAGATTTCAATTTAATAGCAGTCTTTTTTTAATTTCCTTGGTGAGAGAAAGATAGCACATTACACACCATTTTGTAAAGGCCAGAAAAAAAGAGAAAAAAATTTAAGTGCTGATTTGGCACTCACTTAGATAAGTCTTCCCCAAGCCCTGGGTTTTTGCTTCCATAAATTCCAGTGTTGTTATGTCAGTGAGTAGATGATGATATGCTCACCCATTCCACATTTGGGTGTTATCAGGAGAGCGATGAAACACATTTTGGTGTTGCAGTCGCTACTGAATAAATCAAACCCCAGTGATACAGTGTGATGGTATGAAAATCTCACAGCCTGCGAAGTCAGTCACTCATACGTGATGAAACTGGATCACTCTCCTTAAAACACTGTCTTAGCCAGAGCTCTCAATATGTCAGCTTGCTGCTCTGGAAGAAACTGGCAGGTGGTTTGAGCTTGTTGAAATGACAGTAACTTAACAAATGTTAAGAAGGAAGGTTTTACTGCTGCTTTTCCCACTTCCCACTGTCCTATGGATGGAGTTTGGCTTGTTTCAGCCCTTCGAGATGCCATTCATGAAGTCTAACAACAGCACACAGGCAGCCTGCAGTAATTGCCTTTACAATTTGTGCCTTTGTCGCTTTATGATTTCCTGGGCTCTGCACTTGTTAGTGTATCCAATACATGATGATAATAATGAGACATTTGTTTTTGTGCTTGTATTATCGTTGTGTTTTCATTTTGTTTCTTGAGAGGAGCTACTGTGAGTGGATACCGTCCATGAAAAGTGAGGTATATTTCTACAAGGCTTGTCTTTCAGGAAATTGCAATTGGCACATCTTTACCAACACTAGGGGACCTACAGCAGTTTTGTAATCCTGCTTTGGATGGAATGAAAATCATGTGAACAGCGATGAGAGTCTCCTTTTCCCTGCTGAACTGATACACGAGTAGTGTGTGGAAGTTCATTGAGTCTAACTGGTGGCTTCTGGTGGCTGTGATGAGTGCTCTCACTGGTTTCTCACTCCTCTCTGGAAAAAAAAGTTAAAAAATCACCTTAGAAAAATAAATGCCTGATTTCCATCATGAGGCACAGGTTAACAAAGGAGAGGTTTGAATCTTTTCCTGAGACACTCAATAAAGGGAGAAAGTGCAACACAAATTTACTGCTTTAGCAGCATTAGTATCAGGAGGAAATTTAAGGCAGCACAGATACATACTACACATACTGTGAACATGGCAATACCTGCTGAACTAAATGCTGAGGAACCAGCTGGGTTGCATCATGTTTCCCACAGACTTGCCTGGATTGCCTGAGTGGGGACCTGAGCTGCTGTGCTCCAAGAGCAGCATGAAGTGGGGAGGGAGGAGTAAGGAAGGGCCTGCATGTGCCGTGATGAGTACTGTGGGCTCCTAATGCAGGAAAAATGGACTGCTCAGATCAGCTAGAACTTGCACAGCTGAGTATTTCCTTCCAGATGAAACCTGGATCTGAGCAGAGAGGATGACATCTGAAGCCCGGCAGTGCCTGGGCTTGAGGAGACAGACAGGCATGACATTCTCCCTGTCATGAAAAAGAAGCGTGATACTCAAAGATTGAGAAAACACCAAGTTTTGTGCCTTTGTTCACCTAAATATCCTCACTTTTTCGCCTCCGCGCTGACCTTCATGTCACACCGAAGCATTTCCAAAAGCATTTCAATTCATTCTGCTGTTGAGTGCTCCTGGAGGGAAGCAGTGGTGGGAGGAGACTCTAACAGAAAGCAAGAAGGGCAGCGGGCCTTCCTCCTGCACAAAGCACAGCCACCAGCCTGCACACTGCTGTGCGAGCCGTCCCCCTGCCATTCCCACCTCTCTGCCCCCTCGGGGCTCAGACAACCTTTCACTCTGAGGTTGTGTGGCTTTCGTGCTTGTTTTTGATATCTTCAGCATTTCAACAACAGCAAAGTCATCACAGTTGTATCACTTCGTGCAGGTCATTGCTTGCACTTCGTAAAGCTGCTGCCAAATCAGGGATGGTTTGCGGGCAATGTCAACAAGAGAAGAGGAGCTGAGAGAGAGAGCAGGAGAAGGCTGTGAGGTGCTGTGGGCGCTCGCAGGAGCAGACGGAGTGAGAAGGAGCTGAGAAGTGCTGCTGGTTGGTGTCTGGTGCTTCACCAGCCTCAGCCTGGCCTGCTGGCAGAAGGATCAGTTCAGCTACTCCTCACTGCTGAGGAAACTCCTCCTTATACAGGTGTCTTTCTGCAATTCTATGTGCTTTTATCATAGAATCATAGCATCATTTGAGTTGGAAAGGACTCTTAAAGGTCATCTAGTCCAACTCCCCTGTAATGAACAGGGACATTTGCAGCTAGATGAGGTTGCTCAGTGCCTGGTCCAGCCTGACCTTGAATGCCTCCATCCACCACATCTCTGGGCAACATGTTCCATTGCTTCATTACCCTTACTGTAAAATACTTCTTCTATATATCCAATCTAAATTGCCCCTCTTTTACTTTGAAACCATTTCCCCATGTCCTGTCATCACAGACCCTGCTAAAGAGTCTGTCCCCTTCATTCTTACAGCCCCTATTTAGATACTGAAAGACCACTCTCAAGTCTCTTCTACAGGCTGCACAGCCCCAGCACAGAGTAGATCATATATCCTACTTCTGTTGTTGATTCTCACCTCAGCAAGCTCTAAGATACTCAGGTTTAGCTGAACACAATTTTATTTCTTAGACATTATTAATCTTGTATCATTTGTTTCAATTTGGAATGGACAAAAGCCCAGAAGCACAGCTGTTTTTTTTTTTTCTGTTTTGTGTGTGTGTGTGTGTGTGTGTGTATGTGATTATATGAACACAGATAAGTGCCTAACCACTCTGGCTGAGTTTAGATCTCCTATGGTAAGACATTGTCACTGTCTTCATTGTCATGGTCTGGCAGCTCTCAGTAGTAGGCAATCTGAATTATTTTTTCATCCCTTTGACCTTAGAAACAACAGTAGTCAAGTTTCCTCGGTTTGGCACATATAACTGACAACATGAATGTCGCCCAGAAGGGACCTGGAGTTGTTCAAGTTCACAGTGACCTGATACAGACTTCCAGTGTCTGGGATTGGAATAGCAACACTTATCCACAGCCCTCATCTGTACAGAGACTGACCGAAATGTGTGTCAGCACAACAGAATAAGACAAGTCAATAAGGAACTGGAAGGCACCTGAGAAGCACTACATGCAGACTTCTTATGAGCATCCTACTAGATACATGAGATGCATCCCCGCTTTCTCTGCACCTACTCCCTTAGGATAGGTATGCATCATGCCTGACAGTGGGCTGAGAGGTGGGAAAGGAACATTGGCACATCTTCTCTACTTAGTGCACTGGGAATCGGATTCTGAAAGCAATCAAAGGTTTACCCTTTGGAGTGGAGAACAGAGATGCTTAGGGAATTGATTGCAGTCCCTTTACCTAGAATAACTCACGCCAGTGAAAATCAGAGCAAGTGACAGAGATATTTGCAGCAAGCAATAGATGAAAGTTGTCATTTGCTTTTATATCCATTGCACCTCTTCTTTTTTATCATCTACTGCAAAGCTGAGGGTCTTTAGGCTGTCCTCTCTCTCCCTACATCCTTCTCTCAACAGCATTATTTTATAAAAAATGAATCTCTGTAAGCCACTTCTGGGCCAATTCCAGCCTTTGTGAAGCACAGTAGTTAGAGCAGAGTGGAGAGCCGATCCTTCTAGCTGACTTTGCTTTGTTCGGAGACAAAACTTGGAGAGAAAACTGGGAGAACAATCTGATCAACAGAAAGCTACTGTGCCCTAGGAAAGAGATAGCTGCCCAGTCTTCAAAACAGAAAGCAGGAGGAGAGGCATTGTTCCTTGGTTCTCAGATCTGGTGGCAGGCATCCCATTGCTCCTCTGATTTTCATCAGTCCCAGCTGGGCAAAAAGGATGTCCTACTAAGCTTGCCTGTGCTGTAGAGCTAAACTCAAGTAATTTAATTTAATGCTAATTCAGTACTCAGTAATTGTACAGTCACTGTGAATGTGCCCTCTCATCAGTCTGATAATAAAGAGCATATACTGCTCCAAAAATTGCTGGAAATGTGAACTTCATTAGTGTTCATTTTCTTTGGGGAATCCTCTGTTTCTCTCTGTCTGCAGTCTGGCCACAGAAGTTCTGTAAAAGAACAGTTTATTAGAGCAGAATAACTGTCTGAGCTACAAGAAGCATATATTGAGAATTCTGATTGCAGGAACACAGTAATTCAGAAATTCAGGGGAGGACTGATCTAGTGTACTGCTCGCTTTTCAGTTGATTTTATTGGCACAACATATGTCATAAAAATGCATACCATAGAAGTGAACTCTTAAGTTAGTGTATCTGTTTATCCTCCAGTGTATATGTCTGTTGCTTACTGTTTTATCTTGTGCCCTTTGCATCCTCAAAGGTCAAACTTCAAAACTTCCCCATGCAGATCCTCCAGCAACCCAGCAGATCTTCCAATTAGCAAAACGTTCCATACATGCAGCTAATATGGTATCGACTTACTGCTTCACTTTAACTGCTACTTCTTGGGACCCCCTGAGTAATAAGATTCTGCATTTCAGAATAATTCATAGACTCTTTGCTTGAAAACTCTGTCTTTCAATAATCAGTCTAAATTGCAAAATACTTTAAGCAGTAGCATTGTTTGCCTGGCACTAGTTGCAAACTGTGAAAGCAGTGGAATGAAGGATGAGAGAACAAATCCATTCTCCACTCAATCTAGTACCATCCTTGAGAAAGGGACATTGCAAAGACATTGATTTATAAATGAATGATAAAAAATTAGATTTTATATATTTTGGAAGTGAGGCTGAGGTATTTATCATGAATGGTGTCACATCTATATAACCAAAAAGCAGTGTATATTCTAGAGGAACGCGTCTGTATTTCTAAAGTTAATTTAGTGTCCTTAAGCATGCCAGACTGATTGTAACCTGCATTCATAGAACCGGGGTATGGGCAGCTACTAAGCAAACTATACCTGAAGGGATGGTCTCAAAAAATAGTAAGAGTTAAATTTTCTCTAATTTTTCTGTCTTTATCATGGCTGAAACCTTTCTGGGGCATAGGAGTCATCATAGAAATACAAAAAAGCAGAGCTTAATGGAAGAGGTGGTCTCTACCACAGTGAAATGGGGTTGTTTTCTCCCAGCACAGGTGGTGGTGAATGAAAAGGAAAGCAACCTCAGCATGGTGAAGAGTGGCCTTAGCATACTGCTGACCACATTACTTCTGACAAATAATAGTTTCATTCTGTTTTCTGTTCTACTCAAAATCTTCTTTGTGTTCACATTATGTAAAAAAGCCAAAAAGTTATTGCTAGTGTAAATCAATATTAATAGTCTAATAAAAGAATAACTACTAGTCCAGATGTCATTACATCAGAAAGAAGGAAACACCTCTGCAGAAAAGTGTCGATAATGCCAATCATTACACACACACTTCATAGTTTCTACCACTTTTGTGGGCATTATGCTTACCCTTTCCTAGCTCCTCTGGGTCAGTCTAGTAGAGGGGTAGGTGCTACAGCAAGTCATTGGCATCTGGACTCAATCCAGAATCCACCCATCTATGTAACTGATATCACGCTTTTACATGTTGTGCTTTCCTCATTTGTCTGTGGCTCCAAATTTCATCCAAATTTCTATGTATACATACGATGTCTTTTGCCTATGTTAGATAGGGTTTTTTTTGTTTCCTTTATTACCCTTTAAAGCAGTTTTGTCCAGCTCCTTGCCAGCCTTTCTTGCAGTGGCCAAGGGAAGGTAGCTAGCTCTGATAAAGACTACGGAGTTCTAATTTTGGGGGAGATAAACAATTTGCAAAGAATCCACTTTAAATATATTTCACACTTCTTTGGGATGCTCCTATCAAATTAATGTCTGGGAAATCTACATTATTTTCAGCTTCCTAGTGCAAAATTAAAAAAAAAAAAAAAAAAGATACGTCTATAATATCAGAATATAGCAATGGAAAATTTCAGTAGCCACAGGTCTTCATTATTGTCCTGTTTGGCCAAAGAAATCTTAGTTTGTGTATCTTTGGTCCTTTCCTCTATGACAGAGGCATTAATGTATTACCAGTGATGTGTATGGATTAAAATTACAGTATCAACCAAAGCAAAACACTCATCCAGAAGAGAAACACACTTTCTCAAGTAGAATAACGGAGTAGGATAAATAATTACACACCATATCTCTGAGTTCTGGAGGACTAAGCCTACTCTAATGAAAGATTTATTGAAATAAAATGATTTAGCACAGTCATATACAATTAAATGATTTAGCACAGTTATATACTGTGAGCCAACATCCCAAGAACAATAATCAAAGCAAAGGATAGCTGAAAAGCTGAGAGGTTTCACAGCTACAACTCAGCAAGCCCAGTAGCTGGCTAAATCCAGACCTTGTGTATCAGTGAAAGAAGGCCAGTAGGACAATGTGTCCTGGCATTGACAGCTCATTGTGAGAAACTTATGGCAATGTCTCACTTTCCACAGATTTATAAAGCTCAGGCCAGAAAAGATCATCTAGTCTGATATCCTATATATCACAGGACATTAAATTTCTTCCAGTTAGCTCTGAGTTGAGACCAATAACTTAGGTCAGTCAAACGCTTTTGAGTCTTCAGAATGTTAAATGACTGTGCACCAAAGAAAGACATTTGGTAGCTTGCTGGTACTTAGTATTATTTAATAATGAGCTGTGGATTAAACAGCAGTGCAGATGATTGTAACTGATTTTGCAGCTCTATGAACTCTAATGAATCTTGCTTTTATGGTGTTGTCAGAAAATATCTGTACAGTTTTATTTCAAGGTTTACAGATACCTATCTCTTAATAGTGCATCTCCCCAGACTCCATCAAAATCAGAAAGTCTGCCCTTGAGATATATTTGCCAAATGCCTGCTTCTGCATGAAAGATCTGTGTAGAACATAGAAGGTTCAGGAAAATGTTTTTCTCGATTCTTTTCCTTCTTCCAACAGTGTCCTTTGTGCCTCTGTATCCTGCCAAAGCAGGTACAAACAGCAGTCTATGCTGGTTTCTGACTATCTCCCTGTATTCTTTTAGTGTTTCACAGTTTATTGAGTCAGGAAAAAGATGCTGATTTTACAGCCTTTGAGTCATTGATTATTCCAGGTAGCCATTATTGGGTTCTTTTAGCTTAGGCTTTTTTTTTTTTTTTTTTTTTTTTTTTTTTTTTTTAATCCAAATTCTAACTATTAGCAAAGATACCAGGGAGCTCCTACAATCTGCTTTAGATTAATAGGAGATGGCACCATATTTTTGGTGTATGGCTAATGATATAAACTCCTCTACAAGTATAGGATTAGGTAGTGCAAGGACTGATCTTTGGGGATGCTCAATGAAGGAGATATTGCAAGGAAGAAAAAACTGCAGAGAATGATTTTTCACAGTGCAGTGTAAAGGAGATGTAGAAAACTTCTAACCTTACATTCAGTGCATTCAGTATTTGGTACCGCACATGAAGACAAAATGCACCAAAGCTGGCTGGCAGAACACATGTAATTCACCTACGCCCTTGAACACAGCTTTTATTTTTCTTGAAAAATGATTTTGATGAAGACGATTAGGTCTTTGTTCCATCTAAGTGGGAGATCTGACTTATGCCCAGCTTTCTCTAGTTTAATCAAGTAGCTAAATAAGTGTGCATATTCCACATATGAGCAGTAGAGACAATGAAGTGCCTCTGGAGGCATCCAAAAGGAGATCATTCCTACATAACTGAAGTACCTAAATACAGGCAGACACCCCTTAGATCCTTCAGAAGACTATCACAATAATCTGGTTCATCTGATTATGTTAGGAACTCATTCTACATAGGCTGCTTCATTAGGTGCCTAAAATGTAATGAAGCCTGCATATTTAAGTTAGGTAGATAGGGTCCTATAATCAGGACATTCACACCTTATGCTAATTACCCCATATCATCTAACTGCTGATAAGAGCATCCTTTTAATGAGCCTGCAGCTTGGTGCTTGAAAGGTAACTGTGAGAAATGTTTTTTTCCCCTGAAAATGGACCGTGTTGCAGTAAGTCAAAGGCAAATGAGCAAATATCTTGGATCCATTACAGCAGAGAATTGACAGGCTTCATAACTTCGTATCTTTCTCTTCTGAACTACATAGTTATGCTGGGAGTGTGGCTCTTCTCTGAAATTAAAGGGAGCAGTGACTCCATTTAAATTTGACTCAGTAGTGTTCACATAACCCATCAGAGAAATGCTAATTAAAAGGTAAATTAGATGCCTCTATCTGCATTTGTCCTTGGAGAGATGGTAGATATAATTTTATAGCGATGTTGTTAGCCTCTTCTCATTCAGTGGGCTGTATTAAAAATGGGTGCAAATAACGCAATGGGTATCACATAATACAATACCTGTTATGAGTAAAATTCTGCTTACCAGCTAACCAGTGCAGACAATGGTGCTTTACACTCTTTAATACAATCAGTTTGCTAAGCTACTTTGTGCTTTGGAGTAACAGAGGATGAGGAGACACTGGAGACCGTTCGTAAGTTTCTCATTTCCTCACAGCCTCCTGACAGCTAAACAATATAATCTACTTTGCAGTGTATTCCCTTACTATGAGAAACATATCTCAGTGTATTGCAATAAAAAAGAAACAAACATTTGAATGTTCTACATCTCCACTGCACATACCTGTCAAATTTCAGATGGTCATTTAGATGATGCTATTGCAGTAGATGCAATAATGGAAGAAGCCACTTACACCTTTGTTTCTCAGTCCAGCTCTGCAGCTGAAAACATGCAATGTCTGGAAATAGTGTCTTCAGGCTTTTTGTGCAGACTTTCTATTATAATACTATGAGGGTGGTTTAGGCTGGCATGTTTTCCTTCACACTTGGAGCGGTCTTGGTGTATGTCCCAAATGGTTATGAAAGCAGTGTTATGTTATTCGTAACAACTCTGTGAACAGTGTTTACTTGATCATATGCAAGCATAACTACAAATAACTACAAGACTAACAATCTTCTAAAAGGTGATCCAGTTTTAGGGAATTTAAATACAAAAAATACTTCCAAGCCATATCACTCTCACAGTTTTATGTTGCAACAAGTAGACATGCTCTGCTTTGTCACTGTGCAATTTCTCCATTTCTGGCAAACGAGAAATTCTTCTGGGAATCCAAATTCCACCAATCTGCTGACAAAGCAATCATTTTTAGGTTCACTAACTAAGCTGCATAAAGTTTAATAGGATTTTGAAAGGACTGTAATGGAAAACCAAGTGATTGCAATGGCAGGCTGAGAGTTTGAAATGATAGCAGGAAAGGGATAGGCAGAACATAAAAGCGGGATTTTGTATTGAAATGGAAGGGTGGTCCAACTAAAGTATAGGAAAAATGTTCATTTAAAAGGAAGTTACAGTGCTGATGGGGATACAGATGTTCATCAAGGACCTTCCAAGTGACCTTAGGCAAATCACTCTCTTAGTTCCTCATGTGAGAAATGAATATAATAATACTTCTCTGCAGCACAGGAGAGTTTGTGAGAAGACACATTAAACATGAAAGGGGTGGAGTGCTTTCCTATATAAGTACGTAACATGCAGGGAAGAAATCCCCATTTGATCCCGCTGCTCTTTTAAGACTAGAATCTCTTAAAAATCAAGAATCTAATATTTTCCCACTGATGTAGATAGTGTTACATTGCAAGATGCTAATGCAAGAACAAGACTAACCCTCCAGCACTTGATAGCTAAATGCTTGCCTGAAGCAAGATCAGCTGGAATTGAATAATTTCTATACATTTTATAATGCTTTTAAGTGAGTCTTTAGTAAGAAATAGGACCTCCTCTGTGGAAGAAATTAAAAGTATGCTTTATTTATTTATCTGTGGTAATTTCTTTATAGCTGATTAGAAGATATATTTCAATTTTTTTTTTGAAATTTATATTTTAGAATTACATTTACAAAACATTTAACTCATCTTGCAAATGACTTGCACTCTTGAATCACTTAGGCACTAATAAAGATGCAATTCTTCATCTTATTTCATTATAACACCGGCCTATCCAATCTCATAATACAAAAACAAGATATATTTCTTGAGAAAAAATCTTTTTAAAAGATAAGAAGAAATTGTTCAAGTTGGGATTGGTTAGTTTTTAAGCTACATTGTCATGGTATCTTTGAGGCCAAGAATAAATCAGGATTTTAAAAGCATTTGGCATTTATACATACAACACAATTATCTGGCAATATTAAAAAGATTTTAGAAGTAACACAAATCCCTGTGCTTCAAGGCATAAGCCAATCTCTTATTAATCAAGGAATCAAGGTTAGAAATAAATCTTTAGGAAAAACTGCTTTATTGTGTGATTTCTTCAGCTTGTTTTTAGCTTGTTACTCTCAAGTACTTGATGTTGAAAAAAGCACAGACTAGAAAGATGAGCGATCAGATTCCATGCAGGATTTGCTGTTTTCTTTTCCTCACTATGTATTTATCACACAGATATTTATAAGCCAGTATCCTGTGTTGTTCCACTTTTGCTGGTGTCACGGTCCATTCAAAATCTGATCGAACAGGATATTCTCTGCTCTCTCATGAACACGTTGATGTTCTTTCTTTACTACACGACTCAGCTGTCTTCATTACATGTCTAATCAATAAATATCGAAAAAAGTAAAGTGGACAAATGAAAAGCACTCACTAAACAAGGTTGGTTTTTTTTTTTTCCCAAGAAAGCCTTGATTTCAAATACTAATAAATATTTATAGCAAATTCATTATTTCCATAGACTTTGGAAGAATGGAGAATTTGCAATTACTTTTCATTGTGCTTCCAGCAAGCCATGCAAATTACCTCCTTGTTTCTAAAATCCTACAGTCATTCTGCACAAGAAATAATGCTTCTCCAAGGTATGAATGAGACTCATCCATGCTGCCAGCCGAGTAAGTTGAAAGGACTGTTATTCTCAAGTCCCAAATCACAGGTCAAGTACAGGCAACATGCAGCATGCAACTATAAGCATTTCACAACTGCACCTTCTTGTCTCCTCTCCCCACACTGCAGTCTAGCAGACAGCACTTTTTTGAAGTGTTTTTAACTAAATGATTTCACATTTAGCACCTTTTTAATTCCAGGGAATACTTTTCCAAGAAAAAGAAGACTTACAGATCAGTCTGGTGATGAGAGCTACAACCAGAATACTGGAGGTTTCTGTTTAGCTACTTCCTTTGCCTGATTTAGATCTGGGACATGACCCTGGTTCTTGCACTTTTTAGATGAGTGACCAAATCGCTGAGCTATCAAGACAGTCATTTTTGCTCTCTGTCCTATTAATATTTCATTAGTGAATCAAATAGAGCAGCAAGCTGGATCACTGTATCCCACTCCCATGTGTGTGCCAGGCTGCTTGACAGTCAGCAGCAAGGATCTCCAGCTTCTCTGAAACACCTCCAGAAGACCATGACTTCATCCCACTGAGATTGAGGAGGATTTTTTAAATCTCAGGATGTATGGTAGCTCAAGGAAACTCTCACTCAGCTTTAATGTCACGTTTCACATAGGTTTT
Source organism: Pavo muticus (assembly GCA_016647715.1). NCBI lineage: Eukaryota > Metazoa > Chordata > Aves > Galliformes > Phasianidae > Pavo > Pavo muticus. The sequence goes on from JACDJE010002438.1 coordinate 4,462,582, forward strand.
CATTGACATATCAAGGTCAGTGTAAACATGGCTAACAGTCAATACTTCTGTCATATTATGAGTTGATTTTTGCAGATCTGGAACAAATGTAATCTCTTCAATTTAAGCTAATGGTTAGGGATGCAATGAGATCAGTGCTAAGGGATTTGGAATCACCAGTATCATGCCAGTCCAATATAAGAATGGTCACCCAAGACCACACAGTCACAAAGAAGGTCTGCAAATTCAAAACTGCAAATTTGACAGCACAAGTAAAATACTTAACATCCTTCAAAACTGTTGCCTACTTTGACTTCCCAGTTGTGGCCAGAAAAAAATGATACAAGGTGAATGACAAGGGTGCAGTCAGAAAAGTGGCAAGCTGTAGGCTTTCGGACAAATATGCATATGTGTGTGTTGAGATGCCCTCTTTTCATAGAAAGAAGAGGATGAAGAATTAGAGAAACATTTTTTTAACCCCTCTCTGTGTTAAGGGTACATATTAACTTTGTGGAATTGCTGAAGCAAGTTGTAAATGATGTATGAAATGGAATATCCTTGCCAGTGCACAGAGTATATGACAGCACTGTGCATTCATCACTGGACTGTCCTATTTGCCATGCTAATCAATTCAGACAGGGATACAAAACCCCACCAAGCTCAGAAGTTTTGTATAAAAGAAACTAAAAAGGCAGAACACAAGTATTCTATTTTGCGGGATGATTTAGTGGTTTAAGCATCTAATCTGAAACACTTAGACTCCATGAAACCACAGGTTTAAATCCCAGGTGGGTTCATTTCATCCTTTTATCTCTCAGAACAAGATAAATTGAGTACTCTGCAGTTTTACTCTGAAGGGTTTCTCAGATGAAATCTTTAAAAGAACAAGGAAACTCAAGTTCTTAATATTTTGGAAATTTTTGATTCCCTAGTTTAAAAACAAGCAAACAAACAAACCACTCTGCTACTCTTGATGGCAAAAAGTATATTTTGTTTACCTACAGAGTGCAATAAAATATAAAGGGTTTTTATGCTCATACTGACTCTATGGGTTTACATGGCAAGGTTTTTTAGTGGGAGGGCTACAGGCAGGGTGTCTGTGAGCAGAGCCCAGAAGCCATGTCCCTAAAGGGAACCACCCATGCACAGAGCTGAGCCGTGACTGGTGCTGGGTGTGCTCTCAGAGAGCAGATTTAAGAAAGGGAAAAAATGTGCTGTGCACTCAGCAGATGGAAGAGAGAAATGAGAAATGAGAAGCAGCCCTGAGGCCACCGAGGTCAGTGCAGAAGGAGGGCAAGAGGTGCTCCAGGCATGGAGCAGAAGCTCCCTGCAGCCCAAGAGAGGCTCACGGAGGAGCAGGTTGTCCCCCCTGCAGCTCATGGGCACCACATGGAACAGATCTCCATGCGCAGTCATGGAGGAGCCCACAGTAAATCATTTGATGTGGCCATGGAGAGCCACTGCAGAAGCAGGATCTGGGCCAGAGCCTGTGAAGAGAGGCCTGCATTTAAACAGGAGGGCTGGGGAATTTGCCACTCATGGGGACCTCTGGTGGAGCGGTATCTGAAGAATGGGCCCCATGGTACAGACCCATGCTGGAGCAGCGCTTAAAGAAAGAGCTGCAAAGGATTTCTCGCTCAGCAAAGGGGTACTAGGCACCCCTAGATGAGAGGAAGCCATCCCACCCCGTTTTCTCAACACTGCTTGAAGCCTAGATTAGTTACCACTAGCCTCCCAGAAAATGGTCAAAAAGTGAGTAAAGCAGACCCCAAGAGAGCTTGTAATCTCCTTGATTTTACTTCAGCATTAACATTGCTGTTAAGCTGGGCCCTGCTCCTGCCATCAAGGCTCAGCACACAAACTTAGTGAGGCCATCTGATCATTAGCTGCCTCCAACCCCATCTCCACATCAGACCAGCTCTGTGCCTGACCCATCTCAAAGGTCTCCACACTCGTGTTCAGGGCACACATTTCCCAGTTTCACCATTTTTGCTGTTAGAGCTTGAATCCTTTGCTAAATGACTAGCAGAGCAGAGTGCCAAGGATGCTAATAACAAATGAAGCTGGACAGGTGAAGACCCGGTATTGCAGCAGCTGAGGCCTTCATGCAGAAGAGAAAAGCTAACCACACCAGGATGAAAGGAAAAGTACATCCTTGTGTTTAGCACTTCAGAAGATTTCCTTGGGTGGAACAGCTTTTGTCTCGGGCAGAAGCAGTGTCATCCCCTAGGAAACAGTCATCCTCTTGGAAATAAAGACATATTNTTGTGTGTGTGTGTGTGTGTGTGTATGTGATTATATGAACACAGATAAGTGCCTAACCACTCTGGCTGAGTTTAGATCTCCTATGGTAAGACATTGTCACTGTCTTCATTGTCATGGTCTGGCAGCTCTCAGTAGTAGGCAATCTGAATTATTTTTTCATCCCTTTGACCTTAGAAACAACAGTAGTCAAGTTTCCTCGGTTTGACACATATAACTGACAACATGAATGTCGCCCAGAAGGGACCTGGAGTTGTTCAAGTTCACAGTGACCTGATACAGACTTCCAGTGTCTGGGATTGGAATAGCAACACTTATCCACAACCCTCATCTGTACAGAGACTGACCGAAATGTGTGTCAGCACAACAGAATAAGACAAGTCAATAAGGAACTGGAAGGCACCTGAGAAGCACTACATGCAGACTTCTTATGAGCATCCTACTAGATACATGAGATGCATCCCCGCTTTCTCTGCACCTACTCCCTTAGGATAGGTATGCATCATGCCTGACAGTGGGCTGAGAGGTGGGAAAGGAACATTGGCACATCTTCTCTACTTAGTGCACTGGGAATCGGATTCTGAAAGCAATCAAAGGTTTACCCTTTGGAGTGGAGAACAGAGATGCTTAGGGAATTGATTGCAGTCCCTTTACCTAGAATAACTCACGCCAGTGAAAATCAGAGCAAGTGACAGAGATATTTGCAGCAAGCAATAGATGAAAGTTGTCATTTGCTTTTATATCCATTGCACCTCTTCTTTTTTATCATCTACTGCAAAGCTGAGGGTCTTTAGGCTGTCCTCTCTCTCCCTACATCCTTCTCTCAACAGCATTATTTTATAAAAAATGAATCTCTGTAAGCCACTTCTGGGCCAATTCCAGCCTTTGTGAAGCACAGTAGTTAGAGCAGAGTGGAGAGCCGATCCTTCTAGCTGACTTTGCTTTGTTCGGAGACAAAACTTGGAGAGAAAACTGGGAGAACAATCTGATCAACAGAAAGCTACTGTGCCCTAGGAAAGAGATAGCTGCCCAGTCTTCAAAACAGAAAGCAGGAGGAGAGGCATTGTTCCTTGGTTCTCAGATCTGGTGGCAGGCATCCCATTGCTCCTCTGATTTTCATCAGTCCCAGCTGGGCAAAAAGGATGTCCTACTAAGCTTGCCTGTGCTGTAGAGCTAAACTCAAGTAATTTAATTTAATGCTAATTCAGTACTCAGTAATTGTACAGTCACTGTGAATGTGCCCTCTCATCAGTCTGATAATAAAGAGCATATACTGCTCCAAAAATTGCTGGAAATGTGAACTTCATTAGTGTTCATTTTCTTTGGGGAATCCTCTGTTTCTCTCTGTCTGCAGTCTGGCCACAGAAGTTCTGTAAAAGAACAGTTTATTAGAGCAGAATAACTGTCTGAGCTACAAGAAGCATATATTGAGAATTCTGATTGCAGGAACACAGTAATTCAGAAATTCAGGGGAGGAATGATCTAGTGTACTGCTCGCTTTTCAGTTGATTTTATTGGCACAACATATGTCATAAAAATGCATACCATAGAAGTGAACTCTTAAGTTAGTGTATCTGTTTATCCTCCAGTGTATATGTCTGTTGCTTACTGTTTTATCTTGTGCCCTTTGCATCCTCAAAGGTCAAACTTCAAAACTTCCCCATGCAGATCCTCCAGCAACCCAGCAGATCTTCCAATTAGCAAAACGTTCCATACATGCAGCTAATATGGTATCGACTTACTGCTTCACTTTAACTGCTACTTCTTGGGACCCCCTGAGTAATAAGATTCTGCATTTCAGAATAATTCATAGACTCTTTGCTTGAAAACTCTGTCTTTCAATAATCAGTCTAAATTGCAAAATACTTTAAGCAGTAGCATTGTTTGCCTGGCACTAGTTGCAAACTGTGAAAGCAGTGGAATGAAGGATGAGAGAACAAATCCATTCTCCACTCAATCTAGTACCATCCTTGAGAAAGGGACATTGCAAAGACATTGATTTATAAATGAATGATAAAAAATTAGATTTTATATATTTTAGAAGTGAGGCTGAGGTATTTATCATGAATGGTGTCACATCTATATAACCAAAAAGCAGTGTATATTCTAGAGGAACGCGTCTGTATTTCTAAAGTTAATTTAGTGTCCTTAAGCATGCCAGACTGATTGTAACCTGCATTCATAGAACCGGGGTATGGGCAGCTACTAAGCAAACTATACCTGAAGGGATGGTCTCAAAAAATAGTAAGAGTTAAATTTTCTCTAATTTTTCTGTCTTTATCATGGCTGAAACCTTTCTGGGGCATAGGAGTCATCATAGAAATACAAAAAAGCAGAGCTTAATGGAAGAGGTGGTCTCTACCACAGTGAAATGGGGTTGTTTTCTCCCAGCACAGGTGGTGGTGAATGAAAAGGAAAGCAACCTCAGCATGGTGAAGAGTGGCCTTAGCATACTGCTGACCACATTACTTCTGACAAATAATAGTTTCATTCTGTTTTCTGTTCTACTCAAAATCTTCTTTGTGTTCACATTATGTAAAAAAGCCAAAAAGTTATTGCTAGTGTAAATCAATATTAATAGTCTAATAAAAGAATAACTACTAGTCCAGATGTCATTACATCAGAAAGAAGGAAACACCTCTGCAGAAAAGTGTCGATAATGCCAATCATTACACACACACTTCATAGTTTCTACCACTTTTGTGGGCATTATGCTTACCCTTTCCTAGCTCCTCTGGGTCAGTCTAGTAGAGGGGTAGGTGCTACAGCAAGTCATTGGCATCTGGACTCAATCCAGAATCCACCCATCTATGTAACTGATATCACGCTTTTACATGTTGTGCTTTCCTCATTTGTCTGTGGCTCCAAATTTCATCCAAATTTCTATGTATACATACGATGTCTTTTGCCTATGTTAGATAGGGTTTTTTTTGTTTCCTTTATTACCCTTTAAAGCAGTTTTGTCCAGCTCCTTGCCAGCCTTTCTTGCAGTGGCCAAGGGAAGGTAGCTAGCTCTGATAAAGACTACAGAGTTCTAATTTTGGGGGAGATAAACAATTTGCAAAGAATCCACTTTAAATATATTTCACACTTCTTTGGGATGCTCCTATCAAATTAATGTCTGGGAAATCTACATTATTTTCAGCTTCCTAGTGCAAAATTAAAAAAAAAANAAAAAAAAAACTAGCAATCAAAGAGGATTTTTCCCTCCAGTGTGTATTTTCTTGGCAGTTGTGCTCACTTGTGGATAGTGTTAAAGTACTTCAGTTTTCACTGTAGAAAACAGAGTCAGGGAAAACAGAAGTGGAAGGGACCTTAAACGGTCATCTTGTTGTGCAAAGGTACAGTCAGCTGTGCCGACACCATCTGGACAGACACTTTGCTTCTTAACCAGGCATTTCACACATTGATAAGGACTGTTTTGAAATTAGACGACTTTAAAACTAGAGACAGAATGTAGTTATGTTGTCCTAGGAACACCCGAGAGAAGGAAATTGTTTCAGATTTCAGTTTCTCCTTTAATTTCCTGCTTTGCTTTCTGGAAACAGATAATAATTCATTGTTAATAGCAGGGAGATAGTGGCAGGGCTGGGGTGAGTGGTGCTATTCACTCTGGCAGCAGATGCAAGTAGAGCAAAAAGAGTCTCCTTTGGGAAAGCCTCCACTCTCTGCAATGACAGGGTGCCAACTGCCATGAAGTAGATCCCAAATTTAGTGTAGTGGACCCAAGTAATAAGCCCACAAGGAATTCTTTTTGAGAGCAGGAGACAACCACTGAAAGGACATCATGAGGTCAGAAGTGAAACAGAAATGAAGCTGTTGGGACATCTGGGGAGGAAATTTCCTGGTGGTACAAAGAGTGCGCAGAAGGCTAAGCAAATGCACTATAGTAACTATGACTCTGGGATAGTTAGAATTTATTTGAGTCAAGATTCTTCTGACTTAAACTGCATTTTGCACCTTATTCAAATAGGTACCTTATTTTTAATTTAGATATTACACTTTGTGTTACTCTTCACAGAGGTTGTGGAATAATTTATTGAAATCAGATGTGAGCATAGATGTTTTGTAGAAAGAAAACAATTAAATATGCAAGTGCCAGAAAAATGTTACAATAGTTCTTTTCATCCAGGTCAGTTTTCATAAGTGAAACTATTTAATTTTGGTAACAGTACTGCTCTCTACTTCTAAAGTTATACAGTTACTTCTTTCACTTATTTGGTCAGGCCTAAGTTGTAAGTGTGAGGATTTTGCACACTCTTTGTAGGTGATTCAAACTTTGAAGTTTAAATTTCAGTTTTGATTTAATAAAGTAAACTTTTGAATATAAAGTTTGAAGACAGAAAATCTTCCCTCTTTATTTTACAACCACTTAGTACCGACTGCCCAAGACTTAGAAAACATTAAGGTGGGAACCTAAACAAGTATGCTACAACAGTTACTAGAAACAGGATATTTAAGTACAAGATAATGATAGTTCAATAGAATCTGGTGTGACTATATAACTGTGGCGAATATGAGGTATCAGGCAGTTACATGTAGGTCTGCAAGCATGGCTGGCAGAACAGTAGGGAGGTAGAAGAGTTTAATTCATCACAATATCCTGGAGTGTGGTATTCCTCATTCAGGAGTTTATTTCCAGGTAGATTCACGGATTTGTCACTTGAAGATCAGGCCTCTCCAGATCATTTTACCTTGGCTGTGAACAAAGTGAGCTACACAAGTATTAAGCAAATGTATAGCAGCAATTTTCAGCTAGTAACAAGAAAGTCAACCATGCACTGGTTTTCACCAAAATTTCATCACTGCAGACTGTTTTTCCAGTGAAAATACCCTGAGGTATTTTCTGTATTGAGTCACCATAACTGTCTACTCATATAATAAAGGGAATATTTTTATCCTGTGCTTGGACATGTCATAGCCAGAGTAGGTAAAACTTCTAATTCTCCTACCAGCCGAAGATTTTTTTCAGACCACCTTTTAGCTCCAGTTCGTAACTTTGTCTCTTAAAAGTCTGAGAATGGGCCCTCAGGATGGCGTTTCCCATCTGTTGCAAAGACAAAATTCTGTCTTTGAGACACGTTTGTTGCTGCTATTGTTTTTTTCTAGGACATAACCTGAGTTCTTTAAAGTCATTGTGAAGACTTCAGTTCCTCCCTGGAGATCAGGATCCACCACGAGGAAAAATGCCTTAAAAACATTTTAATGTTTTTCTTTTTTGTAAAGTTCACACTTTCTAAACTTATCATCATTTGCAGCATCTCCACACATCTTCGTCCTTTACTTTTTATCCTGCATGAACCATGATCTTTCTAATGTTTTCTTTTGGTACAAGAGCCCATTCTCAATATGCCTGTTTGCCAACATCAACTTTTCAAGGCCAGTTTTGAATATTTATTTGTACAGCTAGAGTATTATGCTGCTTTTTGTGGCACCACAATACTTTGTGTTCGCATTATCAAAACTTGTACTTAATAAAGAAATATTGGGAGGTAGGGATTCCAGTGCATATTCCAGAGGTGAGAAGTTTGTTCTTCTCTCAAGAGATTGTCACACTGTCAAGATGAGCTAACTGAAGCATGATGTATACGGAAATGACTTTTTCACATACTAGATATAGGGAAAAATAATAGACTAAGTACCATCATCGGTGAAAGCAGAATTGCACTGCTGTTTAGGATCTACATAAAGACTAGAACAGATTAAAAATAGGGTGCTGATATTCGGATCACAGCTCTCAGAGCTGCCCAGATTCACTAAGTTATTATTTAAACTACTGTACTGAGACTATAGTTTTGTCATTACTGGGTATTAATGGATGATTTCAAAATTTAGCCCCAGGATTTTTTCAGTAACTTGCATATTTTCTGGTGAGGGGAATATCCCAGAAGATTAGCAGACTCATTTCTTTCATTTAAAAGCTTATTGGTGCCTTTTGTATCTAATGAGCTTCTCAGAAAAACACTTCAAGACAATTTCTAAAGTGCAATTTCTGATTGAGTTAGAAAAGCTAACAATTGTTATGGCAATTGTTATGGTATTTATCTTTTTTTGAGTACTTCCTTCGAGGTCATCTAGATTCAGGAAATATAGTCTTAATCAAACCCAGTCTAAAAACCTTTTGACCAGGCTGAATTTTGTGCACATCTTTCTGTTGATTTTCAGCTTATTCACACTGACCATCTTGACTTGAGGAAATCAAACTCTATAACCACAAAGTAGTTATAAAGCAGGTATGGTTTAATCAGTGCTGCGCACACACACTGGGTGCAAACAGGGTAGCCCCTCCTAGCTTGCACACCATGAGGTAGAGGTTAAGAATATTTATAGAGACAAGTCATACATATGCCACGAATAGGAGGGATATTACAATTACTTCCGAGAGATTATTATCATATTCTCCACCCCTAGCTCAGCCCCTTTCAGCATGCGTGCTGAATTGTGGTGGTGGTCTTCGGAGGTTGTAGGATGAAGGCTCGATGTCTTCCTCTTGTTGTTCTTTTTAACCTTTGGTCTGAGTTAAACCTAATTGCTGACTCAGTCTTTGTGGTTTATCTGTTACGTTCTTTTCAAGAACAGCGTATCCTGGCCGGATGCAGTCCTCTCAGCCTTATCTTCCCTAGCTTTTACAACCCTGTTTTGCAAATCTTGTCTCCCCTTGTCTTCCTTAAACAGTTCAGCAAGGTTTGAGCAGCACTTCCCCTTTTTAAACAATTTTAAAGAAATACGTTCCACATCAATTACATCAATCTCACCTCCATGGTAGATATTCCAGATCCTGCATACATATTACTGGGACTGCATTTCTAAGTGCAATGTAATCTCATGGTCCTCAGAAGGTCTATAAGCCACGTGCATTCTATGTTAGCCTGCTCTTAGTACCCTTTGCACAGCAGAGACTTTGAGTAGGTGCTATAGTCTTTAAACTTGGAAGGATTTATGCATGTGAATTACGAATAGGCCTATAAAAAGTAGGATCAAGGCCCAAGATCTCTCCAAACATCATTTTTAAGGGCTTTTTGTTTTTTGTTTTGTCTTGTTTTGTTTTGTTTGTGTGGTTGTTTTTGTTTTGGTTTGGTTTGGGGTTTTTTTGGTTGTTTTTAGGAAAAGATAACTATTAATCTCTCACTGCAACTCAATGCTACTTCATTGACTTTGATCTTCCTTCAGGCTACCAGAGATATCTGCTGTCAGAAAGCTATGCAGGGCCAAAGTGAAGTAGCCTGACAAGAGGGAGGGAGATGAGGAGCAAGGAAGGGAAAGCCATGATGGGAGCTGGGGCACTGGGGAGATCAAATCTGAGCCCAACCAAGCAGAGGAGGTAGAAAGAGGAAAAAGGGACATGAATATCCAGTCCAAGCCTCTCCATAGGAGCCATGAGGCCTACTGGAAAGTGTTTTGATGACTGATTGGAGAGCTGGCCATGATTTATGAAGTGACTACCAACACCAAACCACACAGCTCATAAACTGTATTTACAGGGCCACCCTATCTTCTTAGGATGAATGGGAATAGAATCACAGAAGTATTTTTGTCTCCTGGAATAATATTTGCCTTTACAGAAAGTTTCATTAAAACAGTATTTTATGAAAAAAAAAAAAACCCTTTAGTTATTTGTTGTTTTTCCTTTTCCTCCTGAGATGTTAACATCTTCTTAGAAAATATGATCACCTGAGATTCTTATGATGCAAACAGAGGTCCATTATTCCTAAAGTGATTTACAACAATTGAGTATCTGTCCATAAAGCCAAATCAACCTTTAAATTAGGCTCAAAAGAAATACTACCAATTAAATTTACTCTGTGACCTCTAACATAAGTTTAACAAGCTCAACATATCATGGATTTCAGCAAGAGAAAAAATCAATTAAACTTAAAAAAAAATCAAATCCCCAGAGTCTAAACCTCGACAAAAGTAGTTCACAAATCCTGTAGTTTCCAGCTGTTTCCATGGTATCACATCCTGTGTGCCAGTTTTTAGGGTGCTACATGGAATGTAAAGGCAGCATGGGACAAAAAAAATCCTCCACCAGAAAAACCTGTATTTCAGTTCCCTTTTCCTTCTTTTTTACCAGCTGCTATAAATTTTTGTATTTTTTCTTTCATTTTTTTCTGGTTGTTTTGTTGTTTTACTTTGTTTTGGGTTTTGGTTAGTAGATTTCTTGTTTGTTTGTCCATGTTTTTTTGTTTTGTTTTGTTTTGTTTTCCCTGAAAAAGCCCTGTATTTTAATTTACATTTGAATACTTGAAGCATTCGGAGATCATTGTCCCACTGTGGACAATAACAAAACTTTCACTGCCTTCAGTGGGAGCTACACCGGGCCCCAAGAAAAAAAGAAAAAGGGGAAAAAAAAGCATCATATTTTCCCAAGCTTCATTTCCCCCAGAAATAAGCTAACATAACCACCCTGATGCGACGAATTTATTAAAAGCAAATAGTCATCTTGTGCTACAAATCCTTCTGAATACAATGTTTTGACTAAATGACATTTAGCAGTGTTGTAGCTTTAATGGTAAAGAAAACACTAGCAGCTCAGTACTTAAACCTCTGTCCCACGGTGAATATCATTTTCAATATCCTGTAAAAATTCTTTGAAGTGTTTGTATCCAGGCTTCCCCAATGGATTTACTCAGAATTAGTTAATAGTGAGAAAGCATTGAACTAAATTTATTGGTTACAGTCTCTCATGATTGCATAAAAAATAAAATTAAAAGGAACCCTCTACAGAATACTCTATCAGGCTTGGTAATGGCATCATCTCTGACAGTGAGGCAATAAAAGCATATTAGTGACCCCCTGATGAAGCATGTTTACAGGCAAAGTCAAGGAGATTGATCATTCTATCTGGAAAGTGGCATTTTCATTCTGTGCACTGTTACTGTTAGTCACAGAAGCATACTGATCGGCTAATGCATGACAAGAAACAAATGTGTGAAATGGGATGTAATTATCAAGAATTGCTCAGTTTTTCAAGGAAACTTGGGAATTGTTTCTACTCCCAGCCTGGGCTCCCTTCTTATGTGAGGAATTTCACAAGCATTACAAAAGAGAGCCCAAAGGTCATAGTCAAGACTACAGACGTTGTGCTGGATTTCATACAGGTATCATTTTTTCCTGGAGAGTTTTCCATATAAATAGGTCATACAAACAAGAAGGAGAAGAAAATAATAATAACAGGAAAATAGTTAAGGAAGAGACTTTCCCAGTGCTAAAACAAACCCTGGGAAGACCCCACTCTCCTACTGCCCTGCAACCATGGTGGGCAGCATCTCCTTAGTAGTCACGGTTGGGTTTTTTAAATGTAATCTTTAGGATATTTTCTATATCTTCATACTCTCATGCCATTTGTTACCTAACAAAAATCCCAAGTCCTGCTAACATGCCAATTGTTTCCCACAGCTACATCACCCTGTAGAATCCTCCTATTCTGTCACTGTCTTTCTCATTTTAAGACTTCTTAGTCTGTCATTCTTAGAATCACTGAACTGTAGAATCATAGCATAATTTGAGTTGAAAAGGACCCTTAAAGGGTCTCTCCTGCAATGAACAGGGACATCTGCAGCTAGGTGAGGTTGCTCATCCAGCCTGACCTTGAATGTCTCCAAGGACAGGGCATCCACCACCTCTCTGGGCAACCTGTTCCAGTGTCTCATCACCCTTATTGTGAAAAAAATTATTTTGTATATCCAATCTAAATCTCCCCTCTTCTAATTCGAAACCATTTCCCTGTGTCCTATCATCACAAATCCTGCTAAAGAGTCTGTTCCTTTCTTTCTTATAGTCCCCATTTAGATACTGAAAGGCCACTATCAGATCTCACCAGAGCCTTTTCTTCTCCAGGCTGAACAGCCCCAGCTCTCAGCCTGTCCTCATAGGTGAGGTGTTCCATCCCTTGGATCATTTTCGTGGCCCTCCTCTAGATGTGCTCTAAAGGTCCACATATGTCCTGTACTGAGGACTCCACATCTGCATGCTTCTTTTGATGCAGCCCGGGATACGGTTGGCTTTCTGGTCTGTGAGGGCACATTGCTGGGTCGTGCTTAACTTGCCATCCACCAATATCGCCAGGTCCTTTTCAACAGAGATGTGCTCTATCCTTTCATCCTCCAGCTTGTACTGATAGTGAAAGTTGCCCCGACCCAGGTACAAGACCTTTGACTTGGACTTGTTGAACCTCATGAGGCCCACCACTCAAAAAAATCTGTTGGTTTCTGTACCACACTTAGCCCTTAGCTCATTTATCACCCAAATTTTTAAATCAAATATCACCACATATGTTGTACAGAACCTCTGTACACAAACAAGAACCTTGTGTTTTCTCACCCCATTTCTCACCTTGTCCATCATTACACAGGTATGGCTGAAAGGGATACCTTCAAAATATAAAACTGTTTTACTTCTATAGTTTTCACCGATAGTAACTTGTCGGTGATTAAGCAAGTCAAGTGGAGCTTATTACTGCATTAAAGCTCTCTTCCTTGACTTCCTTGAATATCTTCAACATCACCCTTCGCATACACTGAGGGTGAGTCAGACTGGTCAGCGCAGTCTCTGTGTAAGATGGGAAAGGATGGGCTCAGGGTTATGTCTTGTTAACAGGACAGTGTGTGGTTTGAAGATAGTAAGAAGATATGTGTCTGGAATAGCTTGTCAGGAAAGGAAAGGGGTTGAGAGCCAGGAGCCACTAACAGTAGCTTTAAACATAAACCACATAGTTGCAGAAGGGAAGAACAAAAAACTGTAAGGAAGTTTTTTGATTAATACAGAAGTTTTCCTTAATGTGATGTAACCATTAGACCCATCAGATGGGTTCGATATTCTTTGATGCTCCTGACTGCTCAAGAGGTGTCTGTGTTAGAAATGCTTCCTTCTACCTAATCAAGAGGCTGCCTCATCTTCCTGCCACAAGATCAACCAGACTTTTGTTTGTCACCTTTATATTAAATTCTGAGCATTACTGTACAAAGAATTGATGGAGAATATGATGAAGAGGATCCAGATGGTCCAACACATGGTGACTTGTCACATCAGCAACACAGATTGATAGGAGTTTATCATTTCAGTTCACTACAGACCACTGTTGGCTCCTTGTTAAATACTGGGTTTTATTTTTAAGACCCTTTATTTTCACAGCTTTCAGTTGTCTACATCTTGACATTTTCCTTGACCCCATTTCTCACTGTGCTGGTCACCTATGGCATTAATATCCTATGGCAAAAAGTTCTCTGGAACAACAGCTGACACATACCAGAAAAAGATTTCAACAAAGATGACAGGACCTTCTGAATGGACCTTGAATTAGAGTCAAAGCTAAGCTATGCTCTTGGCAATATCCCAAATGAGGTACAGAACTATACAAAATACTAATTTCATGATGTGACTTCCTAGACTAACAGTATGGAGGGAAATGAAAGAATAAAAAAAAATATTAGTGAGGAATGCAAGTACAAAAGAACAGGCAAAATTCAAGTTCTTTCCGAAAGAAAAGAAAAGAAAACAAACAAGAACAAAATAACAACCCTGTTCAGAGGGACATCGGGACATAGGAGAATCTGCCACCATCTAATATTTGCAGACTTGAAGTTCAAGAAGTAAAACGGTATCTGGGTACGGGTCAGTGAGGTACATACATCTTAATAAAGAGGATTAAAAATGAAAACATACCACATAAAAGCATTTTTAAATAGAAGTTGCTCAAAGACTCTCATAAGGCTTTTGCTTTAACACTGTTACTGTGGGATAATATTGTACTGTGAAAAGCATTTCATCATCTGCAGAGCAAGAGGTTGCTGGCTCAGACAAGAGTCTTTGTCAAAGACAATTTTCACAGTGCATTTGAAAGCTTCATTAAGTGCCTGCCTGAAGATAATATTGGGCCTTCTATGTTCAGGCACTGAAATACAGATCCATAGCTGACTACTTTTTCAGACTTATGAGGTAAATGTCCATCTTTAACCTGCAGATTTATCTGAACTCACCACATTATCTTTAAGGCGTAGGTCAGTGTGAGTAAGTCTGTATAATAAGAACATCCTTGTACTGAATGGTTTTCAGTTAAAAACAAAACAAAACAAAAAGACAAAATGACATAAAGACAGGAAAGTGAATTAATTGTTTTGTTAGAGCTTCTTCAATCAGAAGAGAACAGAAGACAGATAAGGGCAAAACTGTTTAAGGTTTAAGGTAACTCAATACATCAGATCTTAAATCCCTTCCTCACCTCAGCAAAATGATGACCAAAAATCACAGAAAGATTTCTGACATATTTGAAACCCAATTTTCATAGTATTACAGGTTTCTACCCAGATTATCAATGATAATGTTTGTTTCAATGGTCTGGAAGCAAAATACACCCTATATCCTTGCCTAGGGTCTGAGATGTCAAAAATCTATCCCTTAGTCTCGATTTATCCTGATATTGGTTGTGAAACATGGTGAGGGAAGTTACTGAGAAATATAGTTAGTATCTATATTAGGGCGTCATCAAGATATGCAGAAGTGTTCCAGCCAAAATCCTATTTCCATGTCATAAACATCTACTAGAAAAATACTCGTGTTGGAAGATCTGTTATTTCAACAAGTTCCTATGCCCTACATACAATGATATCTCCACCTATGTTTAGCAGCTAAATCCATGTTCTGATAATAGACTGCTCAACTCCAGCTCATCTCATGGTGTAAAGGCCTGGATGAGGTCTTCAAGGGGCTTTCTTCTTCCAGCCCAAAGAACATTTATAGCACATTTAGGTTGCAGATTATGCATTTTGGTGAAATGTGAACTCCAAATAATTTTAATTTATTATAAGACAGGAAAAGTATATGTAGGGATCATATTTCCTTATTATATATAATTCCTCTGCCTTATATCATGTTATACAACTAATAGTTTGCCATCAGTCTCTTGTACTCCAGGGTCTTAAAAGATATATTAGAAGGACTGTTTGTGTTAATGCTAGAAGAGTGAAAGTACACTGGGAATTTCAGTCAGATTTTTAGTGCTTCTGAGCACCTGAAGCTCCTAAGTGAGTTATTCACAGCTTTTGACAATTGATACATAAGTAACATGCCCACAGTGGAACAATGAATCCCCAGCGGGAAACAAGGCCAAGCCTAGAAATACTGGTCATATGTGCCATAGCAATTGGTTCATATTCTCCTATGTAGAAAGCATCGGACAGTTCATCATCAGTCATCCTTCTTGTGGTTTCAAGAAAGCTAATTAATCTTAAACTTACAAATCAGCATATGCAGAATCCACTTGATCTTTATACAAATAAGTATATTAATGAAAAAAATGTTCTAAGGACTAACAGAATTTATGCTACTCAAAAAAAAAAAAAAAAGTTTTCTGCTAAATTTATCAAAACGGCATCCTTCCCTTTATTATTTTAATACCAACACTTTCCCCTTTATTTTCCCAGATCCACTCAGAATAAGTATGACTACACCGTTAATTGGAATGTCTGCAACTATTGCAATGTAACGGGGATAGAGAACAACAACTACAAAGTTGATGCATAGACAGAAGGCTGTGACAGCTGATGTGACATTACTAATCCACTAAAAAGACACCAATTTATTGCCCTGTTTTTCACAGAACATTACCAGAATTGCTCAAAACTACTCAAAAAATCTACAGGAAGAGTATGTTCATGGCCTTTACAAATCTTTATAAGCCTGGCTTTGTTTTCATGGACTCAGGAGTAAACTTACTAGAGCTTTAGTCAGCTAAAGGTTATCTGTCAACTAAAGGTGCTGGGCCCTAACTTTACTGTCACTGTGTCAGAAGTTAGCATTGGGTTAGGCTTGTGGTTGCAAGGAAGTACAGTATTTCAATATTAGTCTGGTTGATGTGCTGCTATATTTCTTTCCAACTTAGAATTTCTCTTGACGTGATTGAACAATTGACACCTGCAAACCTAGCATCTGCTTGGAACTAAGCTGGCGATGAGGCAGGAAATTCCACAGGGTCCACAACACAACTAAATCTAGGACACTGTATCACACTCACTCTCACCTCTGTTGTTTTCTGACACCATCATAGCATCACTCTTCATCAGAATTTACTACATGAGAAGACCAGCATAGACATTTTCTGTCAGCCTTCCATGAACAGCCAAATGGCAGCTACACTGGGTCAAATCAACAAGTCATATTCTTTAGTAAATCATATCTGGTGACAGCCCCATTAGATGTCTCAGGAATAGTGTAATAATACTGTTACAGCAGTATTTTCCTGGTGTGCACTCTCAGCTTCCTGTGATCTACAGGATCATGACTATCTGTGTGACCTTGGTAGTTCTTGTTCGAGTATTCTTCCAAAACTTCATTTAATTGTTTTTGGAAACTGTTTACTTTTCACAGAACCCTACATCTAGAATTTCTGCACCTTAACTTATGCATAAGGTAAAAAGTGCCACCTTATCTTGTATAGTGGCTATTCTTTGATAAAAAGATATAAGTAGCTAATGTTTTTTTCCCAAAGAATGAGTACTGGATCATAAGGGACTGCATCTATCTCCAGGAACAAGACCTGTTGTCCTCATTGTGCAGCTAATCAGAGATTTGAACAGGAAAGTGTGGGTGCTAGCCAGTGTTGCAATAACCACTGAAATGTCCTTGGAGATCATAGGTTCTCGACAAAAGACCTTTTAGCCTCTCTACTATAATATTGTTATCAGGACCTCCATTTATTTTTGTAGGGACATAAATTTGGAATCACCAGCTATATAATTTTCCGTACAACTACACATAATACAAAATATACAAGGAGTACAGAAATATCTAACTATACATACAAATTTGTGTCTGTGCTTTCCTAAAGGTTTGCTTTAAAAATTGAGAAGGAAAAAGGAAATTTGGAGAGGTTTGAAAGACAAGCAATGAATTGTGGATGTGAGGGAGCCTAGCATGCAGAGGTACAGTGCTAGATTCAGGGTAAGCAGCTTGCTATTCACAAGCATATGCTGCTGTAACAGTGGCCGCAGTACAGAGAGCTTTGCTCAGAGGCACTTTGGAGTGGCAACCTGTAGGGCTGCCATCTGTCCTACCTCAAGCAAGGAAAGCTTGTCCTTTCACAGTTATGGAAGCAGAAAACAGATCACAATCATATGGAGTTGGGATTTCCTATGTTTTTAAGAATGCCTGGCTAGATAACCCACTGTTTTGGATCAAATCATAAATGTTTACAGTTTGACTATGGTATTCACTTGCTGATGATCAGTGTCACGTGGACACCCAAGTCCTGATAGTTTGTTAAAACAGTTAGATTCTATGTGACAATATGAGCAAACTGCACTGGCTTTTTGTGCCGGTCTTTTAAAAATGATTCAAGAAAAATAATTTCTTCTTCTGGAATAGTAAATGGCAGAGAAATGCACCAGGTGACCTCCTGAGGTCCATCTCTCCAGCTCTATGGTTATACAATAGCTAGAGTTCAGGCTTAGGGCTCCTTCAGCTTTCCCCAGAAAATCTTCCTGAGGCTCTGAATATAAAATGATAGTGAATCAGAAAAGAAAAAATAACGTTCCTAGTAGAGCTACACATCTTTTGTTCCTGTACCAGTAGCCAGGTCAGCGCTTACAATGAACTTTTGCGTGTTTATCCTGCCTTCCTTCCAGGAATCGTGGTGTGTTCAGCAATCATCAGTAACTTCTCAGCACCCTTGTGGTTATAAACCCAGGATGCTCGTATCACAAACTACAAAAGAACCAGAGTAAAATTAAATGCTGAAGCTTCAATTTGCTCACAAAGTAACAAGAACACATTTAGAATTGGATTCATTTTCAGAGTTGTGATATTATTGCCTTAACCACAAGCACTGTCTCACTAGCCAGCACATCTGAGTATACAGAAACATGTTCACATGCTCTCTGCCTTATGGGATAAAAGCAAATGGGTGAAATTAAGGCACAAAGATTATAGCACACATCAGGGAAAGAGAACTAAGCTTTTGCTTCAAAAACATTCTTCAGAGAAGTATCTAGTGGGATTTGAAGTTTTCTTCTGAAAGTAGGTAAAAGTTAGAGCTTTCATTTGAGTTTCACTTTATGTTTCGTGTTCATTTCAACCCACAGCTCAAAGTGAAACTCCAGGATTTGGGGAAATGAACAAAAAAAATGAAGAGGTGCATTAAAATGTCGTGTGCAGAAATATTTCAATTGAGCACTTACGGCACCATCCTTTTTAAAACAACACTGGAGTTTCAGTGTTTGACCTGAAAAGACTTCTTTGAAATTCCAACCTCAAGCATCCTGTCCCACACAGGGCAGCAGCTGAGGGTGCAGGACTGTTTCCTCCCTCTTCTACCGCATATATATCCTATGTATATTGGAGCTGGAGCAGGATGCGTAGTGAATGCTAAAATACTCATCATCTCCTCAAAACTGGTTTGCAGTAGCAATACACATGATATACAGATACAAAGGCTTCAATTTTTTCATTGGCATATCATAATACAAGTTATAGTAAAAACATATTTGAGAGTGACGTCCAACTACATGATAAAAGTCTTATCACATTGAACTTCATTACAGGGGAGTTGGACCAGATGACCTTTAAAGGTCCCTTTCAACTCGAATGATTCTAAGATTCAGTGATTCCATGAATAAGGATATGGAGATAAAGGAAAGGGAGAACAAAGTTTGTGAGGGAGTGTCACAACTCAGCATTAAGCAATGAAAAATGCAAAGAGATTTGGAGAATACATGTTTTAGTTGTGTTCTGTTAAGGAACATAGTGACTTTGTTTCAAAAGCTAAAACCTCCTTTTCCAGCTCTGTATCTGAATACATCTCCGGCCATCCATGAACCATCTCGGGTGAGCTGGATTGTTACTGAGGAGGAGAGAGTGCCACGGAGGCTCTTAGAGATTGGTCCTCTTCTCACATATTGATCTTTTCAAGGCAGCAGGCTTGTCTGGATAAACACGAGTTTCTTAGTCTTGGGAAAATTCCTGTCTTTTGAAACATGCAGGCATGCGGAAGGTCTTTGTGCTTTTAGCAAGCTGAAGTTCAAGTAGAGAGTCACTTACTGCAGCATAACATTTCATGAGCTCTTATTGTCCCTCCTGTGAGAGGATGATAGGTTTTTCTATTTGAAAAGGATGAAAGTGAGGTGATAATTTCCAATTTTAAAATTTAAAGAAATGTCCATAAGGAAATGCTCATAAACACAGAGATATTCAGACAACTCTGAAGGTGATAAAAGCTGGGATAATTTTTATTTATGTTCATTCCCACCAGCTGAGTTTAGAAATGGTTAGGATTTTCTCCACAGCTTTGTTTTCATTCAAAAAAGCTGAATCGGAGTTAAAGGTCACAGTTTCAACTAAGCTTTCTTCAGTAAGAGCTGCTGATCTCCAAGGGCTTCCTGCTCAATCAGAGCAGGAGGTAGAGGACCCAATTCCTGTAGTACTGTTCTTAAAAGATCTGTTTTGTCCCACGTCTGAATAGAAACAGTCTACTCAGAGAATGCAAATGCTTCCAGCAGAGCAGTATTTGTCCACCGGTGCCTTTGCCCCTCTTCCTATACTGAAGCTTTTCCCATTTTCCTCTAGACCTTGTTTTTTCCTTCTTTTCCCATCTCTTTCACTCAACAGAGATCTCCCACAGTATTAGAAAATCTTTACTGGTTTTCCTAGTCCTTCTTTTTGTTTTTTACTTTTGTTCTCCTGCTCAGAAAAGCAGCCGCAAGTCATCAAGGCTCAGAAAAGCAGATTGGCGCACCAAGGATGGCCTCGAGCTGTGTTATTCCCTGTGATGAGTCCTTCAGCAGCTATCTGGTTGTGAACTTTCATCAGAATCAGTAAATAAATATGAATTATTTCACTCAATCTAGTGTTACAGGAGTGGAAATAAAAGAGGAGGTACAGCACTGCCAATCAGGAGGAGAATATCAGCTGGGTCCCCTTCACTACAGAAGAGGGGAAATCTGCAAATTAGGCCATTGCAGCCTCTTCCAGGAAACTTGGTGTCATTGGTGGAGAGCAGTTCTTCTCACCTGTGAGAATAGCGCTGCTCACTTTATTTACCTAAAGCCTCTTGATTGTACAGTTACTTAATCACTGTGAAAGTGCACATTACTGCTGTCACATGGCTGTAGTAAAAGGAATATTTAAAAAGAAACAGAGCTTAAGGGTAAGCTAGGGTTTGGTGATCTGCCAAGCTGAAAATAGCATTTAACAGGCTTTTAATCTATTTCATAGGTTATTGTCCCCGTGAGTGCTGTTATAGTCTACAGATACGAAAAATGAGAACAAAGGGTTATTTTCACTTACAATTCAGCAGCTGCTGGTATTATTACTGTGTCATTGGTAATCAGAGGTAAACTAATAATTGTATCTTTTAAAATGCAGAGTGCGGTAAATATTTGTTGATTTAAAAATAAGCAGGCCGTAGAAATTAGACAGCTCTCTCTGACAAAGCTAGCAGATTAAATGCTCACAGAACCATCAGGAGAGAAACGTCTGGCGTTTGAGGAAGATTTTGTTGATCTATACAAGATTGCTCAGGTCTGCTTGCACAGGGAGAAAAACAGACATTTGAAGTAAAAATGTAAGTAAAATCAAAATTAAACACATGTTTTTACTTTGAATCCTAATTGGTAGGTAGTATGTAATACAGTGTTTGATACCTTAGAGATAGGCAATTACCAAAATAACCTGCTACTTGCATCTGTTTGACTCACTCTAATTACCAGAATACACAAGGCATGGGAAAAGAAACTTTTATATCTTCCTGCTCATCAGCTCTGCTTGAAGTGGAGGGCGCAGCATTCCTTACACACTGCAGAGGACAGGCAGGTGTCTTCCCTGCACTCACTGCAGGGGAGCTGTTGGAGGTTTCATTTTCCTTTGTAAGGGCAGGAGAAGGGAAAAGAGAATTCCTAGAGCTTGGTAAGTTCCTATGCTTTCAACTGTGGCTGTCCTGGAGAAAAGCAACAGAGCAAAGGCTGGGCTGGGGTGGCAAAACCTCTTGTCCCCCGCTGTGTCTGTGAGCTGTCTTCTTAGAACTTAGTCACACTGCTTTTGTGTCACATTCCAGAGAATCTGAAGTGAGACTGTGCTCATGGCACAAACTTACAGGGCTGGACAGGCAGACGAGTGATGCTGGGGAGATGACATGTGATGTTATCTTCATTGCACAGCAGTACCCAAGGTGTATAAGGGAATTTTAGCCTACTATTAGGAACCTATGGAGCAGCTTTTCCACTGAAGCTGAGTGGAAGGAAGCATCTCAAGGAAGACAGATGTGTAATACCCATGCACTGTTTGCATCCACCAAATGTAAAGGGAACACAGAGTAACTAGCTCACGTGTTAATTCATTCTGGAAGTGCCAAAATGATGTAGGAGACTTCTCTCATTCAGATTTTCCAGCCTATGTATCACTAGTGCTTTGGTTTTGAAAATGGCATTTCAATTTTGAAAGCAGTATATGATTATGGAAATGTCACCTAAGATGACTCCTCTAGGTTACATGGAAAAATAGATGTAGCTCTGAGCCGCAATGCACACTTTGACAGCCAGCTCAAATTGGCACTCCAAGGAGTACCAAACTGCCCAAACTGCCCTTTAATAGCAGAAAGCCCAGGTACTTTTTATTTGATGAGGTTTCCTTTAAACACCTTGAAGTATTTGTGAGTCTTTGAGATTTATCTGATAGATACCTATAAATATTTTTAATAACAATAGACAGTGCTTTTGCTGTGCTCCATGCTGCATCTACTGCAACTTTCAGGAGCCAGGGATCTTCTCTCTTATTCAGTGTTTGGTTTTGTACCTGAGGAAGGTTCAGACAGTAACAAACTGAATCTGAGCTACACATCTGCTTTTTCAAGTAGTGTTTGATGCAGGGGTAACACTGACAGATTTCGTTACAGCAGCCTTTCCAAGTGTTGATGTATTAACACTGTCATCTCACATGCAGCTTGGATGAGAGAGCCTCTGAATGAAGCTGAGAGCTTCTGATACCTATGTGGCAAATGATTCAGCGCAGATCATTACACGCATTGGCCTGTTATCTCCTCCACGATGTGTGAGGCTGAGAGCGAGCTGTATCCTTGGTTCATTATTTATTTTTGCTCCACTCGAGGTTCTGCCAGCCAAGCAGCCTGAAAAAGAGCTGGAGAAGTTGTTTTGGATATGGCACAGCATGTTGTGAGGCAATGTGAGATCGTGGCCCTCACAGCATCTCCACCAGAGCCGAAATGATGACCCCACACCCTGGCAGTAGGAGGGGAACAGGGACCTCACAGGACACCCAGCTGGGGAGCACTGTGACTTATCTGTTTTTCAGACAGGCTTTGTGGGACAGTGCTTCAGAAGGAAGGTCAGCTACTATCAGCCTTTCTATCTGCTGCATCCTTCATCTGAGCAACTTTAAGCTCTTTGGCAAGCATTAGGCCTTTCCCTACTCCCCTCAGATAAGCAAAATTAGCTCTCTTCTGTAGGTTGGAAATATGTAGCAGTGAGATGATATCATTTTCCTCAGGTCATATTAGAAGATCAGAAGCAGAATGGGGAATAAAAAGAGAAATTCCCCTGCCTGGAGCAGTGTTCCACCATCCTGGGGACAAACCCAATCAGGCTGCAGTCTCTAGGACACGCAGGTGAATTTCTTTACTTAAAAATGTAATGATGAGACCATGCAGGTGTGTCCAACACCATGGGGCTCAGCCTCTGAGGCTGCTCCAGGTGCAGGGCCCTCATCTCCCGGGCTTTGGGCCACCCCAAGAACAGAGCATGCTCTCCTCTGTACTACAGACAGTCCCTCAGCACATGTAAATGGATACTGTGGTCTTATCTCAGTGGAAATAGGGCGGGTGAGTCTAGCCCAGTGCTTGGTTTGTGTCTCTCACAATAGGCTTTATTTTATAAAAGCCAGGGGGTTTCTGCTTGTCAAAAAACACAGACAAAAGCTCTGTCTCTGACAAGAGCTCTCTATAAGCTCCAGCAGCTATTTCATTTCATCTTTGCCCATGAAGAAAGCCGTATTGTAGATCGAGGTGGAGAGAACTTGTGTCAAAAGCTTTTTAAAAGTTACTTTGAAAGTATATTTCATCTTCAAATTTTAAGTGGCTTATCCAACTTGTGGCAACTGAAATCCGCTTTCCTTATCTCGGTGTACGGTATCCCTCATCCAGTTGCCAAAATCCTTTCAGCTGAGGCAGCAGTTTTGGGGTCATCAGAAGAGTCAGCCCTGTGTCAGCACTGCTGCTGAGAATGTCTGTTGTGATGTTGTGGTGGTTTCACCCTGATGAGCAGCATAACTCCAGCATAAGCACTCACTGTGTGCCTTTCTTCAAAGGAAAAGGGAAGCAAACATGATAGAAGAAGACTCAAGGGCTGAAAAAAGGACAGGGAGATTCTTTACTAGTTACTGTCATGGGCAAAACAAATCAACACAGAGATTAACGTAATTTATTCCCAATTGCTTACAGACTAGAGCAGTGAGAAACTAAAGGCAAACTAAAAACAGCTTCCTCCCCATCTGCCCTCTTCTATCTCCTCCCATGCATAGTGCAGGGGAGCAGAAAACGGAGGTTACGGTCAGTCCATGATTCCATGATGCTTTGTCTCCACCGCTCCTTCATGGTCACTCTCTATCCCTGCCCCGCTGCAGCCCCTCTCCATGGGCTGCAGCTCTGGCCTGGGCCCTGCTCCTGTGGGAGTTCTCTGGCTGCAGCCTTCTCCAGGCCACATCCACTGCTGCACTGTGGTCTCCTCCATGGCTGCATGTGGAAATCTGCTCCGTGTGGTGCCCATGAGCCTCAGGGGGACAGCCTTCTCCTCCATGAGCCTCTCCTGGGCTGCAGGGAGCACCTCCTGCCCTCCTTCTGCACTGACCTTGGTGCCTGCAGAGCTGTTTCCTTCAGATTTTCTCACTGCTCTCTCCGAGCTGCTGTGCAGCATTTTTTCCCTTAACACCCAGTGTTTCTCATGTCTCAGCTCTACCCAGCAGTGGGTCCCTTTAGGGGCAGCTGGAGCTGACTCTGATCTGACATAAAGCAGTGCTGGGCTCCACTCACAGAGGCCATCCCTTCAGTTCCTCCCGCTACCAAAACATTCACGCATCAACCCAATACACATGCCATAGCCCCATGGAGGGTGCTGAGATGCAGGCATTGAGTACATTTTCCTGTCATCTCTGAAGATCAAGTCCTACTTGGGACCTGCAGTGGGAATAGTAGCTTATCTCAGCGGCCTTATCTCAGCCGCTGTGTGACTTCAGTGCAAAGCTGCCAGTTTCTTTCAGGTGTAAAAAAAGACTAAAAGCCCACACCTGACATCATGAGGATGCTTCAGTTCAGGATTCATAGAAAAACAGCCTGGAGATAATTGTACATATCCCACCAGCATGCTGCATGGCTGCTGTTACAAACTCTTTATTGTGAATAGGCTTAATTTGCTTCCAAGCACTGCCTATGATCCCCCTCTTTCCCGGCAAAATCCGCCCAGGTGCCACTATGTGCTAGGTACAAGGGATATTGATGAAAGCTGAGCAGGACACCAAGTATGGTGAGCTAATTGGAGGGATCCCAAAACAATGAATATCCCTGAACATGGTAAAATCAGAACTTTACCATAGAGCACAGTGTAGTATTTTCTCAAATTAGACATGCAACTTACACTGGAAGTGGACGAGAAACTGTGTAACTGAGCTGCACATTGTGTTGAAATCTCTTTCTTTGTGCATTAAAGCTGATTATTTGCTGAAAGCACCTTGCAACATATTCAATAAGAGCAGCAAATAATAATTGTTTGTGTAGAGGAGAAAGGGAAATGTACACTTAACACTATTCCACAACTCTTTAATGCTGTTAGGGCATTTGTCTATTTTTACATCGATTCAAAAATGCAGTCCCTGAAGGTCACTCTTTAGCAAAGGGCTTAATTAAGATTTCTGCCTGCAGCAAATCTTATGAAGTATAATATATCACGCTGTAGCAACCCAGATACAGATCATTGGCTACCTTGATCCAGTCATGTGGTATGAGCAAATATTACCATTTTCTTATTGTCAAGGATCTTTTTACAATGTGAATTAAAAATAATAATAATAAAAAAAAATAAAAGCAGCATCCAGATTTTCTTAAAATGTCCATAATAAGACAGAAATTGTCTGCCATTCAGGCTAAATAAAGCACTGACTTAGGGAGTGAAGGTCAAGCAGAGGCATATACTTTACTGACAGAAAAAATGCAAATTTCTTTGCATCATAAATATTAAAAACAATACTGTTTAAAAGGTCTAATTTATTTTTATTGAATTAATTTCCTTCCATCTGTTTTTATGCTCTGGAGCTCCAAGGGCTAGTCTTCCCAAACCAAGGACAAATCCTCTCTGCCTGCCAAGCCTGAAAGTTCAATTTGGATGTGTTTCCCAACATATCCAGAACTTTTTATACTTTTTTTCCAGAGCACCCAAAGCTCCAGTTATGGTCAATGACAAAAGAACCTATGCAGTCCTTCTGTATCCATCTCTTTAACCCCTTCCACTCTCACCTCCAAGCCTTCCCCTGCAGGTCTTTCTGGGACAGCCTCTGTTCATTTGCCAAGTTGCACATGCACACAAAATCCATTCCTTCATAGGCATTTGCAAGATCAGTGTCAGAATGAGTGACCATTTTCAGGTTTTCTGATCTATTACATTATTCAGCAGCATTCCATTCTTGCTTGGGATATTTCTGCCCATGCACCATCTTCAAAATAAGTATTTTATGTTGTATATTAGTGAAATTATTCCCATCTTGAAAAGGAACATAATTTGGGTGGGTTTTGTTCCCCAAGACTTAAGTATTTTCTGTTTGGATGGGAAGGGAAGGGAAAAGGGAAAGGAAAGGGAAGGGAAGGGAAAAGGAAAAGGAAAGGAAAGGAAGGAAAGAAAAAAGAAAAGAAAAGAAAAGAAAAGAAAAGAAAAGAAAAGAAAAGAAAAGAAAAGAAAAGAAAAGAAAAGGAGAGAAAAGGAGAGAAAAGGAGAGAAAAGGAAAGAAAAGATCTGTCTCGCATTTACTCTGGGGTAGTTTGGGGTTTTTGTTTTGTTTTGTTTTGTTTTGTTTTGTTTTTTAAGAAAGCATTTATCATTACCAGATGACAAGACAGTGAAGAACAAGTTATTGTTTCAGCCTTGTGGGTCATGAGAGGCCAGTAATCAACCACTCCTGGAGTCTTGGTAGCATTTAATATCACATTTTTATAAGGCATGGCAGCATATATGGCCTTGAAACCGTGAGGGTGAATAACAGCAGTGGGTATTTAAAGGATGCCTGTCTTTAAACACGAAGAACACAGTGTTCTACCTTTGCTGGTATGAAAAAGGCTCTCATGATACAAAGCAGTTAGAAACAGATGACAGTACCATTTCAAAGCAATCAGCAGCAGTACAGCAGCCTAACTACCTTCTTGCCTTTCTTTCATTATTTAACTTCAGTGTTATATTCAAGGAGGGTTTTAGTATAATGTTGTGCTGTGAGACAGATGGATGATGTATAGATGGATAGATAGATAAATAGATAGGACAGTCTTCACGTGAGCAAGAGGCAGTTTACCTATGACTTTCTTGCGTGTCACTTTTCAAACAGATTTTCAAGGATTTTTTCTCCCCTTTGCAGCTGAATGAGAGAAATATAGCCTGCACATGAGAGATAATATTGTCCTGGGAAATATCCAGTGGATTAATGTATTTCTACTGAAGCTAGCAGGAAATTGTGTTTCAGTTTGTGCTTATGGGCTTATTGTGAATACGTCATATTGAGAACAATTTGTTAAACAAGAAACATAGGGTGTTAAAAAAATCGAAAGGGAAAATAAACCAGGAATGTCAAGTTCTATAATAGGCTTGATGTGTATCTGTATTGTCAATAACCCAGATGCCAAGATGTCCAGATGCTTTGTTTCATAATGAAACAAAGAATACTGTGGCTTTGTGAGTTTTTTACGGTCCATGTCTAAGCTTCTCTATGTAAATGGACTCTAGCAGACAGCCTTTTGATGACATCATTATAGACAACTAATTCCATACCTTAATTAAGAAAGCTTTATCTGTAATGCAGTTTATCTTGTGCAAGCTCTACATTTGGGATGGGAAACCTCTGAGCACGAATGGGTGCCATGAGTTTCAGGTCTGAGTCAAGGCATTACAGCACAGTAGATAGATGACCCAAGAGAATCAGACCCTAGGGGGATAGGATCAATAAGGAACTGGTATAATGCAAGGTCAGCTTCTTGTATGTGGCCAGGGCTTGATTGGAGATGGTATATTTTGCCTTTTGTTTGTTTGTTTTTGATGAAACCATGTCAGTGTTCCTGTCCTACTTTCAGAACATACTACTGATTGAGCCCCAGTCTCAATCACAAGTGATGTTTCCCAAGCCACCTCCAACCTCACATATTCTCTGTGCATGAGCCTTCCTAGGATTTTGTCAGCTTGTTCAAGAGCAAATAGGCTTTGCAGCAGGCAAAGAGACTTAGCTCTTTTAATGTAAATGCGATACATATATATAGTAACTAGTGATGCTGGGCACCTACATTTTTGCCTGCCTAGAAGGAATTATGTCTGAGAAGCTTAATTTACAGAGGGCAGAGGGTCTGGTCCTCCTGTTGTCCCTTTGAAAGTGTCATATTTTGCTTCAAACCACTGCATTTGTGCTTCAAACTATCTGAGTGTTCATGCTGGGCAGTGTGTCTGTGCTGGGTACCAGTCCCTCTCTGTGGGTGACACCTTTAAGCGAGAGTTCTTCCTGCTGCTGACGTTTCTGATCCTGTTTCCATGGAAACCAAGGTCAGATAACAAAAGAAAAGGTTAGGGGATATTTTTAGCTTAATTATTCTAAAATCTTTATCTTATTTTCCTTTTTCTGCTGTCATCTTCAGAGAAAGGAAAGCAAATATGTTCTATTTCTGTGTATTATGTGGCACCCTGTATATATGAGTGTGCATACACACCTACTGATACATAATGAGACGTATATTTATATAGGAGAGATCTCTTCAGAGTTTACATGGCATTTAACAGAGGGACCCTTAACTCAACTTCAGATGTTTTTTTCTAGTTTACACATCCATCTATAAACCCAATAAGAAATAAAGTACAGTGCAATATGAGTAACACCAGCTGCTCTAATTTATAATTGTGTCATTTTGACGAACCAGCAGCTGAAAGAGAGAATATTGATGTTGGAAGTAAACTGATGATTCCAAGCCAGAGTCGCTATAACACGTAGGACTGTTATAAGGACCACTTCCCAACCTCACTGTCAGTCAGGTTCAGTCTTTGGTCCTCCTTCTTTCCTCCCAAGGAAAAAGGACAGATTCCTAAGGAACCTGAGATGTGACAGAGAAAAACAAATTCTATCTATCTGCTACTTAACAGTTTGAGGCTAAGGCACTGAGAAAGTGGCCCATGTCACTGCTGCAAATCCTGCATAGGCCACAAAACTGATGCAGGCTGCAAGTTGCTCAGTAATTCAGAGCTTAGCATAGGCCTCTGGTTTCCAAGGCTTGAGGGAAGCTGACAACTAATTTTGCAGTTTAAAAAGGTAGTTAATGTACATGATAGACAGTGAGTGCACAGGCCTAGCAACAGACTATTCTCATTCCTTTGTTTGGTGTAACTTTTATTTCCCCATACCACCAGCACTGTCTCTCTTTTTCACGTCAGGACTAGAGAGAATGAGTGCTCATGCATTCTGAAGGACTAGGAGTATACCATAAGGAGATTACTAGAGCTGATAGTGTATGATATGTCATGTGTTTGTGATGAGCTGTCTCAGCTAGCTTTGGGTATAGGGTCCGAAGAACTTCTTTCCACAGAAAAATGATGAGAGATGGACATTCCCAAGGCAGTCTGCTCCATCCTAAGCCAGAGGTACTGAAGGCAATTGGCTTGAGCGTTGACCTGCATAAGGACAGAGATGACAGTAGGGTAAGATTTCAGATAAAGATGATTCTAAATGTTTCATAAAAGAAATAGACATGGATGGCACATACATTGGAATTGCGTCCTAACAAATATCTCTAAACGGGGTCCAGTGTTAAACACCATAGACTGTTACCATAAATACAAGGTCTCACATTAGCTGCATTTACCCTTCTCATCTTACTGTAGGAAAAAGAAAGTATTTTTCTATATCTGTCCACATAGAAAATTTCCCTTTTCTGAATATCACAGTGAAATACATTTTCCTTGATAAAAATTAACTAATTTTTGAAAAAGAAAATAAAAGATAAAGAAAAGATGGGTTTTGCCTCTGCTTTCATGCTGGCTGGCAGGAATTTTTATACATTGGCTTTTTATTTTATCCTGAAGCTCGTATTGCTATCAGGGACACACTCAACACTGCAATCAGTGTATAAAATAGCAATTAAATTCCTCTTAGGTGTCAAAAAGTAACATGTATGTCAGCAGTGAATGTGCAAACAATCCCATGCCAGTCAGTAATATCAGAGATCTGACCAAGTGAATAAGGCAAGAGAAATGAATGTAAGGGGCTGATGCTGAACTCTTGCAGTTTCCTTAAGCATGCATCCAGCCAAGAGGATGAGCTTTTTTGCATGTAATATTTGTGTGGGATGATAACAATTGCAAGTATTCTGATGTGCCAGGGATCTAGTAGGTGTGAACAAAGAAAAGGAATCCCCGGGCCATCTCTTGTGCCAGGTAAATGGTTCGCCTCCGCAGGGCTGAGTGGCAGGAGCTTCCCTCTGCCTTGTCCAGGTTCGGTCCTTTGCAGGTCTAAGAATAAACAGAGACAGCCACAGAAAACAGGGTCAGAGTCTATAAGTGTCTGTTAGCAGATGAGAATAAACCTTTCTTGGCATTTCTGGGTGAGTGTGATGGACTGCCAAGACTCGTCAGTCTGCCCCTTCTCCGTCTTGCAGCTTTCTGCCTGAAAATGCTCAGCTGAGTCAATCTTTGATACGAGGAAACTAGTTAAGGGGAGTGTCATCAGATCACTGAACTGGAACAGTGCAGAAAACCCTATTGCCTGCTGAATGAGTGTTAGGCTTAGTCAGAGCCGGAGCAAGGGAGCGATGCAGAGAGCTTTTGATGAGAGCTGTAGCACTTGAATTTTGATCTAGCACATTAATTAATTGACTATGCAAGTCAGTATTTTCCAGACAGTAAATCAACTTCATAACAGGTTATTCATGAATAATTTCAACCTGTTTTTCCATTACTTGTAATTATTTGTACAACAATATGACATCAAAAGCTCTAATAAATGCAAGGCTTTATTGTCCTGGACACTCTGCGAACAACATAATAAGTGGCAGCCTGATAAGTCTTATTAGAGGGCTGAAAAAATCAATCAGCATTATCTGG
Organism: Pavo muticus; assembly: GCA_016647715.1. NCBI lineage: Eukaryota > Metazoa > Chordata > Aves > Galliformes > Phasianidae > Pavo > Pavo muticus. The sequence goes on from JACDJE010002438.1 coordinate 4,493,145, forward strand.
AAAGAATCTGGCTCCATCGTAGGACATAACTGTGAAAAAATGTTCCTTATGTTTCCTACAGAATTGTCTGAGAGTGCAGAAGTGCCTTAGCCTGGATTCCAGAGAAACAATAGGGCTCTTCAAGCTTCACAGAAATAACAGAAAGAGGGGCAGATAAATAGTCTAGCACCTCAGGTGGGACAGGAGCAATTCATGTTCCCCTGTGCCTACAGAACCACACACAGAAACTGATGTATCCTGAACTCACAGGGCTAAGCTCACACCAATCAGCACAGCAGCTCCTGCTCATCCTGAATGCAGCTTGCCCTGGATAATGTACATGCAGGGGACGTTTTTCCTGAATATGGGGAGTACAGTGAGTGGAGAATGCAGCTTTTGGTAAATCTGGCGATAGGGAATCTCGAAGCACTCATGAATGGCTTCAAGCCTCAATGCAAATCAGGAATATCAAAGAATACAACAAAAAGTTCTTCCATAAACTTTAAAAAATGATACACATGACTTTTTTTTCTGGAGCTAACAGCATAACAAATGTCATTTGTAGCAAATATTTCAGCTGATGATGAGAAAAATGGACCTAGGTGGCTCACATGCAATTAGATCAGAAAAAGCAACAAACCCATCTCTGAGGCTAATTATTAGATTACTACTGTAAAGCTGTAGCAAAAATATTTCATTTGACGTCTAAAGTTTAAAAAGGCTCTGAGTGGTCAGAAATGCTTTGGCTTAGTAACCTGATCTTGAACCCAAACCTACTGTCTTAACTATGTAACATGTCATAGTGGTTTGCTTTTAAGATATGCATACCTTTTTCTGATCGTGCTTTTACTTTATTACAAAGGAAGGAAAAAAATTTCTTTCTAATCCAGAGAATTTTCACAGGATCTTTTCTTTCCTTTAAAAATACTATAATACTGTAAGCAATCGTTTGCATTTTTCAGCCATCAAACATTAAAGGAAGTTAAAAAAAAAAAAAAATGAAAGAAAGAAAGAAAAATAAAAAAAGAAAAAAGGAAGAAAATTGATTGTTTTTGACAACCATATTATGCTAACATATTAAAAACATATTGCCTGAGAAGTGATGATTATAAATAGCTGGCACTGCAGCTCAGTGCATTAGTGAGCTAGTCTTTGATTCCTCTATAATTATAGAATGAAAGCTTCAGTCCCTGCGTTGGGTGAGCATTTAATATTACAGCTGAGATAGTAAATTACTGGTCCTCAATGTTCTAGTCAGACAGATTGCTTTCAGTTCATAAAGAGAAATTCAGTGTTGTGTCAGAGGCAGATTCCCCAGCGAGCTTAATGTCTTCTATTTAAAAGTAGTAGGTGAACTAAAGGAAATACTAGAATATTTTACAATATGCTGACATAAACAACAATTCTTACTTTCTGAAACAAGCAGCACCAGTGTTGCCTCAAAATGTTCACATTGTTCATATCGATTTTCGTTTTACACATCCCCAGGAACAAAACGTACCGGCTAATAGCTTGTGTTTATTAGTTGCACTGGATGCTGTATCAATAATGGGTTTAACTCTTGCATGAAGGGAACGTGCTGGGCTTTGTGAACCTGTCAATGGACATGTGATTCAAAGAGCCATTCTGTCAGTAGGAATCCTAATAAGCACACACAGAAAAAAAAAAAAAAAAAAAAAAAAAAAAAAAAAAAAAAAAACAGGAAACACTGCAGTGAGTTCTAACAGGTTTAGTTTTCTGACACATCATTATCTTCTAAGGATTGTTTCTGAAATATAGAAAAAAATAGGTATCGGTCTAGAGGTTAATTTCACTTTTTTAAGGCACTGCAAAATACTCTGAATGACATCCCTTTGCCATAGTCTCGGGCAAAGTCTGACAGTGCATGTAGCTGCACATTGAGAAATGTCATATCCACTCTACTCACTTAAGCAAAACAGATTTGGGCATTGAGCCAAAAGTGCATTCTCTTAAATCCATATTTAGGCGTGTAAGCAGCTACCTTATCCAAAACTGAGTATATTCAGTGGGCATTGAATATCCAGGTTCATAGTCTAAAACGATTCTGGTTTTCACATCATTGCAAGATTGATATCAGCATCGCTTCAAAAGCCAGAGGATGTGGCTAATTTGAGCCTGACTTCCATCATCAAGGTTAGAATCTTCAGCTGGAGATCTTGGACAAGTAATTGCTTCATGGAGAGTAAAGCCTCCTCTGCCTTGAAAGAACACAGACTAGGAGCAACTATGAAAGGCAAATGTGCTCTGGATATGTTTGCTGAAAAAAGTTATTTCCATTTTTGGTCTACTCAGACTCAGCAGAAAGGTCAAGAATTAAATGGGCAATGAGATGAAATTACTTTCAGAAATAACTACATTGGTGTTGAAACGTATTTGTGCAGCACGATGAAGAAATATGTTCAAAGTTCTTAAGGGAGACAGGAAACTGTAAGTGCCAACAAAGCGTGCTTTGGAATCTTAGAACTTGCTTGGAAATTTTTGGAAAACACACCAGTACTCTGGTAGACGGACATCTATCTGCTGAAAAAATCTATCAGATTAGGTTAAATGGAAGCTCAACTAAGGGCACATACTTGTCAGAATGTCTGATATTTTTTCACTATTCTGCACATTTACACAGTCTTGGTGAAAACAGGGCTCTGAGTTATTTTTTAATGAATTGCTTTATCTAAGCAATCCAAGCATTTATCTAAGCATTGGCTTTGGTACATAGAAATGAAAAAATACTGTTCATCTGGATGACCTTCTTTCAAATGAAAGGTCTTTGGACACCTGATAAAGAATTAGAACATTATTCTAGATGAAGATGACTGCTTATAGTTTGAAACACCTTTGTTTAACTATGCAAAACTAAATGTGAAATAAAACTTGAAAAAAACTAATCCTTTTAAAACATATACTCATTGTTTCTTCAACATATTAAAATAGATTTTTAAGTTTTTTTCTTTAGCTACTGGGTTGATTCTTTTCCTCAGCCTCATTCTTTTCTTAAGCTGGCCATCTTGGAAGGCTGCAGCTGATGATAACAGAGAGAAAGCAGTTGCACTCTTACAGAGCAAAATGACATTTGCAGTAGAAAGCATTGCTTCCCTTCTTAGGTCAGCAGGTTGTATGTAAACGTGCTAAAGAAAGAGACAGGATATCTGCATGATTTCATAACATTCTAAAAGCACAGACAGATATATGATCAAATTCCAAGCTTTTGGGATTTCTTTCTACAGACACTTTCAAGTCAGAAGAAAACTCTTACCACACAGTAAATAGAATAATCATTGTCCTAAAGTCAGTGGTTTGGGGTTTATTTTGGATTTGTAAGTAAGAGTTCTTTGGAGAAAGGAAAAGAAAAAGATGAGTATTCTATTTTATCATTACAGGCAGAAAAATCCATTTTACTGCAACATGTTTTATAAAGTGAATGAGATGAAAGTGATGACATCTGCTCATGAGATGAATGACTTCCTGAATCAAAATATATACTTTCAATGGTAAAGAAAAAAAGTTAATAATTTCATATGGATAAGCATGAATAGATATCCGCAAATGACCTAAACTGCATTTGCATCTTGTGGAGAGAAATTAGTAACTTTAGGTAGTGGTTCATCTCTTTATAAAGTAGGCATCTTCGCTGGCTGATCGAATCGCACACTAAAAATTCCTATGTCTCCTCATTGTGTCTTCACACTGTTCATGCATTCCTATCCCTGAGAAGAACAGGAATCTGTTCCATTAATTCTGTAGAATTTTATATCCTTTAAATACATGTGTGTGTATACACTTTTTTACACTAATACAGACAGCTTTCTAAGCGTGCATGGGACTGAAAAGTGTTGCTATGTCAAATTCCTGAATGTAAAGTTGTTCTGCTGGAGAATTTCTGTACATCTTCCCTGCATGCGTCAGCAGTATGAATCTGATGAGACAGAAATGTACCACTTTTATACCGACACTTTCTGTTCTGTGACTATATGCTGAAACAACTGATTCAAAAATATACCATAGTATTTCGCTACTCTCTTTTCTTTTTAAGCAAACTTTAGCTATCCAGCTATTTCATATACTTTAAATACATATATATATATAATAGGGGAAAAATAACATGCCTTTTAATTCAGCTCTTCTAATTTTGGAGAAATGAAATTAATATTTCATTAGCATTCTTAAGATCTGCACTTATTTTCCAGTGTACTTAGTTGCATCTCTGTAATTATCAGCATATACAATGAGCATCTCAGTATCTGATTGAGCATGTAGAAAGAAAATGCTTTTTTCTGGTTTGTCAGAAGCCACCATAGTTTCTCTTGTATTTTTTTGGTTCCAACTGCTTAACAGAAATACCTTCCTGTACTGATATACAGTATGGCCAATCTCATCTCTTATTCCTTATGGAAACTAATTCAGCTTTTCCTACGAATTTATTCCTACCAGTGACTTTAGTGGTATCACACCTGATCCCTTTAAATATAGAGAAATTATGACTATACAAGGATGTTTTAATAGATATATATATGTGTGTGTGTGTGTGTGTGTGAGGAAAAAGATATAGAAATTGGAAGAAAAATAAATGCAACTGTAAGATCAGGCTTTAAGTGGGAATGGTAGTTTTTCATTCCTTAACTTTATATTTTTACCAATCCAAAATTTATTGGTGCAGCTTAAGGAAAATACCTGAACACAGAAAAAGAACAACTATTTTTCTTGAAAAAGTAGGAAATTAAGGAAATGGAGACAGATGAAACCATGTGAGGCCATCTACTCTAGTGGAATTTTCACTTATGCGCTTTAACATTTTATTTCTGCTGGAAGGTTTGTGTCTAGCAGGGGGTTAGTACAAAGTGCTTGCTTTGCACATGGGATTTATTTGAAGGAAATCTCGAGCGTAAGGTGCACTCTGCTCTTGTTGAGAAGAATTGCGAAGAGAGTCATAGATATCTATTAAGGACATAACAGGGAATCTCAAAAGGCAGTAATATGTTACTGTGTCTTTCATCCTAAGGCCAGCTGAGGTGTTTTCTAATAGCAGCATGTGAAAGAAAGAAAACAGGAAAAGAAAAATGAACATGAAAAGAAATGTCATTAAGCTGGGCATGTTCCTGGCTGCCACATTAGAAATGGTCTGAGTTCAGCCTCACCTTTGCAAGCATTTATGTCAGCAGTCCCCAGATGTGCTGCCTCGTGGATCACAGTTGTGAGCAAAGTTAGCCATCCAGCAGCACGAGAATCTGTGCTTCCCTTTAACCTTAGTTTTAAATTCTTATTGTCTTCTGTCACCATCCAGCCTTGGATGGACTCATAGGCAGCATCCTCCTGGGACAGAAACTGGGAATCCCTGCAGACTGGGAAGGACCAGAGGTTTTGCAGTCTCTGCTGTTGACAGACAGTGCACAGCCACACCCTCCACTTTGGACCGGGTCTACACTCTTGGTCTTTCTGGGTTTTACATCTTCAAACGTCCTCAAGCAGAATACATGAATTTTATCAGAAACGATAACCTGACTTCACATTTTCTGTTGATACAAGATTATTATTATTTTTTTCAGAACGTATCATGACTATAACAAATTTGAAATGAAAATTCTGGTAGGTAAGACATGATTTCCAGTAAGAGATCTTTCCTGGAAATGCAACTGACACGTGCCTTTTACTGTGTCCCATGTTCCTGAAATCTGCAAGAGGTGGTGGAACTGGAAAGATCCTATTTTCCTTTGCACTGGGAAAGATATAACAGGGGAAGACTCAGTGTCTCTACACAAACTCAGGCAGACCTTTCCTTTTCACCTTCCCTCAAGTTCATTCCCCTGACTTTGCACTGTACCCAGGTGCCTGCTTGCTTTGCCATGATGTTCGGGCACTCCCACAGGCATACCTCTCTAACTTAATGGAGGTGTTGCTTTCCCTTCAGGGGACACATTAAAGGGGAAAGAGAAAGGACCTTTATATTTAAGACTTCTCAGGTTGAGGCCCTGGAGCTACACTGCTACTGTTAAGAAGTGATAACAGAAATCCTGTGTGACTTTACCAACTCCTGCAGAGCACATATGACATGGTTAGAAAATAAATGGACATGAAAGTATCTGTGGAGTATCAATTAGATAAAGAGAAGGTCAAAAACAAAGATGACTTCCTCTTTTTTTAATAATGAATTTTCATTTCATAAAATACTAAGTCAATAAATTAGATTGAAACTCTTTGGTCTTCTTGTAATTATATATCACAGGTTTTCCCATTTATTAATTATCCAAGAAGAGATTCAGTAATATAATAACCAGAACTGAGTTATGCTCTCTGGGAGATGAATCCCTCTCTTATAAATGAGCTCTCTTCCTGGAAATTCTAGTTCTTCACTGTTGATGATAAATGGATTCAGATCACTCCTGTGGAAGAGATGATTATTATATTTCTTAGAAGCAAAGGAAAAGAAAACTTAGACGATTAATAATGTTAACTTATTTTAATTCAAATACCTTTATAAAACAAACAAAGACCTGTCTTCAGTTTTTTCAATGCACAAGGTGTGTTTTCACTTAAACTCAAATTTTCTGTTTTGGATAATTCTCAATGATTGGGTTTTACAACTTGGATGGAATTTACATATGCCTAGATATTTACAAATTCACTCCTACAGTACCTTCTTTAGTTACAACAGAGGAAAGGACAAGTAGCCTCGTTACAAATACAACCTCAGGAAGGTAAAATGAAGGCATTCCCTTATAAGATCTTTGGATTGTCACCTTATGGTCAGATAAAATGTTAATACAAAGAACACGAGTGCTTTCTCCAGCTATTAACAGGAGCTTAACTTTCCATCAAGAGCCTAAGTTCAGCTGAATCTCTGACCTAGAATCCACCACTTACTTCATTTACTAGTAAATGCGGGAAGGGATTGCTGTTATTTTATTGTTTCAGAATGACAACAGCTATTTCATTTGCAAACCTAAAAAAGTAATCAAATATTATAGCCACTAGCAACACCAGTCACAGCAAATTAGTGTTGTATTTCCTCATCAGTTAACTACTCCTTAAAACATTCCAAATTAACATTTTAAATTCATCACGTTGCTGTTTTTTAAAGTAATATCTAATGAATAAATTCCTGCCAGGTGGTGCCTGATATGCAGCTGGCAAAAAAATATCGAGGCAGCTGCACTTTAACAAGTAGCCGTCTTTTCACCTGCTAACAAGCATCTGTCAGCTGGCTGTACGGATAAGCAGGACGTGAATTTTGCATGTAAATAAATTGTACCTGTGAAAATCATGTGGTGCAGCTCTCTCCTCTACAGAGTAAAAAGAAGGGGAGGGGGAGGACTTTTTCAGGAGGCTATTTCAGACAGTATTTTAACCTTGGGATATACTGAAGTCCTGCTCACCTAGATCTTCTGCAGCCCCTCTAATAAGTTGGAGCCTTTTATGTCAAAGCCCTTGAAGGACAGAAGGCCTTGGAGAACTCTGAAAGAGGAAAAAGAGGGAAAACAGTTATCACATGGATTTTTTTGAGGGGAGTTAAAACAGAAGGTGCAGATGTGGAAAGGATAACGCTTTTATTCATTGCAAAAGCAAAGACCTAATGTAGAAAAAATTTGAACATTTATGGCAACCATCTCAAAGCTTATTCTGCCTGCACATTTTGAGATCCTTCTACTGGCTTCCAAATGGAATTGTGGTTTTCTAGAAATGATACTAAGATCTCTGTTTAAATGTTTGCTCCTGTCACAGGGTCACTACAGCCAAAACTAAGACCTGCAGCTGGTGCCACTGTCTCCCAGCTTCTCCCTGTGCATTGGCAGCTTTTGCCTTTTGAAATTGCTCCATATTTGTTGTACTGATCAGGTGAAACACTCCTAGAAACTGGTCTGGGTGCTGTCCTGAGTCCCCAGACCTCTTTATGTTTTCTAAATTTTGAAGAAGATCCAGAAACTTAGGTAGTGTCTGTAGGAAGTTTCAAGTCTTTCTAGCTTTTCTCTGCCTAGCCAAAAGCTGTGCAATGTCCACTGCAAATGTGTACATCTTCAGAACTTGTGAGTTAAATAACAAGTACAGCATCCACCTCTCATGACTCTCCATAATTCTCCATACTTCACTCCAAAACGTTAGTGTGCAGACAGTCTTCATCAGCATCAGCTTGCCTGGGGAAGTCCTCTTCAAACACTGCGCACAATAGGCATTGCTGTGGCTGCAGTGAATCTATGTGATACTTCACTGAAGCTGCAGGGCCAAATGTCAGATTTTTTAGATGTACCAACAGTCTCAGGGCTGCTACACTTCTCTCAGTGTGCTCTTGGGCAGAGGAGATAGCATTAAGCTTTTGAACTAGCAAAACCTGTGTTATGGAGAAGGAAATCTTCAATTAACTCAGATATGAACACACATAAAACAAGAACAAAATAAGAGTACAAAAAAGCAAGTGGAACACAATGCAGATTCCCAAAAAATCTTCAAGTGTGATAAAGAAGAACGGGAAAAATCTGGTTGTGTTCACCATACTGCTCGTGAATCTGCTTCCACCTTCTGCACCCTCATCCTCCATATCCTTTACTCCCTCCTGCTGAGCTCATTTCATCTTTGTACCTTCAATCCACACACTCCAAAACTAAAAGCATACTTACTTAAAAAACAGAACAAAATTTTCCCAGCACCCAGTGGTGCTTTAGTGGCAAGCTTTCTGCATAAGCATGGGACATTTTCTTTGTTACTTAGCTAAATATGAACCCATCACAAATACTGGAGCAATCCCCATGCGCCACTGCTGCATGGTATCATCACTAATTGAAAGGATCATTGCAACAGCTCATAGTTGGCTGAGGGAAAAACAGTTACATTCAGTTGTTCTATTTAAGGAGCTTTTCTTTTGGCAGACAGTGTTCAGCTTAGGAAAGATAAAATGCTGTCAGTGTTATTGACAAAAGACAGATTTGAGGTCAGAAATCCAGTGTAAGCTTTCTTGTCTTTTTGCATAACAAAATGCTCTGTGTGCCTCTTCCTTCATGGCAAGATACTAGTCAACAAAGCAGATGATGATAAAAATATTTACACTAATAAATAGGAAAAAAAAATAGCTAAATGTCCGTGTACTCTCACTAACCGTGCAACTTTCTTTCTCATGATGAATTATATGCAAGCAAAAGTAAATATCAGGTCTTGAAGGTTATTTTAAATAAATAGGTAATTTAAATGCAACAGTAACTTCCTCACTGTCTGGTGTTTATTTTTAAAAAGACCGCTTATCAGGAGTATGAACTCCTCTGAAAGCACATATGAAGGTCACTAACTTTTAACAATGCAATACAAAGTCTGTCCAGACTTTTTTAAATCAAGCCTGAACCAAAGATTCCCTAATGATTCTTTTTGCTTGAAATTTATAGAGGAAATTAATTGACTTTGAGAAGCTGGAAAGTGGTGATTTTTGCTTGCAAAACAGCAATGTTTCTAGTCTGCATCCATGAGTGCATGGATGAATGTCCGAAGTTAATGTAAAGAATAGTGGAAAATTAGGAAAGGTCTTGATAGCGTGATGACCTTTGCTCAAGCTCCACCAACCTGAAAAACAGACTCTCAAGTTCAAGCACTTTTCTGACAAAAGTCAGAGGGGCAATCTTCAACGAGCCATCTAATTTCCCTTGGACTTAATTGGACTATAAGTAGTATGTGTTTAATCCTATTTATTTTCCCAGGGCATGTCAAGATTTGATTCATTTACATACAAAAATATTATAAATAGATATAGGTTAATAGGTAAATACAGCACGAGGTATACAATTCCACAAAAACCCAGGCAGATTTGCCATGGGCTCAGTAGGGTAAGATTTTCGCCCGCTATGTTTTGAGAGACCTTGTTGATATAAAAATATTTCCAGATCTGTTATGTTTACTGCCTTGTGGAAGCACAGGTTTGATCTTAGTCTCTGCTCTCCAGCAGGGAGAAGCCTATTTGTCTTACCTTTTAGCTTTGTTTTTTATTAAAAACAGAGCTGTGTTCATTAGTACAGTTAATTTTCTATTAATATTTTTGCCTATAACCACTTCTTAGATCAGGACAGAGTGAGCTACAAGCACCGTTTACCTGAAGCTTGTTAGTGAAACATAAGCACAGTGCTGATATCCAGATAAGGTCTCCATACGGTTTTTTAAGCTTTCTCAAAAGTACTTGTCTCAGAGTATCTGAGTTAGCTGACATGTACAAGGAGGGAGGAGCAGGAAATTTTCCCCTCAGCAGGAAAAATGCACTTACTCATTTTGGAGGTTTTCAGTATCATCTGGAACAGGTGGAAACTCCATTTCAAACTTAACAAGAGTTGAATGAGGCACAGTTAAAGAGTTAAAGCATTGCCAGCCTCAATCTTGCACTACCAGCATTTTCCCACCAGTATTTCAACATTAGGGAACAAGCCAGTCAATGGATTGCCCTTGTAGGTTGTGGAAGACCTCAGAGACTAGGTGGTATTTGTGACACACATTCTCTTCTCCCAGCAACACCAGCTTACAGGAGAACATCAGGTCATGCCTGGCCTTGTCTTCTGTTCAGAGAGTCAGAAGCACCATTACATTTTCATCAAACCACTCTGACATTTGTGTGACGTTTGTACCCTAAAAAGTATGAATTAACATATCTATGCCAGGTTAAAGTCTTTAGGATCAAATGCAAAGGCAAATAGGAATGTCTGTTGACTTTTCTCTGGAGCTTGTTTTAATTACAAGCATGCTTTGGTCTCTGTTTTTCCAGCTATTGCAAGATTCAGAGGGGATTCAGAAGCTTCCCCACACTGATTTGTTTAGAAGTGGTATTATAGATAGCACATGACTTGAACCACCTGTTTGCTTTCATTTCAATTGTAGGAAACTACCATTCCCCAAACAGCTGATAACAGCAGTTTTATCTGAGGTTGTACTCTCTCCACTTTGTCTTTCCTCTTTTTAAGCACTTGTTCAGTAAAAAGCTGAGTTTAAATGCTACGGTTTAAACATAACTTATGTTGCCAACAGAAGCTTCATTATTATTTATGAACTTACAACTGTACAACTTCACCTCAGATAATAATTCAACATCTTAGATAGGTTTTCTAATGCTGTTTTTGTATAATTTATTGCAGTCTTGATATTATTTTACCATTAAAATATAATATTACTCTCTACTTTGATTATAATGATTTATATTTCTGTTTTTAAAGCTGCCTGCCTGGGCAAGGCTTGGAAAGACATGAGCAGAGGAACAAAATGTTTTATAACTCCTTATTATTGTCAGGGGTTTATCCTAAGGAAATTCAGTAGTTCTTAGATGATATTGTCCTTTTTATGATTTACAGCACTGCTGTTGGTGTAATCAATATTTATTCCCAAAATGTCCAAGAAGATGACTTAGGAATCAGTACATGTCACCTCAACTCTTCCAAAGGAATTCATGACCCCTTCAAGCTCTCAGATGCTACAGATTACTCATTTTCCCATTTGGGAGACAACCAGCTGCCCAGCTTCGTGCCACGATAGTTTCATCACTGCTGGTAGCATACATTGCTGCTATTGCCCTTCATCCCCAGGCTGACTCTAGATTCGGGCAAGCTGATGAGAATGTGGCAGTTTGTATCCCACTTGGTCTTACTGCAGCCTTGCCAGGGAGCACTGCTTTAGCTATGGCCTCTGAGGGTTTTTGTTATAAAACCTGCTCAGAGATATTTGCATTTTGCAGTGTCGTATGTGTCAATAGCTGAACAGGGGTTATTCCATCTCTGGGCAGTTGTTTTGCCCAGTCTTTTAGTCTGAGTCTTCAGGCTGCTGCCAAACCTTATCTGTGCCTTATGTAATTGGTTTTAGTATTATGTTCTTTCCTCTGTCTGTAGTTAAGGTTTTATAGCAGCTGCTGGAAAGCCAGTGTTTCAGCACAGGCATTTATTTACAACCTGTACAGCAGTGCATCTCTAGTCTTTCAGGAAATGTGCATTTATGGACAGAAAAGTGCACCCACCATTCCTAGCTCTTTACAACATGGACAAAAAGATCTTCAGAGGAATCCTCTCGTCTGCTGGGTCAGTCGAGCTGCTGCTTTTGAGATGCTGGTGATTACACAATAAATATTGAGGCCCAGGCAGGACAGAAAGCTGTGGATGGAAGGGGCCCATGAAATCACCAGGGCCACCTCTTCATCTGAGCACAGCTCACGTCAGTGCTATGTCCAGAGGAGTTCCTGTTCCACATCAGGAGGATACGATCCAGTATTTCTTCTGGAAGCAAAGTAGAGAGAATGATGTGCTGCATAAAAAAAACCTACTATTAAGTCAAGCCACTGAGAAATGTCAGCATTTTTTGTCTTCTGAGTGTGGACGGTAATGGCTACAGAAATCAAAGGAAACAGAATGAAGTTGCAGGATGTAGCAAGCAGGGCTCTGAGGGGTTTCTGTCAGCACTCTGGGTGATAAGGCCACATAAGATCTGGTTAGAGATAAGCGTCCAGCTAATTAATAATCTGTCTAGCTTCTTAGTCATACAAATAACAGATTTTTTTCAGCTGTATTTGGAAGGCAAATTACATTTTCACCATATGACTCTGTGGTCCATTTAATCCACAATGTGTAATGCTAGACTGTTTTCTGAATTACATAGTGTTTTAGAAAGCAAGCCCAATCATTATGTGAAATCTAGAGCACTTGGAAGTCTTTCTACCATAGTTTCTGCTCCAGCTTTTGCCAGAGCGTGTCAGAATGTTCTGCAAGTGACCCAGCTGACTTCTGACCCGTAACACAATGCATATCTCCCACTGGTCAGCCTACTTAGCCATGGGAGGGACGGCAAGGCTTCTTGCTCAGCCACAGCAAAATTACACTGTGCTGATGAGAGGACAAGTGTAATGCAGAGGTCTGATACAGACGATCATCATTATCTCAACTGCTATTGAGATTAAGATGCTTCTTCAAATCCAGAGAGAGGAGATATGAATGTACATGAGGATTTATTATCTGAGAAAAATTTTCTATCTTCTAAAAATGAGAATTGTATAGTAACAATAAACTACAAGCAACATCCTCTTCTAAAATTACCCATCTCATTTTACATAAGTGCTAACTTACTTTGCACGTGCCCTTTTAACTAAGAAAAATAACACCCATTAAACTAGTTTATTGTAAGAGAAATAATAGAATCCACACTATGAAAAACAAATAACATAAACTGTATACAAAAGGAGAGGAATGTCATTTTACACTCTTCTGAAATTATATAAATGCAAAGATTCTCTCCTCTATCCATTTGGAAAATGTGGTACACTGAACTGATATTAACTAGTTTATAACAAATGAAATCAGGTAACAACTCTACAGTCTTGCACTTGTCGGCTAGACTTGACAGTTCGTATTTAGTAGTGATTCAACTGACACTGCCAAGTGAGCTTAAAAACCAGGCTGTCACACTGTGTAGGGAGAAGTTTTAATCATTAAAGGTCTGTACAGAAGCAGCACTTGTAACCAGCCTGCCCTATTCAACGTTTGACTGGCAGCATTTGGCTTGTGTTCACGGCAATAAAATAACTTTTTATTTCAGTGTATCATGTTTTATTGACACTATATATAAAGTATGTCCAGTGTTTATCCTAAAATACCATAATTGAGTATATACTATTCTGGAATACATTTTATTACAGAAATACTAGATTAGAGACACGTTTTATTTGGAATCTGTGTCTCACTTAACTTTTTTAAATGTTTTATTGTTTTTTTTTTCCTACTCGGGCAATAAAAGTAGTAGAAAATTGCATCTTAACATACTGATATAGAAATGTTTTGCCTTACTATATTCCAACGACACACTTTCACAGAGAGATTTTGATTTTAAACTCAAGTCTCCAGGTGAACGTAGTGAAAAGACTGGCTGACTAATTTAGTGAGATAGTTAATTTCAAATGGCTGCTTAATGTGTAATTTGAAGAGAAGACAGGAATTTAAGGTGTGTTTAAGTTTCTTTCTGATCATTCTGTTGGTTTGAGGCCAATATTTTTATATGTTGCTGTGAATAGGGAATACTTTTTCAATATTGATCCCATAGTAACAATCAGTAAATGCCAGCCCTTCACGTGTTGTGGACATATGCACAACCCGAGAAAGACCTAGCACCTACATAGCACTGAAACAGTCCTTTACCTATTTAAAGTAGAATTTTTCTCTAAGGTTACTATTGGAAGTGCTCATGTGCAGTGATAATAGAAAGGCTCCCTGCTTTTGCTGATCTGATAATGTTATTGATGGTCTGTGTCCTGTTTCACCCTCTTATTAAATATGAGCATGAACTTCATGATTTTCAAAATGTCCTTTCGGAGCTGGACCTCAGGTCATTTAACTGCATGAATTCTTCTCTCGGGGGACAATGGGATCCCACAATGAATTGCGTGCACACTCAGTGTGAGATATCGTTTGTTGGGTAGTAGCATTCATCAGCCATCGTGCTGATTTCTTTCATCAGTGGAAGTGTTTGTATCAAAACCAAAGACAAAGAAAGAAGTGATGTCCAAGAAGGACAAGTGGATTTTCCTTCTAACTAGGTCTTTTTCTCCTGGTTCTCAGCAGTCCTAAGAGTCACAAGGGTGGCCTCCTTCAAAGAGCAGCAATCAGTGCCCCAACCCATACCTTGATCTTGGTTAGTACAGTCTGTTGAGGAAACATTATTAGGCATTTAGGTATTGCATATGCATATTAGGCATTAAGGGTATTGACAATGTACAGATTCAGGTATTTATTTAGATATCTGTTGCTCCCAACTAACCATCTCTAACTCATCCTCAGAATCCTGTGTTTCATGGTCCTTCCCAAGACATGTATAGAAGTTTATGAATCTGTGCAATCTTTCCTTCAGCATAGTTGATCTTATGGGAAAAAAACATTTACAATTTGAAATCAAAAAGCCTCAACTTTGTTTCTGTTATTAGTAATACTGAATATGTAAGTATGTGGTCTTATAAAACTTCCTATATCTCACTTCTCTTCAGAGGGTTGTACTCCACTACAACCATCAATTTCCAATTTACTGTTAAAGCTCAGTCTACTAAGATCTTGACTTCTCATTAACAACAGTGAAACTGGTAGAGCAGATACGTTCTTAACAATTAATGTGAGCTATTGCTATGGCACTCTTTTTTCAGTACAAAGGCAGGTTATTCCATGTGTGAGTACTTGCTGAAATTTACAGTGTGCTGTTTGTGCATGAACTGAACGTGTGTTTAAGTTGGTGAAAATCTATGCTAACCAACCTCAGGAGATTTCATCCAATTTTACTGCATAATAATCCTTTTTAAGTCATGTTCATACAAAGGTATATAACATTCTAGCCTTCATTTTAAATCTCATAGAGAGAATGCAACTGGAAGGGTTGTTTGGTTTTTTTGTCAAATGTAAAGACCGTTAGCAAAAAGATGTGGGTTTTTTTCCCCTAAGAATTCTCTTCCTTTTTTTAAAAAGCTACATCTTGAGCCCAGTTTTACTGACAGTAGAAGTGGAAACCTGAAAATATTTTAATTTCTGAATTTATGAGTAAAAGATATTTTTGAGATAGATAGGTAACTTTTCTCTTAGCATCTCTAAGAGCTGACAGCAGAGTATTTTATTCATGTGAACACAAAGCATTAAATCCCTCAAATGTATTTATCCAAATATGTAATTACCTCGTTTTCCAGTTTTTCCTCCCAGATTTTGTGGATACAGATACGGTGAGATTACTATAAAGCATTATGTAGTAAGAAATATGAAACAGGGTGTAGAATCTCTTCTTAAGGAATCTTCTCCTTGAACGAGTATATAGTCAGTAATAAATCAACATGCTGCAGGGTTACTTGAAGCAGCTGCATTTCCATCCCAGAAAATAGAATCTTTTTATTTAAATGAAATAGCTGATTTAAAGGAAGAATATAAAACTTGAAATGACAGTTAAGTCATCTCATCCCCAGGGGAAATTTAGATGTACCTGGATACATTAAGAGTTCCAGCATTGACTTCTTCCTCCCTCAAAGCCATTGCAATTTAAGATACACTCTTGGAAGTCCCAAATGATGCGTTACTTCCCACCAGTGCATTTGTCTTGAGAGACAGTGAAAGGCTGTACTTTCTGATGTCAATAATATTCCCTGTCAGCTCCAGTATGGCCAAGGTTCCCCTGTGGCTGCTCCTGTAAGAACCTTACGTCTTAACAATTCAACCGGTTCCATAAAGGTTGTAGCGAAATTGCAGTGGCAGGGATGTGGAAGTCCTGAAGAAACACCTGAAAGTCACAGGAACAGAGGAAGTTTAAGAAGTTTCTGCGTATTAATTTCCACATAAGGACTTCACAAGATCAGTCCTCACTTGTAAACTCATCACTTAGTAAGTGCCATATCACGAAGCACCTTCTGAAGACTGACCTCTGTGTTAGACTGGCTAATAGCAGTACCCCGGTATCACCTACTGCTGTTTATTCTTCTTCTCTCTTTACCAAATGCCAAATGTCATTTTACATACCAACCCTACATAGCTTTTAGGCGGTGTCTGGATCAGGATTAAGAATCTCAAACTACAGAAAGGAATAAAGCATCTTCCCAAACAGGTCTCATGCTAGTCTCAAAAACAGCGATTGCTGCTGAGAAAACTGCTGGTGGCTTGTTGTTGTGTCCCAGCGTTGTAAATCTTCCAGAAATTTATGGACAGTTTATAAATGTAAGTAAGTGACTTCAGAAGAACAGCTCATAGTTGCATAAAAGTATTTATTCCATTCATAAAAGAAGCTGGGAGTTTTTAATTTATATCTCCCATAAACCAACATTATGTTAAAAGAGATTCTGATTGGTATGGTGAACCTAAAAATCTTCTGCATTTCCACAGTAAATTTCAGTCAATTCAGCTAATGTTTACTTGGTTAACAGGATACTTGCACCCAAAGGAAGGACACCCAGCAGCAGAGGGAAACACATTAGCTGCCATCAGGAGCCTTTCTGGATGGCCATGCAGGTAAAGTCAGGCAGAGCCAACCTCTATCAAACCTCACTGGTATGTAGGGCTGCCTCTTGCAAAGTGCATTTAAAAACCACTTTGGGGTGCAGCTGGGAGTGACATTCAGGATATAATCCCCTTCATAGGTCAGATTCAAGAGTTACAAATCGATTCTTTATGTTGTGCACTCTGCATTCATCTCCCAGGTCTCTCCTCTCTTTTGCTTGGCCTGAAAGAATGAAGGTGATAGAGAAGCAGGAAACTGTAGAAATGTGGGATTTGTTTAAAGAAAAAGAAATCCTACCTTGAGTTCTCCCATCATGCACCAGTTTCAGCCTATGGTGCTTTTGTCCTTCTGTATTCACTGAAAACTGACAGCAGCTGCAGAAGCAAATGGCATGATCATTTCCATAGGTGCTAGAGTCCTTTTTCACAGCCAGCAGAGATTATTAAAAAAACCTTAACACAGAGAGACCACCAGAATTAATCCCTGCAGGAAGAAAGGGTTTTCAGAAATCTCTGTCACATCAATTTTGCACTTAGGCAAACACAAGCAGACAAGTAAGGAATTTTTAAATAAAGTTTTATTTGTTTGACCCTGATGGAGTCAGTGTATGACGCTGGGGAGAAATACGTGCCCAGACTTGCAATGTCCTATGAAGTTTAAATCAAATCATGCTAAAATTGGGTTCTTCTCAGGTGCGTGGCTTGTGCCATTTAGCTTTAGGTTTGATTGCAAACAGTATCCATCAAATTCTCTCTAAATTGACTCTGATTTTCTTTTCCACTGAATGTAAAATATACAGAAAGTCTCGTAGTAAATCCTTTCTTGTCATCCAAGGCTTTGTAGTCCTACAAGGAATGGGATGTGTAATAATAACACCTACAGATTAAGGAGAGAGGGGGAAAGCAAGCTCTGAGCTCCTGGAGTCCCAATTGCTCCAGTGGCATTCTAGGGCAATATAAGAAATTGTATCCAGTGCATGTGTAAACACTTGATGAAAACCCGGGGGAAAAAAAATATCTTATTATGTGAAGATCTCTTTTAAACTAGCAGATAGGAATAAGAAAGTCAAGGCAAAACACTTTGGCACACATTATGCAGGCTTCCTACTTTAGGTACCTATTCACACTTCTGCCTCAGCCTTTCTCCTGGTCACCTCAGCTGCCACTGTTTGAACCAGCTCTAGTTGAGGAGTCTCCATCCATGGAGATAATCAGATCCTGAATGGACGTGGCTGTAATGCATACTGCATTTATTTTGAAATGCCTGGCATTAAGTTCAAGTTATGGTGGTGTATTGCAGATCATTCTGATTAATTAGAAAAATACATGAGTACTTGATTAACTACTGATGGTTCAAACCAGTATTTTTGGAAGTTATGTGCCCTACGTGCCCTTTAAATATGGATGCTACCTCTGTGTTTCATAGATTTTCTCACATTTCTGAAAGCTATTTATGTATATATTGCCCAGCCATTAATAGAACCTGAAATTCACACCTTCAATCAGACCTGCATTCTCATGCCAGAATAGCTCTTGACTGAAGAGAAATGACTTAAATTAGTCACATAATCAGAATTTAAAGCAGCAAAGCATTTGTAATAAGAAAATTAAAAAAAAAAATCAGACTGGAAAAGGAATGACATCAAACACTTTGATTCATTGGTAGGGAGATGAGGTAAAATAAACACAACAAATCATAAGTCACGGAGCTGTCTTTCAAGGAGATGATCAGCATCAAGAGTTATGTGAAAAAAACATTCTCATGCCTATATTATCAACCCATATAAACACTGAAATCTCTTTACAGTTTTTACTCCTCCTTGATAAATCAGTCTATTTATGGTCAGGTTCATGATTTATAAGACTTAGTTGTACAAAGGTGGATATTAAGATGCACCAAGTGCATTTTCTGCCCCCTATACTCCAGTGCAGTCAAAGAATACTCACCCAGCTGTAGAAACAGATGGAAATGTGCATACGGACAGCAAGAGCAAACAGAACATCTCTGACTCAAGTGATTTGGTTTCCTCTTGCAAATACAAAATGTCTGAGGAGAGATTACACTGAAATTTCCACACAAAAAGAAACAAATCCACCACTGATGATACTCAGAACAGCTGGTGGTTTCTACCAGCTAGTCCCAAGTGGCCAGCAGTCGCAATTTGTGACTAGTGTTGTCTTCAGACATTCTCAGGGCAACTGAAATGCGACAGGATGACAGATAGTCATTTCAATAGATACTGACAAACAAATTAGTGCAAAGATGCTTTTCATAGCATACCAGATGTGTTGAGCTCCATCATATGGAACAAGGAATGAAAAACTGTCTACATCCCATCTGTGCTTTTTCAGTAATCACTGATGCACTAGTTGTGGAGTGTAAGGTGCAGTAAACATTTGGACTGAGTTTTACGTGTGAAATCAATGGAAAACCCCAGGTCTTGGCCTCATCATCACTGTCCAAAGCTTTTATACTCACAAGAATACCTTAAATGCCTGGGAGAGATACGTTCAGGAGTTAGGGTATTGTCCTGGTGATTAATTGAAAAATTATGCAAATGCAGAAGAAAGGTTTATGCAAATCAGTATAGACTGCAAAAATGCACTTTGCTTCCGATCACACCCAGAGCCTGTCATCGAAAAGCACTAGGTTAAAGAATTGCTATTTGGATTTACATCATTTCCTCTCTTGGGGCTTATCTGTCCTCAGACTGTTAACCCAGATTTAATTCAAAGAGGCTACAACTGCAGCTGCAAGAACAGCGCTGAAATGGAAACAATGAGAAGCGAGTGCTCTCGGCAGGTGATTGAAAGGCCCAGGGCGCTGAAGCACATGCGTGTCTAGCCCACTGTAAATGAAACCTGTATCTCTCGGGAAAAGGCCATTTGTGAGGGTTGTCCTTCCATTCAGAACAGAAAGCTGCTGAACTGCACAGGGAGCAGGATGGGGGCAGGGGCAAATAATAATGTATGCCAGATATTTAATGAGGGAGCACTGATAGGAGGAATGTAGCAAGCAGGAGATCTGGTCCAGACTCTGTGCAGAGGTGAGATTTAGCTGTTCTGGATGGGTTTAACTTAGGCTGACACGTTGCTTGTTGTTCCTGCTGTTTCTCAGAAAATCATTTGCTAAAAGCTTGCTGCAAGGGGACCCCTTTTTGGCTCCTAATGTCACCACGCTCTGTGCCCTAACCGCCCTGGTCCCCCACCACTCTGGGGTTATGGCACAAGTGGAAACAACTACGCTGCGCGCTCATAAGAGAGAAGCAGAAATATATTTATTGATATGACATAATGCAGTAATTTAACAGATACGTAACAAAATCCGAGATGGCTGGATATACTTGATTATACTTGATATACTTGATTATTTACTGCAAAGAAGGTGGGGTGAAACACACATACAGGAAACCCTCCTGTTGAATCACGAGATTCAAAGTGGACCAGACTTGCTTTCTAAACCATGGAGGAAAGGAAACTAGGTTCATCTGGATCTACTTCTAGCCCCAGTAGGTTGAGGAGATCCTCTCACTGAGTCATGAGGTTCAGAGTGGACCCTGTTTCTTTCTAATCTCCTTGAACCATGGAGGTAAGGAGCCTAGGTGTGACTGGATCCACTCTTAGCCTCAGACTTGGTCAGTAGTTTACATCTCAGGTATTATATGTGCACAATCAATCTCAGATATGATCTTACCAAAGCTAACAATGCCTAAAACAATTAGTCATTTACCAAGGACCTGTATCAGCAAGGCATCTTAACATCAAGTTTGGAGGCGGTACCTCAAGAGGTGTCCCTTTGTGAGGGGACATCCTGCTGTGCAAACTGCTTCCATGCAAGAGAGTTCAAGGGGCTCTTGGGTTGCTCACTATTTATAGGGTAAGATGATTGATTCATAGTCATACTTTGTTTTTAGGCATATGTTCAATTGGCCCTCTGCTGCTGAACCAGGTGTCTGCTATCAGTTCTTTCACTCCCCCCAGTCTGAGACAGATTTGTGATTGCTGATATGTCTTAGCAAGAGTGTTAACAGTACTGTTGCTCTTTGACTTCCTGTGCAAAGCCAAAAGAGGAAGCTGAGGGAATAAGGAGGGAATAAGGAAGATGTGAGAGTACATAGCCCCTCCAGCTCATGTCCCATCCCCACCAATCCCTGGTTGCAAGACCTGCTGTAAGTATGGAGGGTTCATTGTAGCATCCTCTTCCCTTGCCCCTCTTCTGCCATGCCTAGGGCACCCCAGGAGGCAGCTGTGCTGAGGATATGTACAGCCAAGGCTGGTGCCTCATTGACAGCTTTGCAGTGAGTCCAGGCACCAAAGGACCTTTTTTCTCACTGGGCACATTTGCTCATGTCTATTGAGACTGCTCGCCCTTTCCTCTGCAGCCTCTTGGAGCCCGGCAGATGCCCAAGTTCTCACCTTTCTCCCACCATGAGACGGTCTCATTTTATTTTTGCTGTCCCTCTCCTGCCTTCTCTGCTCTCTTACACAAGTTCTTATTATTGCACAAGAAATAATAATCTGTTCCTCTGAATAAAAAGGCATTTTGCTTTCTCTTTCCCTTTCGGTTGGTTAGACAATTATTAACCCACCTTCTCTTAATAAAATAGCCACAGCCACAATAACTAAGTCAAAATATGATTTTGACTACCATAATATGGTATAATCTCTTCCTTTTCTTTATTCCTTGCAGATGGTACACCTCTTAGCATAAACCGCATGTTAGTGTACTGATTCCAGATGCATAATATATGTACAAATCTTCACATTTTCTCTCTCTCTCTCCCCAAACGAGCGTGTGTATATATATTATCCTTGCCATTTAATTTTCCCTGCTTTTCATTTTGATTTCTCTTTTAGGACGACATGGACTTGTCATAATCCATCTGGGATTTTATTCTTCATCATATAAAAATGTTGCTTGAAGGCCAGTTTTTACTTGGCATTAAGAGACTGAAGATCAGCCTAAATCAGAGTTTTATAAACCTCTTATAGCAAAATCCCTTCAGTTGTAAATGTGTTGTCTCAATAATTAGATAAATACACCAGACCACTTGTTACCAGACTAGCACAGGAACTAATTACATTATTTCCTGTGGCTGCGTGCACTGAGCCAATTCACTGTCAAATAACAGCCTTCAGTATCTGCGTATCTTCTTCTGATGTTGTTGTAAATAGATGGGGTTCTAGACAGGGGTTATAGCGAAGGCTCTATTAGAAGCAAAAGGCATTTAAACAAAGAAATATAGGAAGATACTCTGTGGAATAAAGAATAAACTGAATGTATTTTGCATGGGTAGGTAAGGGGCTTAAAATTCTCATTTGATCATTTACAAAAAGCTTCTGACTTGATTGTGAAATGTTTTCTCTTGTGCTTAAATTTCATGCCACAGATTATTAAAAATTGACTTTGCAGTATTTATTTTACTTATCTACCCCAGCCAGGCTGTGCTTTACCATAGATTTTGTGAATTATTAAATTTTAAAAGCAATTTTTGTTGGATCTTATACACCAGTTCTATCTATGGGGACATGCACCTCCAAGTCTTATCCTTGAAGCTGAAGCACTTTGATTCATCTTTAATCTGAACAGTTTTAAAAGTACATGTTCCAAGATGTAAGACATGATGGTAGTCTCCAGTGTAATGCTTAACTAACTCCTTGTTAGTTTTAACATTTAGCATATGATGAAAAATAACTAGTTTCAATAGGTTATTTGAGCCATAACAACGCTCAACATAATTCATTCAGCTGGATAACAAGAACTGCTTTCAAACATAATGAGAAGATAATAAAGGTCACTGTTTCTACAAACACATATAGATCACTATTAAATTAACAGCACCAATGCAAAACGTGTGCATTTCAATTGCAAATCTCTTTAATTGAAACCACTTGATGTTGGGTGAATGAAGGCAACTGAATAAATCTTCACGGTTTAAATTAAAGCTAAGCTCAACTTAACAAAACTTAAATCTATATCAAGAATTAACTAGTGCAGATTTTGAGTAACACGCTTGAATTACCTGAGTGTAAATAAGGGCTGAATGTGAAGGCAATATTCATTTTCTCTGTTAAAATTAAGGGCAAAGCTGTAGTTTTATGTGTGTCTTTCAGTGCCCCCTTTTTGGCTTATGTAAACTGATTTCCAGAAAAACATCGATTCTTTTTCAGGGTATTCTTAGATTTCTTCTTGAACCTGAGTCCCTGTATGAAGGTGGAGAAATCAAAATGCTAGAGCTGAAAATTGAGAACTGTTTTAAAAACTTTGGGCTATCACTGTGCAGAAGACAGTTGCAGCAGATCTCTGGAATGGTGAATGCATTAAAAGCAAACACTGAGTTGGGATGTACTTGGGTTTTGCCTCTATGTTGTGTCCTTGACTCTGGGAAGAGTTTTGCTGCCCAGTGAAATTACTGTGGCATTACCCAATCATACAGGTACACCAACAGTAAGAAGCAACAATACGCAGAAAATAGATTGCATAGAAAAAAATCCCAAAAAATCAAAGACGAAGCAACAGAAAATACTCCACGTACAAACCTCTTTTTCAACTATGTCTGTGAACACAAAGTGAAATATTAAGACTTGGAGTTGCTCCATATTATAATTAATGCCAGATTTCAAGGTGAAATTGTTTTAATTATACAGAGCATTGGCAAGATTACTACACTGAGTGTTGACCTGGTTGTTTGTTGGTGGTTTTTTTGCTGCTGTTGTTTTCTGGTTGATTGCAAAATTGATGCAATTATTTATGGGAGTACTATTTATTTTAATGCCTTTTCTTGTGCCATGAAGCAAACAGTAAATCCCTGTCATCCTGCTGAGCAGCCTATCAGAACTGGGCAGCATGTAAGAAAGAGGAAAGAACGGAAGGAAACCTTCCCTTTTGTTTTTCTAAATCGTTTTGGAGAAGCTATGATTTTTTTATGTTTTCAATACTATTTTAGAACTAAACTTCAAAAAGTAAAACATTGTTTAGGACCAGGAAATACTATTCTTCTGGTGGGCTTGTTATCAAGGATAGCTGGGCATCCTGAATCACAATGAGATGTCTTACTAAATATATACTCTGTGCTGCTCCTTATAAAGCCGCTGTTCATCCAGATTTACCTCTCTTCAGATCTCTGTATGGCCCTGGTTTATCTTTTACTAGCTTTTTTTTTTTTTTTTTTTTTTTTTTACATATTGGCTTTAAAAACCTACAGCTCTACAAAGGTCTAATCTTTGAAGCAAATATGAAGGTTTCCTCTTGGACATTGGGAACTCTGTTTCAAAAAAGAATACTTTAACTAGATTACAAAAACTCTGAGGCATATATGGTTCCTGTATGTGTTTAGGTGTTTGGTAGCCTTAATGTGCAAATTAGGTGACTGCACCCGGAAAACTAGAAGGGTTCCTATAAGTACATACCTTTATGTATGTGAAGGTTATGTAAACATACATTCACTCATACACGTTATCTATAACAGAGCTCCAGGACTTTCCACAAGAATTGACAGATAATCATTGTGGTCATGTGATAAAATCACTTTGGATAACCTTCACTCTTGTTTGCAGACAGGAAGCAGCTTATGGAAGAGATTTTTCAAGCTGCAGAGGCATATATAGAAGACCCATTAAAACTGAAGGTGTGCAGCATGGCTTTGAAAATCTCAGAGTGGCCTTTTGCCAGCTTTTTCTGAGTCACACCTTGAAACCAGCTTACAGTATCTTTTCATTGACAACAGCGCACATTGAAAGGACAAATCTACACAAAGGGCTATAGATAGTAGCATTGAAATTAGAATGTTACAGAAAAGCCTCTGTCAGCGCAGTTCTTAAAATAACAGTGCCAAATGACCTTTCTCTGCTCTTAAAAATACATGTTGCCTATTTTAAGCTAGATATCTTTATTTTCTTCTAATTACACCACATGTAATGATGAGTTTTACCACAAGGAGGCACAAGAAGGCATTTGGGGTTATGCACACTCTGAGTCAGAGGTTATAACTTTCAAGAGCCTGGAATTTTCTAGCTACAGTCTCAGTCTGGACATGTAAAATATTCTGATCCACAGCATGTTTCTAACAAGGTTATCAGAAACAAACACAACCCCAAGTGGTGTATGGGACTTTACTGAGATAATCATAGAATCATAGAATCACCAAGGCCCAAAACTGAACATAGTACTTGAGGTGCAGCCTCACCAGTGCTAAGTACAGAAGGACGATCACTTCCCTGCTGCTCCCAGCAATGCTATTTCTGATAAAAGCTAGGATGCCATTGGCCTTCTTGGCCACTTGGGCATGCTGCTGGCTCATATTCAGCTGAGCGTCGACCAGCACTCCCAAGTCCATTTCTTCCACACAGTCTTCCCAGCCACTCTGCCCCAGGCCTGTAGCATTGCCTGGGGTTGCTGTGGCCAAAGTGTAGAACCCAGCACTTGGTCTTGTTGAACTTCATCCCATTGGCCTCAGCCCAGTGATCAAGCCTGTCCAGATCCCTCTGTAGTGCCTTCCTAATCCCAGGCATATCAACGCTTCCTCCCAGTTTACTCTCATCTGCAAACTTACTGAAGGTGCACTCAATCCCTTTGTCCAGGCCATCAATAAAGATATTAAACAGGACAGGCCCCAGTACTGACCCCTAGGGAGCACCCCTCATGCCAGCTGGATGTGACTCCATTTACCACCGCTCTCTGGATCCAGATGTCCAGCCAGTTCCTTATCCAGCAAAGAGTATATCTGTCCAAGCCACAGGGTGCCAGCTTCTCTAGGAGAACTCTGTGGGAGACAGTGTCAAAGGTTTTGCTAAAGTCTAGGCAGACTACATCAACAGCTTTTCCCTCACCCACCAGGTGGGTAACTCAATCATAGAAGATCAGGTTGGTCAAGCAGGACCTGCCTTTCACAAACCCATGCTGACTGAACCTGATCCCCCAGTAGTCCCACACATACCGTGTGATCTTGCTCAAGATGATCTGCTCCATAACCTTTTCTGGCACTTAGCTCAGGCTTACAGGCCTGTAGTTCCCCAGATTCTCCTTACCATGCTTCCTGTAGATGGGAGTCATCTTGGCAAGCATCCAGTCTTCTGGGACCTTTCTGGCTGACATGGAATGCTGATAGTTGGTGGAAACTGGTTTGGCTATCACCTTCACCAGCTCCCTCAGCACCCTTGGGTGGATCCCATCTGGCCTCATGGACCTGCAACAGTCCAGGTGAAGTAGTAGGTTCCTAACTGTTTCCACCTGAATCATGGGAACTTCTGTGTACTCTCTCCAAGTTGCCGATCCCTTCTTCCACAGGAGGTAGACTCTCTTTTTCTCCTAGAGCCTCAGGAAAAAGTCCCTGTTCATCCATGCCAGTCTTATTCCCTGCTTGCTCATGTTATAGCACAGGGGGATAGCCTGCTCCTGCACCTTTAAGACTTTCTTCTCAAGGAGCAACCAGCCTTCCTGGACCCCTTTACCCTTCAGGACTGAATCCCAAAGGGATCTTCCCTACCAGTGTCCTGAATAGTTCAAAGTCTGCCCTCCAGAAGTCCTAGGTTGCAGTTTTGCCTGCACCCCTCCTGACTTCATCGAGAATAAAGAACTCTACCATTTTGTGGTCCCTCTGTCCAAGACAGACAATACATTGAGCTACAGTGAATGATGCACATTCAGGAGCCCTGCTCCACAGCACTCTGAACACTGCTGCATCTTTGCCCACAGATACATCATTAGCAGTCAAATTTCTTCTGCAAATTCATTCCTAAATGCCTAACTAACCATAAAAAGAGCATCTGGGTTCCATGGGAGACCCTGAGATGAATGCAGTGTTACTTCTGTACCAATCCACCGGTCTTCTATGAACAACCAGGCACTGGTAGTTGTTACAAGTCAGGTCAGTCAGATCAAGGCTTATCTTACCTAGCCTCTTCCACTGCTGTGCTAAGCGCCAATCTGACCAGAAGAAAGACTCGTGTAATCAAAGGATTTGTTATCGTTTGGTCTCGAAAGGCTGTCTGGTTATATTCACTAGGAAAGCAAGTCCGCAGCCATTATCAAGAGCAGAAAATCCACTTCTTATTACATGGTAAAAACCATACTAACGTAACTTAGCAATGGATTCAAACTGGGGATGTAGCCATGTGGTCCAGACCTCCAGATCTCTTCATAAGCAAAGTTAGAGATAGGTGGTGTCAAGAACAGAACATTAAAATTAATTCATTTATATTAGAAGATTTATTGTACTTATTTTCCATAATGAACTCTGCAAGACAGCATTTGTATTTTTATTATATTTTACAGAGATTTCTGGAAATGCATTTTACATTTTAAATATCTGGATAATAAAGAATCATAAAAACATCCATTTTTCAACTTACTTTGTGTATATGCTAATGCACTCCATCATTCCTTTTCATTTCTGTCAGGACACTAGGCATATCTGTTAGAGTCAACAGATAGTGACCCCTGTTACACGACTGAGAAATGGCTTTTGGTAACCTTATTGGGTGACTGAAGATAGATTACAGTAGAGATCTGCAAACAACTCAGGGGACTTCAGGGATCAGTCATCAGCAAAAGCACTGGAAAGCTCCAGTTTGCCTTAGGTGGCTGGTTACACAGCATGAGTAGTGAACAGTCAAAACAAATAGTTTGCATGGGTTGAAATATGTTTACAAAGTGCTTTTGAACAAATGCTACTGACAAATATATCTGGAAAAATCAAATTCTGATGCAAACAGGAAAAAAAGCTTAAAACCACAGAGCAAATTACCATGTTCAAATCACTCTCCCAGCAGTAGGTATGAAGTAGACAGATCCCAAGTTCAACATGTATCAGTGACACAGGCTTCAATCTACAGCCTGAATCACCTTACAGTGTCAGGGCCACATGAAACATGATTTTATATTCTCGTCCCTTTCTGAGAAAGATATAGTTTTGTTCCCTATTTCCTTTTGAATTGAACAAGTTCATTTTTTGCTAGTAAGTCATTTCCGGAAGCAGCAGTGGTTACATATAGCTCCAAAGTTTTGTCCCTCTGAGCTGAGGAAATGAATGATGGGATTGTTTGCATTTAAATCATCAGCATTAGACAATTAGATTTATCCTGAAAACCATCTATAAAGTCTAGAATCAGATTAGTGGAAACCAGCTTGATGGTTACCTAAAACTCTGTTCACTGGAGATTTACTGTGTGGGTACTTCTGTAGAAAGTTTGCTACCTTATCCCTCTCCCTCCCCTTCTCTTTTGTTAACATATATGAACAAACCCATCCCTTGAAGCTCAGCCAAGGCCAAGGTGTTTCAATTTTATCAGCAGAAATGATCCTGGACATTCTCAATAGTCCTGAGCTAGGAAAAGTTAATAAATACAATTCCAGTGTCCTGGTCTTTAGCCATGGCACTACAGATATGACCTCAGTAACTCCGAATACACTGCCATATTCAGGATTCAGGATATGATTGAGAATACTTCAAAACTGATCAAATCAGTGCACCATCTGATTCTTGCACTGAAGAACTAAGGTTGTAATAATTATTTTGCTGTATTACTTTGCATTTGATGGCATGACAAAGAAGCCATCTGCACATGGTGAAGTGACCAGCAGTGACTATTCACAGAAGTTTAGTGCAGAGTACTGCTGTCAGCCATCAGCAGTACGGCTGTGCTTGATGCTGATAGGTGTATGCATACTCTGCTGGAAGTGATCATAGGAAAAGCCACACAGTGATGGCTCACAGTGTCTTTGCTGTGTGTAAGAACCTGGCATATTTCAATCTACAGGTTTGGAAGCCAAGCAAGGCCATGGCAAGCATGGTTGCTAAGCATATGCTTACTGCAAAGACTGGTACTTTAGATGGATTAGTGCCTGCCATAATTGGCAGTGTGGAAGAGCAGGATTACTGTTAAGCGTTTGTTATTATTTAAACTACATTGAATACTCATTGGTCTAATGTAAAGGTTAAATACAGAGAGAGGAGCATTAAATTTTACTCAGAAGAGAAACTGTGTGTGCAGGTAGACAAATTGTTAAAAGTCTGCTGATTGTCAGGACTGAGGGCACTAAGGGGCCTCTCTGACCTTGCCCAGCCCCATGGGCCTCCCCAAAACAGGCCCCATATTGGTCTCTGCCCCAGGGAAGTCAGGTCCTGACCTAGGAGTGCTGATATCTTTCAAGGAGCATACGAGCAAAGGATTGTTCAGTCTGGGGAAGAAGAGGCTTAGGGAAGATCTTACCACTCTCTGCAACTACCTGAACAGAGGTTGTAGCAAGGTGAGGTTGCTCTCTTCTCCCAGGTAACAGTGATGAGAGGTAATGGCTTTAAGTTGTGCCAAGGAGGGTTCAGGTTGGAATATCAAGAAAAATTCCTTCTCAGAAAGAGTGGTCAGGTACTGGAATGGGCTGACCAGGGAGGTGCTGGAGTCACCGTTCCTGGAGGTTTTCAAGAAAAGTGTAAATGTGGTACTGAGAGACAGGGTTAATAGTATGGTGATGATGGGCTGACAGTTGGACCAGATGTTCTTAGTGGTCTTTTCCAACCTTGATGATTATGATTCTGATTCTAAAATTCAAGTCATGGTCATTAGAGTTTGCAGAACAAAACAGAGGACTAAATGAATAAGGTGCTGCTGACTGTGAGTATACCCACTTCTACAGCAGTTTAATTTCTATAAAGAGGTAGCTTTTATTTTCTGGTCATTTAGGAGAGGACTATAGTCATCACGTTCTCCTAACAGTGTATTCATAGTTAGTAAGGAGCTTGTTTGCTGTATGGGAACTGTTGAATCACGGCCTGAACCTCTGATTAACCCACCTGAGGCAAGTGCTGAGTCAGCCATGGGAGCACAGGTGAAGGCAATTCACCTGCATGCCTGGAAGGGGTGGAGCCAGGCTCCACCTCTCCTAGACCCCATTTAAGGGCTGACTTCCACTGAGGAAGGATCTCTTTCTGGAGATTGCTCCTTGTGGAGTTCCTTTGCAAGCCTACAACACCAGTGAGCACCTTTTCTGTATATTTAACTATTCTTACCAGCCTAATCTCTCTGTATATCTGTTAACTTTACAACCTGTTAACCTTACATTTGCTCTGTCAGATAGTCTGGTTTTTTGAATTAGTGCAGTTCAAAAAAACTTCTGCTTTGCCAGAAAAGAGGATTTTCTTTGTTGTTGTGGAAAGAGGGAAAGATGGCTTCTAAGAGGGGAAAAAAGATACTGAATTCACATGACTAATGGAATTAGATATATTTAAAGAGTGTGAGCTATATACATTTTCTAGTAAAGGGGTCCTCTCCTCACCAGGATTTCTTGTGCCGGGGGGAAAAAGGTTTCAGATTTCTTTTGTGTTGTAAAATGGAAGAAGAGAGCATGGGAGCTGTTTTATAATCTCTTGCTGAGATCAAAGGAGAAGGAAAGGTAAATGTTTCTGTACTTTTTTCTCTCTGGTTTTGTACCAGCTATTTAGTAGAACTAATGGAGGCTCCAGTGTAGAAGAATCAGGGATTAGTCTCTTCATCTCTGTTGACTGTAAAGAGTCCAAAAGGATTAATACTATTAAGAGGAATTTCAGCTAAAAGTAGGAAGGAAATTCTCTTTCCCCTATTCATCTTCTCATCTTTGTTTCCAGAAATAACTCTGAGCCATGGTTTTCAGCCTCTCACCCACTCCTATTTTTTCTTCTTATTTTTTAGTAAAGACAGACTTGAAAATATTTAACACCGCTGAGCATCTTTAATTCATGGGACTTTTGACCAGGTTGCATCAGGATTGTGGCAAACTAACAAGATTGAATAGCGTTGATATGTTTATCAGATCAGATTTGTAACTGATTTGAATCAGTGTTATTCCACTGACCTAAGCTGATATAATGTCATGTATGCTTGTGGACTTCAGTAAAGCCACACAAATTCACTCCAGCTGAGAATTCGACCTGTGAAATTATGGAGTCTTATCCAAAGCAAACTGAACTTCTGTTGTGAATTGGTCTTCAAGGGAAAATAATTGCTAATTCAATGACTCCCACTGTTTTTATTGCAGCTGCTAGTCATTCTGTGCTGCCAAAAATCTTTACTTTTAACTGGTGAATCAAGAGTTTTCCCAGCAGCTTCAATACACAGAAGATCAGAGGTGCAGAAGTGTATACGCAGGCCTCAAATGTTGTGTGTTAAAAGGCAAGACCCAGGGTCAGTCCATGAAGTAAAAGTGACATACTCAGGAGAAATCTTCCCAGCTAGACTTTTCACCTCAGTGTCCTATCAGATTTCCCAGTAAATGGTAGGAAAAAAAATAACACCAAAAATCCTGGTTTAGGTGGGACTATTTGTCACACAAAGTATTGTCATAGTCAGAGTTTATCTTGTGTTGGAACAGCCTTTTAGCTCACTGGGGCATACTTACAGCATGTCAAAGCAGCAACCCTAGCTTATGTATCAATGCTGCAGCACCATCCAGTAATATCAGTCCTCAGAATTGCAGAATTTGGATTTGAAGACAGTAAGTAACCTGCTCAGAAGGTTATGGTTCTGTGCTGTTTCTTTTGGCAGCCACTGAAGGGAGCTGAGCAGAGAAGAAATGTGATAAAAAGTAAATGGCACTTTCCTGCTAAGCTAATCAGTTCTGTTTGAGAACAAAGGGCTGTGCCAACTGCAAATCAGTGCACTAAATCACTTCTGCTCTTGTGCGAGTCCTGCCACTGTGGCAGCTGCTAACAAGGGAATAAAGAAAACTGTTATTGGATATTTAGTAGACTTAAGTGCTTGTGTAAAATAACATATTTAATTTAATGCAAAGTTATAAATGTAATTGGAGTTTATGGACATTACAGCAGGGAAGAGAAGAATAAGCTGCTGCTTCTTTCTGCACAAAGAGCTCTTTTATGCTCCCAGACCGTCCTTACCAGACTGTCTGCACTGTGAAAGAGCAGCTTTGCTGTGCGATTTAGCACTTCCTTAGTTTATTAAGGAATAGATGTTGAGATAATAAGTCTCATATTTCACATGGTTCTCAACAGGTTCAAGTCACAAAACAGGACTTATACATACTTTCTTTAGGACAGTGTCTAATGTCATAGGCTCTATTAACTAAGTCTTCATTGACTATAAAGAAAGCCTACAGCTCCATATGTTGATATGTACAGAAGTATGAGTAAGCTTAACTGGACAAGCCCACTATAGAACACAAGAAGTCCACACAATGCACTCAATTAATGCATTCAGTGGTATAATATTGTATACTGTTTTTTCCATTTTCCTTTCCAAATAATTCTCAAATAGCAATCTTTCTTGTCCATAGCTGTGACTAGAACTATTTCCTTTCTGTGACTAGACTTTTGGACATTTTCAGTGTTATATTAAATCGTTTATAAGAAGGCTGCATTTTTCCTAGAAAGCTCTTTTTCTACAGCATTCTCAGAATTCTGTTAGTCTAAAATACAAGACTCCCATATCTCTGAACCCCTGGCTCAAGCCACTGTTGTACATACAGAGCAGCCCAACTTTGTCATCATTTAAATCATCAATCGTAGCTGTGCACTGAAATGCTTGATATAAAACACCCACGGGCAAACAGTAGACTGCCTTCTCTTTAATTACATCAATCCTCAATCACCCCAAAGCAATGCCATCCTTGGAAGTACTAACTCTGACAGGTAGTACTTCTGGGAATGCCATAAAAATGCCAACAAAGCAGCAATGGCAGAGAAAATAAGCTGCCTCATCTTTGGAGAATTATTGGACTGTACTAACATTCAAGGGTACAATGTCAGCACAATGCAGAAAGAGTTAGATGCATAGCCCCCATTATTATTGTTGATGGGAGTCAGGTGTCAAGTTTCCTTTGCATCACTCTGAAAACTTAGCCTCCTTTGCAAAGCTTTAGCCAACTTTTCCTTTGTCACCACTCTTAATTGAAGGACAGATTTGAAGTAACTTGTGACCTGATTCAAGAAAGATTAAAATGGTAAGAAGAAAATACTAATCAAGTAACAATGATGAACCTGAAACTTACAGACTCTGCCAGCTGTGATGGAAAGTTCAATAAATATTTAAGCCTCATGCTTTAAAAGGTGAGAATGGAGCAGCTGTGTTGTAGAAATGGCACTGTAATACCAGCAACACCTGGGACGGCCCTGGGGCAGCCCCTTACTCTTTCTGTCTGTCTCAGCTCCCACATGATCAAATAGGAATTTAAGTGTCTAAATGCTTAAATAACTGGCTTAATTAGCAGACATGACTTCTATCCGTAACATTTTGTCTGAGAAACTCCTGTAAAGTTCAGCCCTCTTTTAGCACCTGGAGAGAATTGTTGGCTCTCAGTATGTGCACATTTCTCAGTAAAAGCATCTCTAAATTATAACAGTGGTGCCATTAATTTTCTCCCCACTAACACATTGATTGACAGAAGACTACCTCATATTATAAAGGATAAATCAGGGCAGAATTCACATTAAACATGTGTTATTACAGATGTACAAGAGAAAGAAGTATTTAAATTACTGATGAGTAAACATCCCGTAAGCCAAACTGAGCTTCATATAGTTTTCTATCCAGGTTTAGCCAAGAGTCCTTAAGTAATGAACACCTGTATGTAGACATAAGAAATTAGAGAAATTAGCCTGCTCATCTTAATTCCAGCCAAACTGGTTTCCCACAGGACTGAAAAAGCACTTCTGCTTTTTGTTAATACTATTTGATATGCAGCTGGCATACAAGCATATAGTCATAGGTAATGTCAATTATGCAGATTTATTTTATGTCTAATAAATCCAATGGGCATTTTTATGCTGTCCATTGCAGGACATCAGCACACAGAGCTGAGCACTGGTGACTTTATACACTCATCCTCTCTTGTGCTTCTCCTGTTTTCTAAAGTGATGACATCCAAAACAATGTGGGGAAAAAGCCTGATGCAGTTTATGGAGGGCAAAATAAAAATATTTCCAAAATGGATGTTCAGACAGCATAAGAGACTTGGGAAGATGTGATTTTTAAACTGCCATCTTCAAGCCAGAGCCAGATTGCTTAGAAAATACCTAATATAGTACACTCCACACCCAGACGGAGATTCACCTAAACTGATAATAACTCAAGAGTTTTTATCTCTGTATATCCTCAAGCAAGGCATCAGGAGAGAAAAATACTCCTGAAACAAAATTAAACAATTTTAGATCTAACTTTACAAGGCTGAATGAGATTTCAGACTGTTTTTTGGGGAATCTAATAGAGAACAACGCACGTACACACTGCCTTTCTTATATAAAATCCATCAACCACCTTGTGTTTTTACTTACTATGCTCTTTACAAGAAGTAATAAGAAACTAATATATCACCACACAATGTGTTTCATTCTGTAAATGGTCTTCCCTTGTAAAAGAACTGGGAGTAGGCTGTTAGGGAATGCTAAAGTACAGTCACTGAGATTTGTCTGCTCTAATGCTTATTTACATTTATGTCGTGAAACTGCACCTAAAGCCTATCATCTTCATCCTGGGAAAGCAAGACGGAGAGCTGCAGGGCAGGCTACTGTGCAAAGAAATAATGCCCTAAATGCTGCAAATACTGGCTAAGGCCCATATTGTGATTAATTAAACATGTGCCAGAGCATAGATCCTATACCACAAGTTGTATTCTATGGATCCATACAAATCACAGTTCCAGATTTGTTGATGGCTCTTTCTGCTTTCAAAGTGATAGACAGAAATTATTTTGACCTCAGAATAAGGGAGAAAGGCCGTATGCAGAGGTACTGCTGGGATGCGGGGAACTGAGTGGCCAGAGCATGGGACATGAACTGTGTTAGAGGCTGAGTCATCACCAGCAAAGAATCTCTCGTAGCTTCCCCCAAAGCTTTTCAAGGACAGAAATCCTAGATCAACAAACAGTCAGAGTAGGAAGTGCGGAGATAGGAGGATTCGTTCTGTTACCAACACTCTGAACTCACTGATGCTTCACAAAGGGTGTTCCGCAAAATATTGTAATGCCCTACATTGATATCATTTAATATACTGGTGTTTCAGAGCTCTTGTTTTGAATGAGGGCCCCATTTTGAATAATGATAGAGCAGAGAGATATTTCCCGCTCCAAGAACTAGATAAATTAATAATAAAGGCAGCACGTAGATCTATTTAGAGCAGATCCCTGCTCTTGGCAGGTCATGATTGGCTTCCAGGGGAGGCCCAGGTGCAGGTGTTTCTGTGTGTGGGTGCTGTATCATATTAAGCAGCTTGTTGCTCCACTTCAGAGGAAGCCTCCATGGCTCTGGGTTCACACCTCTCTCTTTTAACTCAAAGAGCAGCCAGCCTCCTGCAGCCACCAGCCTTACCCTGAAACACTGGCTATCCCAATGTTCCCTGTTTTTCCCTTCCCTTTGATTTTCAGGCAGGAAAAAAAAAAGAAAAAAGAAAAAAAGAAAGTGTTCTGGCTTCTCACATCTTCATTTCAGTTCCCTGATGAAGCAGAAAACAAAAGGCACAGTGTTTAATACCTCTTTTTTCTTTTAAAAAATTAGATTCCTTAATCTGAATATTTCCTTGCCTCCCTGTTTTAAGAAAAATGTTCCAGACAAAAATCCCATTCAGCCAGAAGATTTTTCTCTCAGCACATTCCTCTGCTGCCTTGAAGAAAAGCTTTCCTTCCTGTTCCCACGTGGGCTACTGCAGGATATCGCAGCAAATGCCTTGGATTGAAAACCAATTATAAAAAGCGGATCGTTAGTAACTGTCCATCTCAGAGGCCACACTCTCAGAGACCCCAAGCAGCATAGCTGCAGATGGGAACAGTCCCACACTATTTAACCCATTTCTATCCTCCAGTACGGAGGCTTTTTTCCTTTTTTTTTTACCCTTGGTCTGCTCAGTTGGATGTGCTGTTCCAGCTGCTTTACCTGATGGCTCTCAAGGGCACATGATGCCAGCCAGACCTCACCTTCAATCTTCCCTCTGTAGGAATAAGAACAAAAAGCAAACCAAGGAGGAAATGGCACATGCTACGAGCCCCTTGCAGATATATGCAGGCTTGAATTCATCTAGTGCAATGTAAGGCACCAAAATGAACTCCTGCACCCATAAAACAGCATGCCAAGATTGACACAGCCATGCCAAAACTGACACAACCATGTCAAGGTTGACACTACTATGCCAAGGTTGCTGCCATGTCTGTTAAGAAACATGAACCATGTGAAAGTATGTAAAGCATC
This sequence comes from Pavo muticus, assembly GCA_016647715.1. NCBI lineage: Eukaryota > Metazoa > Chordata > Aves > Galliformes > Phasianidae > Pavo > Pavo muticus. The sequence goes on from JACDJE010002438.1 coordinate 4,529,239, forward strand.
CGCATTTAAAATTTCACCACAAATAGAGGAGATAGACTGAGATGGTCATCCCAGCCACTCTGGCACCATTGTGGTCATTTGCATCACACAGAGCCTTCCCACTTGTCTGTTCAGCCAAAAGCACTTGGGCAATGATGTTACAGCTCTTCACACTCAGTAATTCCTGTCTCGATGGCTGTTTCTCAAATTCATCTGTACAGGTTGGTTTTGACATCAAGAAAGTAAATCCCTATCTGGAAACTGGCTGCTTAAACTAAATGATGCAGCATGGTTGCTGTACAAGCCATAATTTAGGAGGCTGTGAGCCTCTCTCAGTAAGTGCTGTGGTTTAAAGACATCGTTATTTTTCCCACAAAATTTATCACATTCTTCTCCTCTGTAAAGAAATCCCATTTGCTGTCAATCACCATCAGCCCAACTGCCTAGGATATCAGAAAGAAGGCAGAGAACCATCTCCTGATGTGCAGGCTCTCTTCCCTCCCTATTTCTCTCCTTTTAAAATAAAGCGAGGCTAACATGCCTGTAGAAATGCTGCAAATGCTGCTTTAGAGAAATCAAGTGAGTTTTTTCCAATAAGATCTGCATTATTAGATCAGAGTTGACCTGTCCTTGGTAATTTCATACTCCATAAAAACCAAATGAATTATTTAGGACTGGTTTATAATGTCCACATTGTGTTTTTAGAGTAACACTATTAAAGAAACCTCTGACAAGCAAAGTAGCTTATGGTAATCAATTAAAATATGAGAATTAAACTAATTCAGTAAAACATTGCTAACACTGACCTGGCAAACAACTGGTAGCCATCTGTCAAATCCTTCTCGTGTTCAGAAGTTGCATTTTAAAACACAATTATTAATAGTGCTCATTAGCTGCCAAGCAAAAGAGCATGCAACACACTTCTGCTCAGAGATTAGCTAATATTAATAAATACTACTCACTTTTCCAAATTTGAACTAGAACTTGCTGTTTGATATCAAGGCCAGGACAAGTCTTTCTACTGGGGACCAGAGGGATAGGAGAGACTGTAATGATGATATCAGCCCAAGGACAACAGCCAGCAGGTGCCAACCGTCTTCCTATAGCCCTTCTGCAATAACAGCTCCTCAACATCCCCACTAGACTGTCTATTCCACCGCTGCACTGTCCTTATGAAGGTTTTTTAATGTCCAAAGTGAATTCTCCTTGGTACAATTTAAGTCCATTACTTCTAGTTGTGTTAATGCACATGGAATGCAGTCCGTTCCTTTCTTCTGTGAAGCAGCTTTTTATGACTTGGAAGACTGTTGTTATGACCCCGGTCAGTCTGCTCTTCTTAAAGCCAAACAATTTGTCCAACATGTATAAGGACTGATTTTTAAAAGTGTTGAACTCCTGCCATTCCCATTGCTTTTATTCATGTGATTGAAAGAACCTCAGTATGTGTGATGATCAAGTTGTATTGTCTGATGCCCTGTAAACGCTGATAGGTACGAAGGGCACAAGAGCTGTTTATAGCTGTATTTGTGTATTCTTGTCTCTACAACAAATGTGTATTTAGAGAACCTGTGACCAGCCTTCTGCATCCACAAGGCAGGAGCCGCTTTACAATAAGAGCAGATTTTAGTGGAAACTTGGCTGCTTTGTATGCCAAGCTTTGCTGAACCATTCAGACAAAATTGTTTTCTCTTGTCCTTACAAAAAAATATATATATATATTGGCTGATGTTTTAATTTGTTTATATGATTACATGACATAGCTACTGTCAAAACTGTGTTTACTTTAATTTTTTAAGTAAGTATTTACCATTGCTGGAAAATACATACTGACGAAGCTTGAATTCAAATCCTTTTCTGTCCCAAAAGAGTGGAGAGTGATGTTTCTTCCTATAATGGGCTTCTCATGTGGAGAAATGGTGATTTTGAGTTTGAGTTCCAGTTGGCATCACTTAGAAGGATGTTTTTATAACAAATATGCTACAAAATATGATTTTATTGACCCATGTTAGCATTCCAGCATGGCTAGAAATAAATCCCAACACTACCTGCTTTTTGTCTCTCAATTTCCATTGTAAATACAGAATTATTTGTGCCTTTGTAGGCCTTCAGGAAATAGCTCCTTCGTGCCATTGGAGGCTGTTGGTACAATTGTAATGCAATCAGTAATATCTCCTTGCATAGCTTCTCATAAATGTAGAGCTATATATTCTGTCTTTCTGGAGAATAGAGTGTTTGAAATGTCTTGTTTACCTCTCTCCTGACCTTTGAAAACAACTTCCTTTGACAAATACAAAGAACATTTACAGTTGTAAATAAAAATTACAGCTTGAAATTTGGACCTTTAAGTTTGGGCCTTTAAATTTTGTTTTGCTTCCTTTTGGAGAAAAAAAAAATTATAGGAGGAAGATAAGGAAAAAAGAAAAAAAGGAGTCTTAATTTAAAGGTATTTGTCTGAGGAACTCTGTGGCATTTTTGTATCCAAAGAAAGATATCCTTTATTTTTATTCATAATATTTCATCAAATTGGCAAAGACTAATAGTGATGCACATTAAAATATATACAGACTGTAAAGGGTGAATACACAATTTAGTTGATATTGTTCTAAAATGTTAAACAAAGATAACACCGAATTTCACCACTGACAATAAAGCTAAAGCAGTGTCCTATAGTGCATATATGGTAATAGGCATGCAAAACATGCAAAAGATGGAAGTACACCATCATTGTGGTAGATATATATCTAGCCAGATTAATTCCCTGTAAACACCTACTTTTAATTATTTTGTCATCTATCTTCCCCACCTCCACAGGCTCCATAATTCACCTTTGCTGTGTGCATACTGAGGTTTTTCTCCTCCTCCTCCTTCCAGACCCACACTAAATCTTCCATTGTTCAACCAGTGGATTGAAATATTAAATTCTAATTTTTATTGTCTGTATTGATTGAAAGATATCTTGTTATTAGAGCCTGCCTGAGCTTGGTTGACATGAACCCATCCATTGCTGCTCTAGGAGCGCAGTAAATTTTGCTATCCAAGATCTCTGCCACAGAAAGTAAAGGCACAAACGAAGTCTTTGGGGACAGGTGCTAAGCAGAAACAAGAAAAGCTTAAGGTGGCTGAAAGGCCCCCAAAGCAAAAGGGAAAATATTTTGATAGGGTTTATAGCCATACTGTAAAACTGGTGTACTGCATGGCTGGTGTGAGAGATATCCAATAATAGTATGGTATAAAACAGTTTTACACTAAAAGAGGGGATATTTAGATTAGACATTTTTGCTCAGAGGTGGTGATACCCTGGAACAGGCTGCCCAGAGAACTAGTGGATGCCCCATCTCTAGAGGTGCTGGAGGCCAGGCTGTGTGGAGCCTTGGGAAGCCTAAACTTGTGGGTGGCAATCCTGCCCATGGCAGCTCCACAGCTGGAGGTAGATGATCATAAAGGCCCCTTCCAACACAAGCCATTCTATGATTCTACGATAAAACTTTACAGTTTTACTTTTTGATTGATGATTTGGGTAGCTATTAGCAACCTCATCAAGAAAGTTCCTGTTCTTATTGCTTAGTTAATGGATTATCTCTCTATGAGAAATGAGAATATTTTCCCAGTGGAGGAGCTTTAAGTTTGTGTATGCCATCCATTGTCTTGAGGATCAGTCCTGAATGTCTGACATCAACAAGCAGTCAGGCACAGGAGGAATACACTTCAGTTCACTGCATCTTGATATCCAGACAGTCATTGCTGGTGCTGAAGTTAGGGACTGCTCTGGTCCTAAGTCTATCTGAAGTGTTCTTCTTATCAAAGATTATGTATGTTCTTCTCATTTCAATGACAGAAACTGGTTAAGAAGTTACGGAGAAAAAAACAGCCTTAATCCTGATCACAGCTCAACAGTCTAGTGTGCACTAAGACAGCATCTTACAGAGATACTGCATTTCTCAGGGAGCAAAGCCTTAGCAAAAAGTGTCAAAGTATTCACTTAGGAAAATCTTTTGGCTAAAACATTCATAAATAGCTTCATTCTTTCGGTTCGTGACATCATTACAATCTCCTAATGAAATTGCAATTCAAGGAGGCTAATTTGTGCTCTAATTATATATTAGTCTGGGCTGAAAGGTTTCTGGACAGAAAAAGGTTTTCTTCAGGCAATCTTTTATTCTGCTTACTGTATTTACTTAACAAAGAACAGTCAGCTTTTACTATGCTTTCTCATAATAGAGTAGAGCTGTAATATTTCCTAGCTAAGGGCAAACATGTGCAGTAATTTTTTGATGGATTCTGATAACAGTCTTTAACAAGAGTAAGGATTAATTGCAAATGTAGGAATAACCAAGCTGAAAAGCTAACGGATGTACTGGTGATATAGAAAACATTTAAGAGCTCTTCAGCCAGAAAGCCTTCCAGATCAGCAGCTGCCTGAGAAAAGAACGTATTAGCCAGGTAATTCAAGGAAATTCAGAGAACTACTTTCTCACCGACAAAGAAAGTTTCCAATGCAAATGATTTGTCCTGCATGACTTGACAGAAGACATCCTTAAATTGTTTTTTATGCTTTTGCCATAAGATGAAAGCCCAGCATTGCACAATTCATATTCTCTTCCGCTCACTAAGACTTTTTAAGCAGATAGATAAGATATTGGCCATGGCATGGGAAGTACACTTCTGTGCCATCTATTATCATCAGCATAAACAAAAAATGCAGATTAAAAATAAAATACACTTAAATTGAATGTGAATAAGGATTTCAAATAAGATTATTGTAGTTTGGACCATAGTTACCTGTGTCACACCATAAGAAGTTTTCCAAATACCAAATCAACAATTTCTAGAAGAATAGAATCCATTGTGGTCTCTTGTGCCATCTCTTGTGTCCATTCTCTGAGACTTCTGGTTCAAAGTCTGTCAGTCAAGGGAAACAAGAGTGGGTGAGCTCATGGTCTCACTCAGCACAGGAGTTACTCTGTCTCTCAGGGATGCCTGTCTCCAGCTCCCACCTTCCTGCCCCTTTCCCAGCCCTTATTCACACCTCCCACATCCCCAGCTCCTTCCCACCCAGGGTCTGGGCTGCAGGAAGACAGTGCTCAGGCTACATTGCTAGGAAGCACAACCAGAAACACTGCCTAAAAAGTGGAGATCAGCCTCTTTTCCCAGATAACCAGTGATTGGACAAGAGGTTATGGCTTTAAGTTGCACCAGGGAGATTCAAGTTGGATATTAGGAAAAATTTCTTCTCAGAAAGAGTGGTGAAGTGTTGGAACAGGCTGCCCAGGGTGGTGGTGGAGTCACCATCCCTGGAAAGTTTCATGAAAATGGTAGATGTGGCACTGAGGGACATGGTCCAGAGCAGTCAGGCATGGGTTGATGGTCGGACTCAATGATCTTAGTGGTCTTTCCATCTTTCCAACCTTAATGACTCTATGATTAGATACAAAAGTCAGTAGGGATCTGTATTTGGGATTTGCAATGCCAACTGTAACGAATGTGTTACAATTCTGTGGGTTTTGGTGGAGTTGGGAAAAAACAAAAAGGAAATGGACTTACCAAGATGTTTTCACCTAAGTAAAAGTGCGGAGTAGATCAGGGTACATTGACAAAATGCTGAATTTATGTCTCTTTTATATCTGTTTTCTTCTAGAAAAAGTAAGCATACTGTCAACCTTTATAGCACCCTTCAAGTATCTGAGTCCTGGTTCAAGCACCATGGAGGATGAAGACAATTTAAGTAAGCAGCCTCTTTTTTTTATAGGTAAATGAAGCCCAGAAATAAAAGCTCTGTAGTGTTGGGGCAGTTGTGGAAAGAAAGAAGGTTTCCAAACAGTGGCAGGCCCTAAGTCCAGTCCTCATGTAAAATGCAAAGATCCCTGATGCTGAATGCAGACATATTCTCTGGTCTCCAGTAAGGGAGACGTTAACCTCAGCCAACCTTCCCACTTTTCCCTGGGCAGGGATGGTGAAATGTAAGTGATGTGTCACAGATACAAGGGAAAAGAGTTACTAAAAGGAGATGTTTATACTCAGGGTCACAGGATGGTGGAGCTACTTCCCTTCCCCCCCTCCCCTCACTTCTCCTTCTCTCCCCTCCCCTTCCCTCACCTCCCCTTCCCTCACCTCCCCTCTCCTTCCATTACCTTATTTTGTTTGCTTGCTGACTCAGTCTACAAAAGCCAAAACTATTCTTGTACTATGTCTTTTCCTCCAGTTTATTATTCCACAGTTACAAAGTACTTTTGCAAAAGTAAATGCTGCAGGTTTTGCAAGATTCTTTTCTCCATCCACCTGGAGAAAGAAAAAAAAAAAAAAAAGAAAGAAAGAAACCAAATTCAATTGAGAAGGAGATGACAGGGTTCTTACATAGATGTAACCACAAAATTAGCCACAGGGCACTGTGGGCACAAAATTAGCTCTGGGGCTCTTACACCCAAAAAATAGCACTGCCATTCCTGGTACCGTGACTGTGGAGCTAGATGGAAGCACTGCTGGGCTGGGAGGAGATGTGAAGTCTTCAGAACATCTGCCAGCTCAGGAATGTGCTGCTAGGGCTGGACAGCCCTCAGTGAGCCCTCCATTTATCATCCAGAAGTAATTATCATGTGTTATCCAGCCCTGCTTATTGAAACATAACTCGAATCATTCAAAAATAAATAAATAAAGGGGGCAGAAGCTTTCTGAATCAAATGAACAACTCTCTGAGTTTTAGTATCACCTACCAGATGGATTCCTTTCCCAGCCAGACACACACTGATATGTTGCCCTATTAAAGGCAATGGGTGGGAGGAATGTTTTTTTTTCCCCCTGTTGTTGCTAATCTGCTACGGTTTGATCATGATGCAGAACAAAGGGGAATAGCTTTTGAAAGAGCAAAGCCCTCAGCTTTCTGCTGCTGAGGATCACTCTGTACTGCTGCACAGGGAATGGCAGTTTTTTGCATATCTTAGGAAAGGTGAAAAAATCTTGAAAATCCTTCAGAACTGGTCCCAGGGAGGCTACATTTTCAGGAAGAGATATGAGAAGTACACGCTGGAAACATATTATGCACATGATGAGCTTCTGCAGGCACCTCCTGCGTAATGTTTCCCAAAAGTGCTGCTTAGTTATTTTTAGGTAATGTAGGAAGTTTGTACAAGCCAAACACTGTAACACCATTTTCTTATTGCTGCTGTAATGTTAAGACTGCTTCGTGCCTGTGCTGGTTATAAAATAGCTCACATGGACAGGGTTAGATGTTTTCTGAAAAAATAGCAAATTTCACTGTTTTCAAAAACACTGTGCCTAGACCTCTCTTGGTCAAACATTCACTACTTGTATAATGGCATAGATCCCATTAATTTCTATAGCACGCAGGTACTCCTGTACTAATTAGACATTTCAGAGAGCTTCAGTGATTTGCTCTGAAGAAGCAGAAACTTACTTTGTGTTAACAATTTAACAGAAGTGTAGGAGAATGCCAGCAAAGTAGAGCAGTGGTTGGGTTATCCTTGCTAACTGTGCATTGTCTGAGAGCATCCCTGCCCTTACTGTGCTGTATCAGTAATCAGTATGCAGAATCCCACTAGCTGAAATGGATTCAAGTTCTGTTCCACATTCCTTTAGACCTGCTTTAATAGGGGAGCCATGCCAGGTTAACAGCAAGTGCATTTTCAACTGGCGGTTATTAGCATATAGACAGTACTAATGTGGTTTATGATCCATAAACTAATGCTGGAAAAATGTACTGAAGACTCTAGACAATTTTGGAATGGCATTTTTGGGTAGGCTATAATCAGTGTACAGTGCAGGCTTTACACTGACCATGAGAAAAAAGGAACACCCTATATATTCCCAGTGGTTGGCAGCTAAGGGTTTAAAAATTGTAACAGGGTTAGAAATAGGATATTTAGCTCTGTACTCTGTCTTCAACATTTGCTGTTAGTGATGCACTGAGAAAAAGGATGCTTAAATGGTGACTGTCCCCTCAGTTTATCTTTTCAGCACTCAGCAAGGAATTTATTCAGCTAGACTTTGCACCTGAATCATCATATTTCTTGTTCACCAGCAGACCTGTCTAGTCCTCTCCAGAGCCCGCTGATACTTCTGGTCTCAACAACAGCAAGGAGCAGCAGTTCAGTGATTTTTTTGTGTTATAAAAAGTACACCCTTTTGTTGCTTCAAATCTCCTGTCTCCAGGGCTTGGACTGATTGAAACAGTAAATAATCATTCCCCGTTCACTGCCTGCTTTCCTTTCATGATGCTACAGACCTCTGCCTGCCCTGATCTTGAATTGTTCCATTCACTCTATGCCACAACAATGCAGACTACCACCCGACACAGATACTCACAAATCTGGGCTCTGCCTCTAGCAGGAGCATATGATTCCTGTGGATCTCATTGTGCTGTGGTGCCAAATGCATAGATGTGGTGCACATACCTCTTCTCAATGCCTGCAGAGAGCTGCTGATGGTCCCCAGCATATGGATCTCAGAAACAGCAAAAGTCATGCGTGATGACTCCCAGCCCAAGATTCAGTGTTTTGAAGCTTGTTTAGTTTTGAGCCTGTCAGTCAAATCCCTCTTCAGGCAGCATAAGGCCCCAAAGATTTTGATGGCACATTTGAGATACAGCAAGCTCCATGTCTCTAAAAATGCAGTAAGCATTTGCTCCTCCAGCAATAAAAGCCCTAAGCTATCTCACACCAGCAGACAAAGGAGAATCAGACCCCCTGGTTTTATTTTGAAAGCTGTATCTATTGCCTCCATTTTAATCTCTCTCATGCTTAAAGCTAAGCTAAACTCTGGTCCTGATTCAGGCAGACAAGTACTTAAATGTATTCCTGCTCAGAGCTGCCCAAATTGTTGGCTGCACATACTCGTTTGTTAACTTGGACAGAGTGCATGAGAGTATGAGCATCAGCTCAGTCAGGTCATGTGAATAATTTCCCACGTTGTTAAGAGCTGTGCTAGAGGAGTATGAATTTCAGTTACTTCAGATAATACTTAGGGCAGAGTTCAGTATCTTCATTCTGGAACAGCCAAAGGCAATGGCAATCACATCCAAAAATTTTCGGTCCCCATTTTAACTAATCAAAATCCTGTACTTTTGTGCGTTGGTAATGTTTCCCTCCACAGATCGCTGTTGCACACCAGTAAATCCTAGCAATATTGTTTTAAGCAGCCTGAGCCCTATGAGCTGGTGGGGAGGGCTACAGCTGCAGCAGAGAGATCAGGGTTGGTTTCTTTTAAGTAGGTTTACCATATTGACTTCTTTCATGAGGATTTTATAGAATGTGTGTGCTTGCACGTTAGAGAGGAAGGAGTGAATCTTGCTGTTGGCTACAAGTTTAATATTCTAAAATCAAGAATACAGACCTAGAAATCCCCAGCCTAGAAGTCCCCGACCCTCTATTATGGATTCAATAAGTGTATGAAAATGTCATCTGCTTGCACGAAGAAATGGCCCTGCATTGCTTTTGATGTAGTAGCTGACCTTGTACAAAGGTACTGAGGCTCTGGCTCATAGGTTCATACCTATTGCTTCTGATTTAAACATTTTTAATTTCGAGAATGTCAGGAATTACGGAGGTCAGTCCGTTTAACCTCCACAGTTAATGTAATGTAGATGAACAGCAAAAACATACTGTACATAAGCAGGTCAAACAGGAGCTAGATATTAAAATGCAGAATATGGAAAATGAAAATTAAGTCCTACCTGTATTGTGGAAAATGCATTGGTAGCAACCTTGTGAATGCTAAACATTCATAACAGTAATAACTTCCTGCATCAGAGAAATCAGTTGAATCAGAATTTTGCTACACCATAGAAACTGCAAAGTCTTTCTTTCAATATCACAGCTTCTCAATAATGTACTGCCCCTTGTGACTCAATATGAAAGATGCCAGCCAGAGTGAAGATGTCATCTACCACCTCTCCTTCCCCATCCTCCCTGGAAGTTGGCTAGGCAGCAGAATAACCTTCAACAGGAACAATATTATCTCTTCAAATGTAGCGTGGAGTATCGGATGGGTAGTTCTGCAGAGCCCTTATGACCCAGAGACATAGGCAGTGTCATTATTAGTGATGCATTATAGTTCTGAAAAGCTCTTGATGATGCAGACTTTCTAGGTTAACTCTACTGTGCATAATGACCAAAAGGGAAAAAAAAAAAGCCAAGAAAGAACAGTCAGAAGATTGAGGAACAGTGCATAAATAAATGTATTTCACTAAGTGCTTTCTTCTCTCCCATTCAATTACTGAAGCCAGTGCAAGTCTGCAATGTCTCCTCTTGTTTGTGATATTGCGAAAATCAATGAATAAAGTTACCCAAGCAGATATGACAGTTCATAATTATTTTTTTAGAAATATTACACTATAGATTAGAAATTGTTGCAAAAAAAAAAAAAAGTAATATTTTTTTTCTCCTTTTTCTTAACTCTGACCCCTTACAATTTTATTATTCTCCAACCTTTCATCATAGGAGAGACATATTTGATTATCATTTCTTCCAAATGTAGAGAACGTGTTTGGGGAACACCAGAGCAAAGATATTACAGGAGATAAGAGCTAACAGGGCTGAAAATGATCCACAGTTTTGCATCTTTGCTGTGTACATCCTCCGACTTACCCCTTTCCTTTTAGTGCTCTTCATTTCTAAAATTGCTTGTGATTGTTCTATTACAGCTGCTTACAGTATTTATCTTATGTAGTTTGGTGTCATTTGCCTGCTTTGTCTGATTTTCACAATAGAAGTACATGTGCCACCATTAGAGAAATAATCTCATGTCTACTACACAGAGGTCTCGTAAAAGGCATATTTCAAAGAACCTCCTATTTCAAAGATACCTGAAAGTATAAAGTAATTTCACATTGTCCGGCTGCTGTCAGATATCACACAAGTCCATCAGGCTTGCAGGCTTTTTGAAGCTGCCTCTGTTTTCCATGACATGATGACTTCCGGCCTGCTGCAGCTTGCACTGAAGTCTATGAAGAAGTCAGCTACATCCCAGCCGTTCAGGATAGGGTCCTCTAGATATCCAAGTGGCTGTAAGGACACTTGCATGGATTTCCGCCACTGTGACTAGGCGAAAGCAGATCATAAATACAGACATGTCACCTTCACGCACACCCACCTTTGTGTCCATCTATCTGTCGTGCTTGATGTCTGCATGTTTTACACTTGAATCACTGCATTTTTTTTCACTACATCAGAGAGAACTCTGGTGGCCAAACACTGCGCTAGAGAATTTCATGGACCAAATTTAAGTAATGTTTATTTTATATCCTATATGTTTAGTTAATCACAGGTTAGTGAGAGTGATTAAGGCATGATGCTTTATGGTACTCTGACTGTGAAAGGAAAAAAAAAACAGCTGCAAAAGATACTGTATGAATTACTAATACAAATAGCCCCCTGAGCTTTCCTATTCTGTGATGCATAATCAATACAAATTCTTTTCAACCCTGAATACAGTGTGAAGCATGTGCTAACTTTCTTTCCACGCTTCCTGACTATAATATCATAATGTACCATATCTGGGTCTGTAAAACCTACTGGGTAAGAGGAGAGAGGAGGCATGAAACATAGAAGCAAATCTGCTTCCTTAAAACAAAACAAAACAAACAAACAAACAAAAAGTGTGTGAGTCAAAATATATTTAAAAAAAAAAAAAAAAGTAAAAATCTATTTCAAATGGAATGAAAACATGAGAAAGTCCCAGTGGAAAATGGCTGGCCAAAGTCACTGCACAGACTTGAGCAAACAACAAACAGAGCAAAGTTAAAGTTGGCATCTCCTTCCCTTCAGATCAGAGCTTCCATAAATAGAGTTGTGAACTCAACAAGAAAAGACCACGTTATCCTTGTGTCTTACTTAACCTGACCTTTTAAATGTCTTATTTCCAGTTAGGCTGGTTTAAAGATGTCACATTTTATACAGCTGAATGCCAAGTGATGAAGCTTTTCTTTTTCTATTATGTATTTCTTTTTCTTTCCTTCCTCACCTGTCTTCATTCTCTCCCTTAGCTTTACAAAGTAAAAATTAACTAGTCACTGTAGTCACTGAAGACCTTAATTTGTCAGTCCATGTTCTGCCTCAGCAAAGCACCTCGCACATGTACAGAGCTCAGCAAATAACGTCAGTGAAACACAGACGCAGACTGGAAGTTTGGTGTGTGCTGAACGATTTCCATGAAGGGGAACCAAAAGCCTTAGCCCTACAAGTGGGCTGCCCCATGTGCAGTCACACCAGGATTTTTACTCAGATCCAAGCGGTGAGATGCTCTTTTTGAAACAACTCACATGAGAGCAGCATTACCGTTCTGATGAGAAAAAGTATTTTGATGCAAGTGCAGCTCATCGGACATTAAAGGAGGTTTTTAATTAGGATGCTTGGTTTCATATAATTCTCTGCATTCTCCCGTGATGTCAGCACAGCCCAGGACTGGGCTGCAGCAAAGACATACTGCTCCAGCAGAAGCTCCTGGAGGCACAGCCAGCTGCTCACCAGTCATATCCTTGCAGATAGTTTGCACAGAAGGGGAGAGGCTAGCACAGCTATGGCCCTGTAGCAATTGGGAAGATGATTCTCTGCCCTCTCTCTAAGACCACATAGACCTTTCCTGTGCTTGGGACTCACGCAGCCTGCAAAGGTGGCAAGATCATGTCTGACAGTAACAAAACATGGAAAGGGTTCCACGAGCACTGCTGGCTGGAATGCAGTAGGCAGGCAGACAGTGCTCTGCTCTGAAAGGGATCAGGTGCATTGCTTCAGGGATGGGCTGCTTCAAGGGCTGATTAAGGTCTTGTTTACTTCCCCAATTTTGTATCTGCCACAAGCAAGGCACAGCAAGGCTGGGGGCTGCATCCGAGATGCAATACATTTAAACAAAATCATCAGAAACTACAGAAATGTTATAGGATGATTATTTAGGTATTTCCACATTTTTTCTGTCATTCGGGACATCAGTGAAATGAATCTCTGTTCTCAGTCATACATCTGCTGTAGCAAAGAGCTCTGCCTTGCAGCACAGGCATTGAACAAGTATAGTTGGGAGCAAAATGTGATTCACTGGCTCAACAGCAGCAGAGCGCTCCCTTCATAGCTATCACGGTTGTTTTATTCCCTTCCCCCATCGCAGTAGTGCTTCCTGGCAGTCTCTCTCTCCCATCACTTTCTTTGACATAGATCATCCCTTACATCAGTAATCACTCCTGTCATGATGCTCTGGCTTCTTGTAGTCTGATTCAGATTTACCTACATTTTTTTGCAAAATTATTTGTTGCTGATGTGGGAGCTAAGAGTCTCTGCAATTGAACTTGACAGAAAGACTTTCACATATTAAACCGAAATCTGAGCCCAGACCAAATTATGGTTTCAAATGCAAGAAAGGTATTCCTGATAATTTCTTAGGCTAGATTTGTGATGTTGGCAACAAAAGAGCCTATGGGTTGAGTACAACTGGTCAAAGTATTGATAGCAAATAAATTATTCAATGCATTTGCCCATTTTTCTATTTGTGAATCATTTGTGAATCATTTCTGATTTCTAATAATGTGTTCATAAGCATCCACCCACATGGATTATGGAAAAAAACTTCAGCCTTGCAAACAGGGAGCCTTGCAAACTATTCACTTTCTACTAGTAATTATCCAGTGTGAATACAGCATTTTATTTAAGTCACAAGGCATCACTTATACTTCATCTTTGAATGATGTAATCTTTTTAAAACAGGAGGCTATTGACTAATAAAAGTAGGATTTAGGGACAAGTAATCATTCAGGATATGCAGAGAATCTATGCTATAACAAGTAAACCACTGTTTGAGGAGGAAAATGAAAATGAAAACAAACAGGAAAAGCAAAGATAGCTATCATTAACATCTTTTTTCTTTTTTGGCTATTTTGCCATCCCTAAACATGATGTCAGCTGCTCTGATGACAACTGTAATGTGAGGTTTGTTCTTTCTTTACTGACAGGTACCAGCAGTGCAGAAGTAAAGGAAAATCGAAACATTGGCAACCTGGAGGATCATCCAATATCCTCCAATGAGAGGCCAAGAGGGGGAACACCTAGCAGTAAGAGAAAAAGGCCCTTAGAGGATGGAAATAATGGCCATTTCTGCAAACTCCAACTCATCTGGAAGAAAGTATCGTGGTCAGTGACACCAAAGAATGCTCTGGTCCAGCTACATGAACTTAAACCTGGTTTACAATACAAAATGGTTTCCCAGACAGGCCCAGTGCACGCTCCAGTCTTTGCTGTTGCTGTGGAAGTAAATGGACTTACATTTGAAGGCACAGGACCCACAAAAAAGAAAGCCAAAATGCGTGCTGCAGAGCTAGCTCTGAAGTCATTTGTTCAGTTCCCCAACGCCTGCCAAGCTCACTTTGCCATGGGGAACTGCATTAACCCATCCACGGACTTTACTTCTGATCAGGCAGACTTCCCAGATACTCTGTTCAAGGAGTTCGAACCATCCACACACAGTGAGGACTTTTCAGTCTATAACCCAGTTAATAACGAGTTGCTTTCCACCGCTTATCGACATGGGCGTTTACTCTGCCACACATTGGACTTAATGGGCCACGGTAAGCAGAACAGACACAAGATGGCATCCAAAGCAGAGAGCGAGAAGAACCCAGTGGTGCTGCTAAATGAGCTGCGATCGGGCCTGCGGTACGTCTGCCTGTCGGAGACCGTGGAGAAGCAGCACATCAAGAGTTTTGTGATGGCGGTGCGAGTAGACGGGAGAACATTTGAAGGCTCAGGACGCAGCAAGAAGCTGGCTAAGGGCCAAGCAGCACAGGCCGCACTGCAGGCTCTCTTTAACATTCGGCTGCCCAGCCACATTCCCAGCAGGAGCAAATGTCACCATTTGCCACAGGTGAGAGCTCCTGGGTAGCCACCACCACGTTGGGAGAGCTCGTTCAATTAGTGTGATCAGTATTGCTATAGCTGTTATTGTTCTATCAGATGGCTCCTCTGACATTATAGCAAAAGCTGTGCAATGAAATAGCTATTTTCTCATAGAAACAGCTATTTGCCACAAGCGAAAGCTTAAAAATCGTATCCCAAAATCATTGGGCAGAATTTGCCAGCCCTTTCCATGCTAGGCACAGATGAGAGGGCAGAAGGCAGGGTGAAATGTCAGTGTTTCCATTTGCTAGAGAGAATGATAACATTGATACACGCAGAAAAGGCAAGTCATTTTGTAATGCTGACTCTTCCTTGACAGATTGAAGTCCATAAACAAAGGGATTTCCTATGTCTTCCTTTTACAGTTAATTTTTGCTGAGGACAGCACCATCCAGAGGAAAGAGCAATGACAGGGCATGTGTCTTTGTTAGAGCAAATTTTGCAATTCTAGAATCGAATTTCTGCCTCTAGAAAAGTTAAGAATTTTTGTTTGATGTAGGTTTACTTTTTGTTTTGCATTCTTTTTTTTCTTTTTCCAAATAAGCTTCTAAAATACAGGGAATAGTGAAAGCTCTGACATTTTCCTGGGATAAATGTAGAGATTACAGTTATATTCAGACATGAATATAACTGAATATAATACAGACCTGAGGTACATACTTAGCACATCAAAATTTCATAGTTGGTCCTATGCCAAAGGCTATCTTAGCATTACACAGACTTCTGACAATTTTCTAGGTTCAAAGGAAGCCAGGATTTACAGACCCTGAGAAGCATTACATGGGCTTATGTAATTTCTTGGTTTGTTTCTACTCTCATAAAAGGTTTGATCCACCAGCACCAGGAGGTGATCTACCACCACAAAGCACCCTTTCTGAAGGGAGTTGTTAATGTCCAGGATTTATTGCAAAGCACTAGGAACTCTAAGAATTATTCTGCTGCTGGCTTGCTGTGAAACCCTAGGCAAGTCATTTAAATCCAATATTCCTGTAATAAAAAATGGGCATATTATATGAAAGAATACTTTAAGATCTTTAAGTAGTGTGTAAATGCAAATAGGTAGTAGCTATTCCCATTAACATTAGTAAAGATGTTCATTAACAAGATGATGGTGGATAGGATCTGAATTCTTTCTGTGACGTGATTGCCTGCGGGATCCAGGAATTTTATCTGGTGACCCAGAAGTTTTTTCCTATGTTTCCAAAAATGAAATATGAGAAATGTGAGAAATTTTAAATACATCATAATCATCTACCTCTTTCCCTTTAATTCTGGTTTATAAACTCCATGTGCAAGTGGGGTACTAACACAATTGAATAATAGCAGTGATCTTCACAGTGTGCTTTGGCCAACCTGTCAGTTCCATCCACCCAGTGCTCCTCTGAAATGTGGGTGAGATTTATTTGAGAAATCCATGTTGTCTCCTGGCTTAATTAGTTCTGGTAAAAAAAGCCATTTGTCTTGACCAGTTTGCCTGTCCTTCCCCATGCAAACCTAACAGTGAAATATAAAGAGGAATCTGTATTTGCATCCTATTGTCTGCTTTACTGATCCCAGTGAACTTTGCTGGGTGGATTAGCAGGCCAATACCATGCTTCACCATATTCTAAAACTATACCACAAGTAACAATGCCTTCATACAATCTCTCTGAGATATTTCCTGGTTCCCTGGCTTCAAGATCATGTTCCATGAAGATGGATTGTTCCATCCACCCATGTCCCAAATTGTTCAGTACATAACAGATTCTTCAGTTATTCTTTTTATGGCTTTTTCTCTTTTTTGTAGATTTCTGTTATTGAAAAGTTGTAATTGAACTAACTTTGTCATTATTTTTGAGTTTGTTATGTGCTATACAACTAAAAGGTTAGTCAGACACCTTTAATGCCAGCATTCAAGATATTAATTGAGAGAGAAGCCTTAAAGCTGATTTTTGCTGACTTCCTTACTAATTGCTTTGATGAGTAGTCATAGAGGCCATGACACACAACCTGAGTTTGCATTACTCACTTATGTCACAACCCAGCTTCCAGTGACACTAACAGATGTGTTTCCTGTGACTTCAGCTGGGCTGTAGCTGGAACATTAAATCCAGAAGCACCTTTTCTTGTTCTGGCTCTATTATGCAACGTCTCATGTAGTGACTCTTTGGTCACTGCTTCAGTTAGCCCATCTGGCTGTTTTTTCCAGTCGAAGCAATGATAACCATATCAAAAAGAATGTTATTTGCATTGAGCTGTGGTCAGAACCAGCTGCCTTGAAACTTGTTTCATCTCCTTCCTCTCTCTCTGATCTTCTGTGAGCCATATTTTCAAGGACACATTTCAAGACATGTTTTCAAAGCTATACTTACTTTTCATTTAGTAGGTTCAGCTTGCTTTGTGTCCAAATCTATTTAAAAGCAAGAGAGTAATATGAAACTCAAACAGCTTAGAGTTTTAAATATTAGGGGGTTTTAATTTCTTCACAGAAGAGTAACTATCCAGCCAACACTCTTTTTGCATGCTTCATTTTATTAGGATATCAGATAGCTAACTCATTGATAGTAGGGAAAGGCAAATTTCACCTATATTTTTGAATATTTTGTAGAATACAGGACTATGTTTAACTCCAAAGTATATTCTGCCCTTGTGTGTCTCTGTTCCTGTTCCCATTGCTGTCATCAGTGGCTTTAGGAGGCTGGAATATGCCCTTTCCTGATTTCTCCCTGACTGGAAACAGGAAAGCTAAAAATCTCACAATACTGGTAGTCCACCAGTGCTGAATTTATAGATTTGACTTTGTCCAACGAAGTGTCAAAAATTTTACATGTTCTTATCAGCTGGACTCATGACCACTGACATTTGTGCCTGGCTCATCATGGCTGCTGGGAACATGGTGTTCCTCAGCCTGGCCCTCAGGCATGCTCTCAGCCTGACAACCACTTTCCCTGCTGAACAAGGGAGATTCAGTGCAAGATGTCAAAAAAGGCACCATATCGTCTCCTCTGTCCTAATAGGCGCTGGTTACACAAGAGGCTTCCTGAACCACTGGGAAATGTAGAGCATAGACATAAATTCCTGCCACGCTGATCTCTTCTAATTCAGACAAAACAAAGAAATGCAAGAACAGCAAAGATAGAAATAGATTAATTCCCTTGGGCAGCTGCAGTCCAACTTGCTTCTTCAGCTGCCTCTTCTGCCCCTCACCTGCCAATGCTGAAAATCCACCATGAGATTTTGAGAATTTTACATTATTATTGTTGGGAGTAAATGATCTTTAAGGTCCCTTCCGACCTAACCCAATCTATGATTCTGTGTTTTCTTAACAGAACAACACTGCACATCCGAGTTTCTTCCCTGTCATTGTTCCACTGTGTGTTTGAGCTGACTGCAGAATTATGCCCCCTTCCATCCCCCACAGAAAAATCATGCTTTACATCAGGAAAAAAATATTATCTCAAAATTTAAATCCAAAATAATCTAGCTTGTGACTTCTCTGCAGCTCTCACTGGGGCTCTGATTCACTTCTGTGATTCTTATACAGGTGCAATGACAGCTGAGGTTCCAAGCTCTTGAACATATATGTGGTGAATAGGAGGTAGCTGAGATAAACCAGCTAAAGTGATGAGAAGATTTGCCCATCAATCTGCCAGCTACTATTCTTTCACAAACCAGATGTCTTATCTGTGCTATGCCATTGAATTGCAAGATAAATACTATTGATGGTGTGGGGCTGGGCATACCGTGTTGATCTGAGTAGCCAAGAAAGAAGCCTGGAGAGCCGCTAAACTAATGAATAATGGCAGAGAAAAAGTGAATCAGGAGAATGGAAATTGCAGTGCACCACTGTGCACCATTTCCAAGTCACTAAATAATTGCTTCTTGTTTCCTAGAATACTTGGTCTGAACTCATACTGTCCATCAAATAATATGCAGTTTCTTCAATTATCAGCTTTTATGGAAGTCTGAAAATTATTTCTCTCCTCATCGGTAACTAATATTCTTGCAAGCCAAAGCGGGAGATGACACGGAGGAGCGCTGACCCAGCCAGCCCTAATGAGTCTATGCTGGTAGATGGCTGCTCACACACTCACAGACTTTCTGAGTGCAGTATGCTCATTTCAGGAGATCAAGGTGACCCCCAACTGCATCTGACCAATTTACAGACTGTTTTTCTAATCTTGTAGTCCTTCCAATCTATCTCACTCAGTCTAAACAGCATTCTTACTGCTGTACAGCAGAACCATTAATTAATATTGCCATTTAAAAAATCTGTAATAGAGGGGTGCTTGGATTTCAAATGGATCTAAATTAAAAGCGAATAAGTGTGAAAATCACATTCACTCTGCTTTGAAATTGCTTAACGCTGCTGTCGCTGGTTCATATCCAGAGCCTCCAGAGCAGTGGCTGTCAGTTTGTTTATTTAAATGAAACCTCACTTTGTTTTTTGTGTATGTCACCAAAAAGAAGCAGGCTGTTATATTTTCTGCTGCAAATAAAGCTAACCATCTGATTCCAGTTAAATCCCCTATAATTCCAAAGTGTCATTTACAGACCAGAACTACCTGAGTTATCCACACTGCACTGATTCTTTACCTTGTGCAGGTCAAGGATTCCTGCCAGCTGACTTCAACATCACCCTGTAGAACAATGGCATGGGAAGAACAAGCACCATGTCAGGGAAAGCCCTGTATGTCCCACACCTCTCATCTACTTCCCTCCAAAAGCCTGTTTCTCTGGGTTGTAAAACACTTCATTTCCATTCAGTATCAATTGTTCCTGCCTCCTTCGCTCTATTTCGCTAACTATCTTCATTTGCCAACTTCCTTGCAAGCATGCCCTGTCACCTGTGTTGCAATTAAGCCAGGGCTGAGGCTGGCAGTGATAGATTTCACTCTGGTGCGAATACGGACAGCACAGAGCTGGCACTGAGTTTTGAGAAGCTGTTTCAGTGTGTTTATACAAAGAGCTTTGTCTCATCAAGTGACTGGGTACCTTTTTATAGCCGTCTGTCTTGCACACAAAGAGAAGCAGCTGATAGGTATGTGTGTAGCTCTTAGACGCAAGAAAGGGAAATGCTTGGGACCAAAGAAATGCCTCTGCAGTACAAACAATGTTTGATTTTCAGCCATCTATTTCTGACTCTGTAGGTGAGGGAGAAAATGGGCAGAGTGATGGGCAGTCAAGACACTTACAGGATTACAGTTTCTTAAGGAAAAAAAAAATAGCAAAAAAATCACTTTAGAGGCACAGCGTTAGTACACTGGACACTGCTATAATTCTCCTGGCTGCTAATAAGATGCAGTCACTTCCTGGCTCACAGCTGACCACTTCCTACCCCTCACAGACATTCAACATAAAAGGTGGTTATTGCCCCAGAGACATTACAACTGGAGTCTTAGATGAAGAAATTACCATGTTTTAATGTATATAATCCATGTAAGATCAAAGAGAGATGCAGAAGAGCTACCTACATGGAAGAAACAAGTTAATAAGGCAGAAAGGTCTCTGATCTCTTGCTCTTACAGTATCATCACATAAGCATAGCCACATTAAGGGGTTGCAAATGAAGTGCAGTCATCACTGCAAAATAACACATCATTTTGCATCAGCTACACTCTGGCTATCTGCTGCAGGAATAAGTGTCTGACACAGCGTATGCGCCTCTACCCATACACCAGCAAAGGCATCAGGGCCTATCCATGGGGCACATCTGGGGAGGCTGTTTGACAGCCACATGACTGTGAAGGACTACATCCACCTTTGCGTAGGGGATGTGAGCATGAGAACACCTCACTCCTAGGGACCTCCATGTACTACCCCACATCCCCTGCTCCAGCCTTCCCACCACCCTGATGGAGAGCAGCATCCACCCTGCCAGGGCTGTGCAGGACAGGCTCAGTTGTGGCAACATGTATATTTCCCATCTACATCTCACTTTTCTGCTCCTCAGTTGAAGGACCCTGTAACCCTGTTCCCCCCTGCCCGTAAATAACTGCAGCAGAACCCCAAAAGTACTCTTCTATACTTGTCTTTAAGTGAAAGTGTAGTGCTTGCCTAACTAATAATAGATAGAACTGAAATAATGGTGATAATTGGTGAATGAATGGCTGACTCCATTTACAGAAGTGAAAAAAATAATTCTAATATCTTCAAAGAAAAAATCTATGAAGCGTAAAGGCATTTTTCTCAAGTGTACATTTATATAAAATTAAAGTTTATAAACAACATAAAACCCTTCTTCCACTGAAAAGGGGATTATAAAAACATCTGATTTTCCTTTCCAAAGAATCTGAGAGTCCACTGTGATTAAAGTGCATTTAGAGTAGGGTGAGACTGATTTAGCCATCTAACTTAGCTGCTGGGTGCTCTGTCAGTGTCGCTGCTAACAAACACTTTGTGCCATCTTTGCTGGTACAGAATGTGTGCTTAATTTCTTCCCTTCAGAGCTTACATTGCCCTCTAAATATGGCTAGTGAGAGGCACCGAGGACTCTGCTGGCTGCCACTATTTGCCACACTGAACCAGCCTTGTCTATGTGGTGACTGGTGGCATGGATCTGATCTGTGAAGAACTATTATTTGTGTGACACATTATGGAGAGAGAGTTTGTGTGCAGCTCCGGCAATGCGCAGAGCTAGTTAGTACATGAAAGCTGAATCCCAGCCTGTTGTCATCCACACATAAAACTTCCCTCTCAAGCAGGCACTCTCACAGCTGGCAGAGCCGCCTTTGTTGCTTTTTGGCTTTGTCAGGGAGCTAGGGACACTTCAAAAGGCTCCCGGCAAGCTGGACCTCGTTAAAGCTCCTGCTTCGTCCTGCATCCTGACATTGTTTATGGTGCTTCATTATTATCTACTTAATACAAGCCACGATCGTTCTGCTCCACTAAACGGATCTGTAATACAAGCACCCGGAGTGGATTTTTCTTTGGTCGACTTCCATGCAAAGCCCTCTCTGTCCGAGCTGGAGTGTTACACTCATGCCAAAACCCCCTTCTTTCTCTGTTTTTATCTGTAGTCACATCTAGGAAGCCTTAATTATTCAAGCGGCTCTCTCCTTCCATGAACAGAGGATGAGGAGCGAGCTGCTCCCATCCATTTGGCGATGCCTACCTCCCTCTTGTGGTGCCTGGGCCAGCTGCGTTAGGACTTAATTTTAGGGTTGGTGAGAACTAATGGAATGCAACAGACTTTGTGCTTGTTATAATAGATACAAAATATTCTTTATATGTTCAGACATTCATAAAACCAAACAAAGCTAGAGAACTGACAGAATATCCTTTGTTGATCCTTTAGTACTTTATATAAACACAAATGATTTTAAGTCTCTGATGGGAGTAAAATCTATCTGAGAAAATTTTGGGTTTTTTTCACTTGCAGCATATGTAATGTGAGCTTCTGTTAATACACAACATTTTTTATGAACTCCTGAGAAACATAAATGAGAGGAGTAGGTAAATTAATTGTCTGCTTTCACCACCAAGTTGTATTCGATGAAAACAATCTATATGCTCTATGTCTTATGATACCCATTGGCTTCTTAGGCTGAATTCTAAGAAACTTAAAATAGGAATGTAGCTATAAACCTTTCCTCCTTCACTTTAAATACTTCAGTATTGCCTTTAGGCAAACTGTGTTACTTTTTCATTCTTCCCAGTTTTCTAATCAGTAACTCAGAGTTTATTTTCCAGTTTTCCTTTTTGTCTTCTGCACTCAAGACATTTGATATGAAAGAATCTAGCCATGATTATTCTTAACCTACATGTCATCATATCTACTGCAGGTGTGAGTCACATAATCAGACAATGGTACCCTAAAATCATGGCCACACAGAGATGTCACCCACAAGAACCCATGCTACTGAGGCCACGCTGATTTACTTTATGAATTCCTTGGGTGAGGATTTTATTCTTTATCTAGTTCACCTCTAAAACTAAAGGTCAAAAGAGAACATTCAAATGTTCAAATAAGCTGAAATGAATGAATGTGTTTCAGTTTGTTCAAAGAAGTAGCCTTAAAGTCTCATGATTTCTAGGTTTTTATGCTATTTCATTGCTGAGTTCCTGGTTTTAGACCATTTTCTATGAACTGGACACTATTACTTACAAAAATAATTACAACTCCTTTCCCTCCTATGTGGATCATTGCTTTATTAGGTTAAACACAAAGAGTAATGCGAATCTCCAGGGTCCAGCAGGGAGAGTGAAGTCAGCAACACTGGTTTCATTTCTTGTTTGATAATTAGTTTTTATCCAAACCAACTCTGCCCCATACTTTTAAGGAATAATCCTCCCAGGGATATTAGAGAATAAACTCATTACTCCTGGATCAACCCCATCTTTTTCTTCCACTCTCCTTGATGCACACAGAAAAGTCACTCTAACCCTCTGTGCCTAATGACCCATGTACACTCATAATATGGAACAATAGTTCATAATAGCACCACAATTAAACTTTTAGGGCTTGGCTGTCCTGGTTATTGCAGAAAAGTGCAGACATAGAACGTTCCTGTTTAAACCTGATTGGGCTACACATAAACCCCCTGCAAACTGAGTCAGTGGCCATCAACACATAACAGCAAAAAAATAAAAGCAAGATTAAAAATAAAAGGGAGCAATGGTTGACAACACAGCAGTCAAAAAGTCAATTTCCTTGGAGGCTTATACACATGGCAGCAATGAGGGGGCAGATAGCTGAATGACATGCACCAGAAGACACAAATCAGAGCCACGCTGAAGTTTGTGTTCTTGTGTATCAGCAATCCAAATGAAAATGGAAACTGATCACATAGCTGTTAGAACTGTCCCCCGAGCCAGAAGTTGGCTGTTGTACCACTTGGAACAGCAGCATGATTCACCCAAGACATTTTCCCATAATAATGCTAATAGAGGCTCATAATATGATAAGATAGAGAGAAGAGGAATGGTTCATGTCACCATTCTGGAGAACACCCTCACAGATGCTAAGCAGTTATCAGCTAGCACCTCAAAAAAAAGATAGGAAAGAAAAAAAAAAAAAAAAAAAAAGGAAAGGGAAAAAAGGAAAAGGGAAAAAGAAAAAAAAAAACAAAGTCCCTGGCACACACATAATTATGGATCATATGGATCACTGAGCCTGCAGCTCAACCCAAGAGTTTTGCTGTTCCCAGACAGGACTGGCAACACGTTAGAACACTGTCATATTTTGCTGCCTTTTGAATGGATGTTCTCCCTCAGCTTAAGGCCACTCAGCAACTTTTCCTTCAGTGCACAGAGGGAGCAAACAGTGTATTATTAGTGTAGGCTGATGGCTATGACTTTCTGATATTGGCTTCTGGTAATAGCTCTGCTCTCCTGGAGCGTGTCTTTGGTGCTGGATGACTTGGGGGAAGTCACTGGAAGGTTCATCATAGCACAGCAATCATAATATAGAGTTACATGGACATTAGCAGAAAAGCAGATATGAGTTCTTAACACAGAGACATCTGTGCCCATTTTGTGTTTGTCTTCTTCAAAACTGTGCCTTCTTCAATGCCCCAACACATTACTCCTGACAATAACTCATGCACGTTTTTCTAAGTTTCCACATTATCTAACCCAGCAATATTTACCATTTGCTCTAGCCAACAGTCTCAGCATGGCTGGAGAAATCTGTGCATTGTATTTGTCTTTCCTGTAGAGTTCGCCTACTAAGCAGACAGTGAGACCTCTTAAAAAATTCTTTATATATAAAATAAATGTAATATTTTTCTCATAAATCCATGAAGAAAAAAAAAAGTTTTGAAAGACAAAACACAGAATATGGTCATACAAACTCTCAACTAGAAAATTTTTTGATATTTTTGGTTGCAATCACAATAATCATAGTAACAGCAGTGCCCTTTCCAGGGCAAGCTGTGTGTTTTACATTTTGACTTTGAAGGAAATTAAAGCACAAGAGGGATGAGGCTGCTGCTGTCACCACATTCTGGAGAACACTGACAGGAGTAAATGAACAACATTCCCCAAAACACTGACAAGCTGCAGTGCATAAATTTTCCTTTTAAATCTTGTCTTCATCAAAAAGAAAATAATGTGACTTATATATCAAAATTCAAGCCAGGGAGCCTAACTAGAAAGTGAGAGTCCTGCAGGCAAAGTCTCTGCCTTGTCACGTAAACAAGCTGAAATTAGGCAGATATCTGAGGAAAGTTTCACTGTGGCAGAACAGGAGATCTTGTGCAAATCAGAGAGGTCTGATGGAGAGACCTTGATACCCACAGGTCAGCAGCTGAAAGCCAGTGAGGCTGAACTGAGCAGCAGCAGAGAAAGAAATGTTGCAAAGACACAGATGGAGGGGAAGCTTCCAAGATGCCTTTGATAGAAAATGATCCAAGCAAATTAAACTCTCTTACTGGTGTGGTTTGCAGACTAATATTTCTGCCTTTTGAAATGTGAGTGTTGGCGGCTAGGTGAGAGCAGCTGGTTTGCTTGTTCCCATCAGCAGACGTGTTGGGAGTTTGGTGGGGTCTGGAATTAATGTTCAAAATATAGGAATTCCCCAAGGTGAGAACTTGGGAGCTGGATTTGAGGGGCAGAACTCACAACTGTAGTGAAAATCAGGCAAAAAATTCAAGACTGGGAGGGAAACTTTCTGCTGTTGCACAGATAGAAGTGAAATCCCAGTGAAAGGCTCCGTGTTGCACACAGGGACATGCTTTGCTGGGGGTGGGAGCTGTGTTTTTGCTGCCCACACCGCGTATTGCATTCTGGGGGCTTATTTCTTTGCATCTCTACTTGCTAGCATTAGAAATATTAAAAATTCTTTATGTGGTTGTGAAATTAAGGTGATTAACTGAGGCAACATAAGCTAAATTTACTCTAATATAAGTGGGCATGGAGCCACAAAATAATGCAGGAAGCTAATGCCTTTATTCCATATTCCCACAGGCATAAACCAGAGCAGAATTTGAGTCTGTGGATTTGTAGTGAATAAAATATCAAACTTACTCAGAAATATGTTGCAGCTGTTTCTCATTCCATCATGCAGCTGATAAATAGCTAATCTCCAGTTCAGGCCTCTCTGTTTAAATAGGCGCAGTAAAAAGTTCAGCTATCTCTGCCTGAACTACTTCAGCTGAATATCCTTAGTTCACTGTTTCTGGCCCCTATTAAATGCAATTCAGATAAAGTCTGTTTGCTACTACTATTTGTTTTTCTCTTAACACTGTTGTTATCTGCTCCCGCTAAAAGCCTTCAGACGGGAAGAATAATTTACCAAAAAATGTATTATTTAGCAAGCACAAGTAAACATCACTAATGTTAGGAGGACAGAGAACTTCTTCTTTGTTAGCCATTAATACATTGCTCTCTGCAGGCAGCTTCACCCCCACCATTAGAACTGATCACTTTACAGAGCTGGAAGAGCCCCCAAAAATGAGACAACTACATCTTCCCCTGTGGTATAGCAAACAATCAGTGAGACAGCCTCTTTCCTCTTTTTGCTGCTCACCTCACTCACTTGATTCATCAGTGTCACGCACAGCTTCCCAAAATCTTCAGCCTTCATTCCCTTTCCTAGCTCCAGTTTGCCCACTGCTAATTTCCAGTCTCCTTTGTCACACTCCCATGGTTGGGAATGGTCTCCTCACCCATCCGAGAGCAGGCTGGAGCTGGGAATAAGGAAGCAGCTGTGAGAACAATTCAGTACAGTTTGGGGTCAGATATTAGGTGCCCCGTCCTTGTGATAATCGCCTGCATTAGAGCACATTAACACGATTGCACGTGCAGTAAATTAGCAGTGCTCTGTGCCGAGGCACAAAATCAAGTCCAATAATACAACAAGTGTGTATGAAAAACAACCATGATCACTATCTAATTAATTAATAACTAGTTACTGATGAAAAGGGGAACATTTGAAGCTAAATGCATCCTTGATAAGGCCAACAGGGTTGTTTTAACACGTCGTATTTTACCGTAAGATATATAAGTACAAATAATTGCTTCCACTATATCATGGCATTAGTTCCACGACAGTTCAGCTGATTACTTCAAGGTTTTATCTGCGTTTTGTAGCTGCTAGATCTGTTACCATTTTGCACCTTGTTAGCCGGGAGTGAAACACTGGCATCTGTTTACATGTATTGCATGTAATGTAGCAGGAGAAGCAGAATCAATACAATAGATATATACAGTACCTGCATCACAAAGGTTACCGCGCACAGAAAATAGCTGATGAAGACCTGAGGTAATGAGCTGAAACATCCTGAAAGTAATTCCTAGCAGCACTAAAGACAATAATATAACTTCCCTTGACATGGGTAATCCTCCGCAGACTGAGGCAAGAGTAATTTTATCTGGAAGAGAGTTTTGTGGTCGGCTGAGAGTTTGAGTGAGATATGGGCTATACCTTAGGAGTGAGGAGCAGCTCATAACTCAGGAGAGGTGGAACCTAAATGAAGTCACAGAGGTCATTCTCATTTTATCACTGGGGAAAGGACACCCTGGACATTGCTCAGCCTTTTCATACATTTAGGTAGAGGGATAGTGGTTTTTTCACTGTGGATTTCATGAACAAAATGTCTTTTAAACAATTAAAAATAGCTGTAGAGTGACCGTTTGCTCTGTGAGTCCAAAGCTAGACACATCTAATGAATGAAACACATGGGGATTCTCTGGTCCATGTAGAGAATGGAACTACCAGCTAAACATTTTTGTTCTCTTTCAGTACTTTTTTCGCTGCTGCAGTGCACTGTCTGGAAGGGTGAGTGAAGTCATCAGAGATGTTTACCCATCCTTTTATCTCCCTTCTTGATAGCAGCCATTCATTGATGTGAATATTTCTGCACAAAAAGTGTCTGTGCATGTTTTCAGATTGGTTTCCTAGCAAAATTAGCAGTCTGTGATCACGCTTTCTGCTGTGCCTCATAACGTTTGAGACTGTTCAGATGTATTTGATAGCAGCAAATATCTCAAGACACTCTTAAGTCTCTAAGTGTACTATCTGTACAACATGAAAACAGGGGCTTTGTAGAAGTGAGAGAAGCCCAGGCTTGTGCAGGACAGAGGACAAGGAGGTTCTCCCCTATGGGCCAGGCAGCATGATGGCAAAGCATGTGGAGACATAGTGGTGTCTCCATTCGGTGGTTTCTTCTTCTTTTCTCCATACAGGGGACCTGTACTCCCTCTTTTGCAGAAGTATGACTCTGCTTAAGCCTGCAGAGTCACAAAGGCCTAGGTTTAGGAAATGCTTCCCTGTGGCTGCATAATGGGATTCCTTGGGATCAGGGAAGGAATTGTGCAAAAAAATGGGCATCTGGCAGCCTCATGGAGTGCCTTGTTCTGATCTCAGCCTCGGGCATGAATCACACCAACATCTCAGACTCTGAGGCCATCACAGGTTCAGAACCATCAAGCTGCACCCATACCAAGTGGAGGAGCTGACAGCAGTTCAGACCTGGCTCCAGCCTGGGAAGAACTAGAGCTTGTGCAAAAGCCTACTGTGTCAGGGGAGCCTCCTCCTCTTACTCCCACTCAGAAAGGCTGGGAGATGTGGACTTTCTTGCGTTTACTGCAAACGTGGCATCAGTGGGATCCTCAAGAAATACCTCAGAGGCATGCCTACAGAGGCATGAAGTCTCTGCATTTTGTGTTGAGGTAGCTGGCTGCCCTCAGCCTCTCATCCTTTCTATGGAGTACCACACTGCACCCAGCAATCTTTTTTCTATACCAAGAGTGGGCACTGTAGCATCAATCAGCTGTCAGTGTAGGAGCACAGAATACAAGAAGGGAGTAGATTTCATGCATGTTTGGACTTCACAGCACTAATTTATTTTTTTAATATAGAAACATTTTTGCTTCTATGAGATCTGTGAGCCTATTCTTGCTTTATACAACACAGAGCAAAGTAGTTGGTGAGATTATTATTAAGCATTGGAAAATGGCCTTGATGAACCAGAGAAAGTGGACTCTAATATGTTCCCTATGTCTCAACCCATGTCTCAGGCTGGGGCAAGACTGCAGAGGGAAAATACGAAGTCAGAAATATCAGTGCTTGATTGGTGGGGCCAAGTGAGCAGAAATGAACAAGACATCATTTACTTTATTTGCACCTGTGGTAGCTCCAAAATTGATCATCTAAACTTAAGTGAATTCCAGTAACATCTGTGAACAATTTCCTTGTTTTTCAGCGTAGTATGTTTCCAAGACTGTTAATAATCCCATTAAAACTATTTCTTCTTCTCTCAAACAGTGGAATAAATTCAGACATGGAATTGTTAAACTCTTTTTTTCCTAACAAATCTGATCCTGGTTTACATGGGATTTAATTGGCAAAAAGCAAAAGACTGAGAAATGATTGATTAGATGTTCAACTGGAAATATAGTCAGGTTCATTCATGATTCTACTATGGTACACTTGTTATAGAATAGGTGGAGCAGGTGCTAAAATCCTTACTTTAGCAAAACTGAAGACAACTGATGTTGACACTGGATTACACAGGGACCTTTGTTGTCCTAGGCAGCTGTGAAGGGAGTTGCGGTGTGTTAGGGAAAGAGGATGATCTATGTTACATCTGAGAGCCTTGTGGGCAATATTCCAGGAGTATGAGGTGGAAATTAAGTGGGTAGCACAAGGACAAGACTGTGGGAAACATAAAATCACCGTTTGTGAATCTGCATTGACATACTGGTTTCCACTGAAGCCAGTGGCAAAATTATGTTGACTCCAGCTTTCCAATTTAGAGAACTACATTTGGGGAATATTTGGAAAGGAAAAGACTCAGATACTACAATTTAAAAACCACATTAACGGCTGTTCTCATATAGCTGCCTGGTTCCCATTCATACCCTGAGGGTCTAATCAATAAAGCATAATTATCTCCTCTGTTTATAGGGTGATGCTTGTTCTCAGTTTGAATCGAGAACTATTGAAAGGCCATACAAAGAGGACCTGAGCGTATTCATGTATCAGGATCAATTCTGAGTTTAAATTGCTTATAATGGTTTTTTAATGCCAGTGCAGATATCTCAGCATGGCCTAAAGAGAGAGTTATAAAAAAAGGAACTGGATACATCACCAGCTAGTTTTGCTTCTGTAGTTAAACTTGAAACTTAGGCAAGAAATTAAAAGTAGTATTAAATACAGCATTTTGCACCTTGATGCCACAGCTTTTGATTGTTTCATTTCTTTTAGCTTTCTTTTCTCCCTGATTGCTGTTGAAAGATCCAAATCTCCCTCCTGTACAGGGAGAACAGTACTGGACCCAGTATTCCAAACGTGGCCTCATCATTGCTGAGTAGAGGTGAAGGATCACCTCCTTCAACCTGCTGGCAACAATCTTCCTAGCACAGCCAAAGAAGCTGTTGGCCACGAGGTCATCCTGCTGGCTCACAGTCAGCTTGTTGTCCACAAGGTCCCCAAGGTCCCTCTCAGCAAACCTGTTTTCCAGCTGGTCAGCCCCTAGCATGTACAGGTGCATGGGGTTATTCCTCCCCAGGTGAGAACATTCATTTCCCCTTGCTGAATTTCAGCCAACTTGCCCATACTGCCCAAGTCCCTCTGGATGGCAGCACTGCTCTCTGGTCTATCAGCCACTCCCTCCAGTTTTCTCTCATCTGTGCTAAGAGTATGCTCTGCTTCATCATCCAGATCATTAATGAAGCTGTTATATAGGACTGGACCCAGTATTAACCCCTGGAGCACACCACTTCTGACTGGTCTACAGCTACACTTTGTGTCACTGATCACCATAGGCTTGGGTTATTCAGTTTTTGACCCACCCAATGTCCATTTATCTAATCCATACATTGACAGCTTGTCTATGATGACATTATTAGAGATCATGTCAAAGAGTTTATTAAAGTTGGGGTAAATAGCATCCACCAATTCAGTCATCTCATTATAGAGGGCTATTAAGTTGGTCAATAACTATTTCATAAATCAATGTGTACTGCTGCCAATCACCTTCTTGTCCCTCCTGTATTTGGAAGTGTTTTCCAGGTCAGTTTAGTCCATCGTCTTCCAAGGACAGAGGTGAGGCTGACAGCCCTGTAGTTCCTGAGATCCTCCTTCTTCCCTTTCTTGGAGAAAGGAGTGACATTTGCTTTATTCCAGTCTTCAGTAACCTCTGCCAGTCACTATGAGCAGGAGTGGAAACAGCAGAATGTTTTCAGTTTGTTTTCACTAATGAGATGCAAGTTACTCGGCTGATTTTAGGAAAATCTGCTATAATACTTTCATGGCCCATACTGTGCTGTTAGCTGGACAAGAACAACGAAATGGCCCCTTCTGGCTTCAGAGTCTTTGGCTTTAAAATTATTTATAATTCTGTCAGATCAAATACAACCGATACAAATACATCACCTTTTTAAAGTCGATCGTGTCCCTTTAGCAGGATTATTTAATAGTCCCAAATACTCTTGTTAATAATGTGTGACAGACAAGTGCGATAGGAAAGCTTCCTGATTGCTCCTTGTGCAATATCACGCTGGGATTGCAGACCTATGCTCTGCTGTTTACGTTATCTGTACTCCACTTCAGACATATTTTATTAAGGTACTTTAAAAAGGAGAATGGAACATTTTATCATATTTTCCTGCCAACCCCCTTGTGTCTATTTTTTTCCTTAAAGAATTGTTTTTATCATCTATCTTTTGCTGTGTATCACAGCATTATCTTCACCTGTTAAGGGAAAAAAATGAATGTTGTACAGTCAGTGCACAACAGACTGACAGCAAATCATGGCATGGATGTTCCCTTCAGAATGACAGTTATACCCTAGACAGCATAGTGACTAAATAACTCATTGTGAGAAACTCCTTTTCAAAGACAGTTGTTAAATTGAAGGTATTACCAAAAGAGAACATAAGAATTATTGCTTGCTCCATGGTCATTTTTCTTGAGGTAAGGATATCTGCCTCATTTTTTGCCTTCTGTAAGAAACAAACTGAAAGAAGCAGTCCAGTCCTCAGCACCACTACAGGATCGTTATAGCTTATGCTGACTTCGTATTTTCACTATAAACCCTGTTTTCCAGATGAGTCTTGAGATCAGGGTTCATCTGCAGTTCACGCTTGTTTGAGGAAAAGTATTTTTTAATGTACCTTGAGGACTGAGCCAAGCCCTTTTAAAATTTGCAGTAGAGTGAGAAAAAAATAAAAATGAATGATTTCATATGCTTTCTAATTTTGTTCTTTCATTTCTGTATCAAGGATCTCAGTTTGAAGTTGAGGTTTTGCTGACTTGTAATGGGAAATTACTACTATGATGTTTAAATTAGAATCAACACTCTCAGGTGAATGGCTTTATTTTCTTAGAAAATTTCTACATTTTCCTAGTGAAAAAAATATTCAAAAAACTTTGCA